>JBAJHW010000018.1:4899036-4901536 GCA_037013535.1 Intellagama lesueurii | reverse complement strand
TTTCTTTCTTTCTTCCTCTCTTCCGTCAATGCTTGCCTGCTTCCTTTCTTTCTTTCTTTCTTTATTTCTTTCATCCTATCTTTCATTAATGTTTTCTTTCTTTCTTTCTTTCTTTCTTCCTATCTTCCGTTAATGCTTTCTTTCTTTCTTTCTTTCTTTCTTTCTTTCTTTCTTTCTTTCTTTCTTTCTTTCTTTCTTTCTCCTTTCCTATCTTCCATCAATGCTCTCTGTCTTTCTTTCTTTCTTTCTTTCTTTCATCGTATCTTTCGTCAATGCTTTCTTTCTTTCTTTCTTTCTTTCTTTCTTCCTATCTTCCGTCAATGCTTTCTTTCTTTCTTTCTTTCTTTCTTTCTTTCTTTCTTTCTTTCTTTCTTTCTTTCTTCCTATCTTCCTATCTTCCGTCAATGCTTTCTTTTTTCTTTCTTTCTTTCTTTGTATCTTCCTATCTTCCGTGAATGCATGCTTACTTACTAACTTAGTTTCTTTCTTTCTTTCTTTCTTTCTTCCTATCTTCCGTCAATGCTTTTTTCTTTCTTTCTTTCTTTCTTTCTTCCTATATTCCGTCAATGTTTACTTTCTTTCTTTCTATCTTTCTTTCTTTCTTACTTACTTACTTTCTTTTTTTCTTTCTTACTTTTTCTTCCTATCTTCCGTCAATGCTTTTTTCTTTTTTTCATTCTTTCATTCATTCTATCTTCCGTCAATGCTTTCTTTCTTTCTTTTTTCTTTCTTTCTTTCTTTAATCGTATCTTTCGTCAATGCTTTCTTTCTTTCTTTCTTTCTTTCTTTCTTTCTTTCTTTCTTTCTTTCTTTCTTTCTTTCTTCCTATCTTCCGTCAATGCTTTTTTCTTTTTTTTCTTTCTTTCTGTCTTCCTATCTTCCGTCAATGCTTTCTTTCTTTCTTTCTTTCTTTCTTTCTTTCTTTCTTTCTTTCTTTCTTTCTTTCTTTCTTTCTTTCTTTCTTTCCTTCTTCCTATCTTCCGTCAATGCTTTCTTTTTTCTTTCTTTCTTTCTTTGTATCTTCCTATCTTCCGTCAATGCATGCTTACTTACTAACTTCGTTTCTTTCTTTCTTTCTTTCTTTCTTTCTTCCTATCTTCTGTCAATGCTTTTTTCTTTTTTCTTTCTTTCTTTCTTCCTAAATTCCGTCAATGCTTACTTTTTTTCTTTCGATCTTTCTTTCTTTCTTACTTACTTACTTTCTTTCTTTCTTACTTACTTTTTCTTCCTATCTTACGTCAATGCTTTTTTCTTTCTTTCTTTCTTTCTTTCATTCTTTCTTTCTTTCATTCTTTCTTTCTTTTTCCTTCTGCCCAACATTTCTTTCTTCTTTCATTCATTCTCTCTTTCTCCCACATTCTTTTTTTCTTTCTTTCTTTATTCCTATCGTTCGTCAATGTTTTCTATCTTTCTTTCTTTCTTTCATCATATCTTTCATGAATGTTTTCTTTTTTTCTTTCTTTCTTTCTTCCTATCTTCCGTTAATGCTTTCTTTCTTTCTTTCTTTCTTTCTTTCTTTCTTTCTTTCTTTCTTTCTTTCTTTCTTTCTTTCTTTCTTTCTTTCTTTCTTTCTTTCTTTCTTTCTTTCTTTCTTTCTCCTTTCCTATCTTCCATCAATGCTCTCTGTCTTTCTTTCTTTCTTTCTTTCTTTCTTTCTATCTATCTTTCTTTCTTTCTTTCATTCTATCTTCCGTCAATGCTTTCTTTCTTTCTTTCTTTCTTTATTTCATCGTATCTTTCGTCAATGCTTTCTTTCTTTCTTTCTTTCTTTCTTTCTTTCTTTCTTTCTTTCTTCCTATCTTCCGACAATGCTTTTTTCTTTTTTTCTTTCTTGCTGTCTTAATATCTTCCGTCAATGCTTGCTTGCTTTCTTTCTTTCTTTCTTTCTTTCTTTCTTTCTTTCTTTCTTTCTTTTTCCTTCTGCCCAACATTTCTTTCTTCTTTCATTCATTCTCTCTTTCTCCCACTTTCTTTTTTTCTTTCTTTCTTTATTCCTATCGTTCGTCAATGTTTTCTATCTTTCTTTCTTTCTTTCATCCTATTTTTCATCAATACATTCTTTTTTTTCTTTCTTTCTTTCTTTCTTTCTTCCTATCTTCCGTCAATGTTTTCTTTCTTTCTTTCTTTCTTTTTTTCTTTCTTTCTTCCTATCTTCCGTCATTGCTTTTTTCTTTTTCTTTCTTTCTTTCTGTCTTCCTATCTTCCGCCAATGTTTTCTTATTTTCTTTCTTTCTTTCTTTCTTTCTTTCTTTCCTTCTTTCTGTATTTCATTCTTTCTTTCTTCCTATCTTCCGTCAATGCTTTCTTTTTTCTTTCTTTCTTTCTTTCTTACTTTCTTTCTTTCTTCCTCTCTTCCGTCAATGCTTGCCTGCTTCCTTTCTTTCTTTCTTTCTTTATTTCTTTCATCCTATCTTTCATTAATGTTTTCTTTCTTTCTTTCTTTCTTTCTTCCTATCTTCCGTTAATGCTTTCTTTCTTTCTTTCTTTCTTTCTTTCTTTC
>JBAJHW010000018.1:4869600-4872100 GCA_037013535.1 Intellagama lesueurii | reverse complement strand
AGCGTTGACGGAAGATAGAAAGAAAGAAAGAAAGAAAACATTGTCGGAAGATAGGAAAGAAGAAAGAAATAACGAAAGAAAGAAAAAAAAGAAAGCAGTGACGGAAGATAGGAAGAAAAAGAAAGAAAGAAAGAAAGTAAGTAAGGAAGAAAGAAAGATAGATAGATAGAAAGAAAGAAATCATTGACGGAAGATAGGAAAGAAGAAAGAAAGAACGAAAGAAAGAAAGAAAAAAGAAAGCATTGACGGAAGATAGGAAGAAAAAGAAAGAAAGAAAGAAAGAAAGTAAGCAAGCATTGACGGAAGATAGGAAGGAAGAACGAAAGAAAGAAAGAAAGACAGAAAGAAAGAAAGAAAGAAAGAAAAAAGAAAGCATTGACGGAAGATAGGAAGAAAGAAAGAAAGAAAGAAAGAAAGAAAGTAAGAAAGAAAGAAAGAAAGAAAGAAAAAAAGAAAGAATTGACGGAAGATAGGAAGAAAGAAAGAAAGAAAGATAAGAAAAAAGCATTGACGGAAGATAGGAAGAGAGAAAGAAAGAAAGAAAGAAAGAATGAAAGAAAGACAGAAAGAAAGAAAGAAAGAAAGAAAGAAAGAAAAAAAGTAAGCAAGCATTGACGGAAGATAGGAAGAAAGAAAGAAAGAAAGAAAGAAAGAAAGAAAGAAAGAAAGAAAGCATTGACGGAAGATAGGAAGAAAGAAAAAAAGAAAAAAAGAAAAAAGCATTGACGGAAGATAGGAAGAAAGAAAGAAAGAAAGAAAGAATGCAAGCATTGAAGGAAGATAGGAAGAAAGAAAGAAAGAAAGAAAGAAAGAAAGAAAGAAAGAAAGAAAGAAAGAAAGAAAGAAAGAAAGAAAGAAAGCAAGCATAGGCGGAAGATAGAAAGACAGAAAGAAAAAAAAAGCATTGATGGAAGATAGGAAGAAAGAAAGAAAGAAAGAAAGAAAGAAAGAAAGAAAGAAAGAAAGAAAGAAAGAAAGAATGTAAGGAAGAAAAAAGAAAGCATTGACGGAAGATAGGAAGAAAGAAAGAAAGAAAGAAAAAAGAAAGAAAGCGTTGACGGAAGATAGAAAGAAAGAAAGAAAGAATGCATTGACGGAATATAGGAAAGTAGAAAGAAAGAAAGAAAGAAAGAAAGATAAAAAAGCATTGACGGAAGATAGGAAGAAAAAGAAAGAAAGAAAGAAAGAAAGAAAGAAAGAAAGAAGCATTGACGGAAGAAAGAAAGAAAGAAAGAAAGAAAGAAAGAAAGAAAGAAAGCATTGATGAAAGATGGGATGAAAGAAAGAAAGAAGGAAGGAAAGAAAGAAAGGATGAAAGCATTGACGGAATATAGGAATAAAGTAAGAAAGAAAGAAAGAAAGTGGGAGAAAGAGAGAATGAATGAAAGAAAGAAAGAAATGTTGGGCAGAAGGAAAAAGAAAGAAAGAAAGAAAGTAAGAAAGAAAAAAGAAAGCATTGATGGAAGATAGGAAAAAAGAAAGAAAGTAGGAAAGAAAGTGGGAGAAAGAGAGAATGAATGAACGAAAGAAATAAATGTTGGGCAGAAGGTAATAAAAGAAAGAAAGAAAGTAAGAAAGAAAAAAGAAAGCATTGACGGAAGATAGGAAGAAAGAAAGAAAGAAAGAAAAAAAGAAAGAAAGCATTGACGGAAGATAGGAAGAAAGAAATGAAGAAAGAAAAGAAAAAAGCATGGACGTAAGATAGGAAGAAAATTTAAGTAAGAAAGAAAGAAAGTAAGAAAGAAAGAAAGAAAGAAAAAAGAAAGCATTGACGGAAGATAGGAAGAAAGAAAGAATGAAATACAGAAAGAAGGAAAGAAAGAAAGAAAGAAAGAAAGAAAGAAAATAAGAAAATATTGGCGGAAGATAGGAAGACAGAAAGAAAGAAAGAAAAAGAAAAAAGCAATGACGGAAGATAGGAAGAAAGAAAGAAAAAAAGAAAGAAAGAAAGAAAGAAAACATTGACGGAAGATAGGAAGAAAGAAAGAAAGAAAGAAAGAAAAAAAAGAATGTATTGATGAAAAATAGGATGAAAGAAAGAAAGAAAGATAGAAAACATTGACGAACGATAGGAATAAAGAAAGAAAGAAAAAAAGAAAGTGGGAGAAAGAGAGAATGAATGAAAGAAGAAAGAAATGTTGGGCAGAAGGAAAAAGAAAGAAAGAAAGAAAGAAAGAAAGAAAGAAAGAAAGAAAGAAAGAAAGAAAGAAAGAAAAAAGAAAGCATTGACGGAAGATAGGAATAAAGAAAGAAAGAAAGAAAGAAAGTGGGAGAAAGAGAGAATGAATGAAAGAAAGAAAGAAATGTTGGGCAGAAGGAAAAAGAAAGACAGAATGAAAGATAGAAAGAAAGAAAGAAAGAAAGAAAGAAAGAAAGAAAGAAAGAAATAAGAAAGCATTGACGGATGATAGGAAGAAAGAAAGAAAGAAAGAAATAAGAAAGAAAGCGTTGACGGAAGATAGAAAGAAAGAAAGAAAGAAAACATTGTCGGAAGATAGGA
>JBAJHW010000018.1:4847100-4852100 GCA_037013535.1 Intellagama lesueurii | reverse complement strand
AAGAAGGAAAGAAAGAAAGAAAGAGAGAAAGAAAACATTGGTGGAAGATAGGAAGACAGAAAGAAAGAAAGAAAGAAAGAAAGAAAGAGGGAGAAAGAGAGAATGAATGAAAGAAAGAAAGAAATGGTGGGCAGAAGGAAAAAGAAAGAAAGAAAGAAAGAAAGAAAGAAAGAAAGAAAGAAAGAAAGAAAGAAAGAAAGAAAGAAAAAAGAAAGCATTGATGGAAGATAGGAAGAAAGAAAGAAAGAAAGAAAGAAAGAAAGAAAGCATTGACGGAAGATAGGAAGAAAGAAGGAAAGAAAGTAAGAAAAAAGAAAGAAAGCATTGACAGAAGATAGAAAGAAAGAAAGAAAAAAGAAAGAAAGAAAGAAAGAAAGCATTGACGGAAGATAGGATGAAAGAAAGAAATAAAGAAAGAAAGAAAGAAAGAAAGCATTGACGGAAGATAGGAAGAAAGAAAGAAAGAAAGTGGGAGAAAGAGAGAATGAATGAAAGAAACAAAGAAATGTTGGGCAGAAGGAAAGAGAAAGAAAGAAAGAAAGTAAGAAAGAAAAAAGAAAGCATTGATGGAAGATAGGGAGAAAGAAAGAAAGAAAGAAAGAAAAAAGAAAGAAAGCGTTGACGGAAGATAGAAAGAAAGAAAGAATAAAAGAAAGAAAGCATTGACGGAAGATAGGAAAGAAGAAAGAAAGAAAGAAAGAAAGCAGAAAGCATTGACGGAAGATAGGAAGAAAAAGAATGAAAGAAAGAAAGATCGAAAGACAGTAAGAAAGAAAGAAAGAAAGAAAGAAAGCATTGACGAAAAATAGGAAGAAAGAAAGAAAGAAAAAAAAGAAAAAAGCATTGACGGAAGATAGGAAGAAAGAAAGAAAGAAAGAAAGAAAGAAAGAAAGAAAGAAAGAAAGAAAGAAAGAAAGAAAGAAAGAAAGAAAGAAAGAAAGAAAGAAAGAAAGAAAGCATAGGCGGAAGATAGAAAGACAGAAAGAAAAAAAAAGCATTGATGGAAGATAGGAAGAAAGAAAGAAAGAAAGAAAGAAAGAAAGAAAGAAAGAATGAAAGAAAGAAAGAAAAAAGAAAGCATTGACGGAAGATAGGAATAAAGAAAGAAAGAAAGAAAGAAAGTGGGAGAAAGAGAGAATGAATGAAAGAAAGAAAGAAATGTTGGGCAGAAGGAAAAAGAAAGACAGAATGAAAAAAAGAAAGAAAGAAAGAAAGAAAGAAAAGAATAGTAAGTAAGCAAGCATTGACGGAAGATAGGAAGAAAGAAAAAAAGAAAGAAAGAAAGAAAGAAAAAAGAAAGCATTGACGGAAGATAGGAAGAAAGAAAGAAAGAAAGAAAGAAAGAAAGAAAGAAAGAAAGAAAGAAAGAAAGAAAGAAAGCAGGCAAGCATTGACGGAAGATAGGAAGAAAGAAAGAAAGAAAGAAAAAAAGAAAAAAGAAAGCATTGACGGAAGATAATAAGAAAGAAAGAATGAAAGAAAGAAAGAAGGAAAGAAAGAAAGAAAGAGAGAAAGAAAACATTGGTGGAAGATAGGAAGACAGAAAGAAAGAAAGAAAGAAAGAAAGAGGGAGAAAGAGAGAATGAATGAAAGAAAGAAAGAAATGGTGGGCAGAAGGAAAAAGAAAGAAAGAAAGAAAGAAAGAAAGAAAGAAAGAATGAAAGAAAGAAAGAAAAAAGAAAGCATTGACGGAAGATAGGAATAAAGAAAGAAAGAAAGAAAGAAAGTGGGAGAAAGAGAGAATGAATGAAAGAAAGAAAGAAATGTTGGGCAGAAGGAAAAAGAAAGACAGAATGAAAAAAAGAAAGAAAGAAAGAAAGAAAGAAAGAAAAAAAAAGAAAGCATTGACGGAAGATAGGAAGAGAGAAAGAAAGAAAGAAAGAAAGAAAGACAGAAAGAAAGAAAGAAAGAAAGAAAGAAAGAAAGTAAGCAAGCATTGACGGAAGATAGGAAGAAAGAAAGAAAGAAAGAAAGAAAGAAAGAAAGAAAGAAAGAAAGAGAGAAAGAAAGCATTCACGGAAGATAGGAAGAAAGAAAGAAAGAAAAAAAGAAAAAAGCATTGACGGAAGATAGGAAGAAAGAACGAAAGAAAGAAAGAAACTAAGTTAGTAAGTAAGCATGCATTGACGGAAGATAGGAAGATACAAAGAAAGAAAGAAAGAAAAAAGAAAGAATTGACGGAAGATACGAAGAAAGAAAGAAAGAAAGAATGAAAGAAAGAAAGAAAGAAAGAAAGAAAGAAAGAAAGCATTGAAAAAAAGAAAAAAGCATTGATGTAAGATAGGAAGAAAGAAAAAAGAGAGAAAGAAAGAAAGAAAGAAAGAAAAGAAAGAAAGAAAGAAAGAAAGAAAGAAAGCATTTTTCGGAAGATAGGAAGACAGAAAGAAAGAAAAAAAAAGAAAAAAGCATTGATGTAAGATAGGAAGAAAGAAAAAAGAGAGAAAGAAAGAAAGAAAGAAGAGAAAGAAAGAAAGAAAGAAAGAAGGGATGGAAAGAAAGCATTGACGGAAGATAGGGAGAAAGAAAGAAAGAATGAAAAAAGAAAGAAAGCATTGAAAGAAGATAGAAAGAAAGAAAGAAAAAAAGAAGAAAGAAAGAAAGAAAGCAATGACGGAGGATAGGAAGAAAGAAAGAAAGAAAGAAAGAAAGCATTGACGAGAGATAGGATAAAAGAAAGAAAGAAAGAAAGAAAGAAAGCATTGACGGAAGATAGGAAGAGAGAAGGAAAGAAAGAAAGAAAAAAGAAAGAAAGCATTGACAGAAGATAGAAAGAAAGAAAGAAAAAAGAAAGAAAGAAAGAATGCATTGACGGAAGATAGATGATAGAAAGAAAGAAAGAAAGAAAGAAAGAAAGAATGAAAGAAAGCATTGACGTAACATAGGAAGAAAGAAAGAAAGAAAGTGGGAGAAAGAGAGAATGAATGAAGGAAACAAAGAAATGTTGGGCAGAAGGAAAAAGAAAGAAAGAAAGAAAGAAAGAAAAAAGAAAGAAAGCATTGACAGAAGATAGAAAGAAAGAAAGAAAAAAGAAAGAAAGAAAGAAAGCATTGACGGAAGATAGGATGATAGAAAGAAAGAAAGAAAGAAAGAAAGCATTGACGGAAGATAGGAAGAATGAAAGAAAGAAAGAGGGAGAAAGAGAGAATGAATGAAAGAAAGAAATGGTGGGCAGAAGGAAAAAGAAAGAAAGAAAGAAAGAAATCATTGACGGAAGATAGGAAGAAAGAAGGAAAGAAAGAAAGAAAAAAAAAGAAAGCATTGAAAGAAGATAGAAAGAAAGAAAGAAAAAAGAAAGAAAGAAAGAAAGAAAGCATTGACGGAAGATAGGATGATAGAAAGAAAGAAAGAAAGAAAGAAAGAAATCATTGACGGAAGATAGGAGAAAGAAAGAAAGAAAGTGGGAGAAAGAGAATAAATGAAAGAAACAAAGAAATGTTGGGCAGAAGGAAAAAGAAAGAAAGAAAGAAAGTAAGAAAGAAAAAAGAAAGCATTGACGGAAGATAGGGAGAAAGAAAGAAAGAATGAAAAAAAGAAAGAAAGCATTGACGGAAGATAGAAAGAAAGAAAGAAAAAAAGAAAGAAAGAAGAAAGAAAGCAATGACGGAGGATAGGAAGAAAGAAAGAAAGAAAGAAAGAAAGCATTGACGAGAGATAGGATAAAAGAAAGAAAGAAAGAAAGAAAGAAAGCATTGACGGAAGATAGGAAGAAAGAAGGAAAGAAAGAAAGAAAAAAGAAAGAAAGCATTGACAGAAGATAGAAAGAAAGAAAGAAAAAAGAAAGAAAGAAAGAATGCATTGACGGAAGATAGGATGATAGAAGAGAAAGAAAGAAAGAAAGAAAGAAAGAAAGAAAGAAAGAATGAAAGAAAGCATTGACGTAACATAGGAAGAAAGAAAGAAAGAAAAGTGGGAGAAAGAGAGAATGAATGAAAGAAACAAAGAAATGTTGGGCAGAAGGAAAAAGAAAGAAAGAAAGAAAGAAAGAAAAAAGAAAGAAAGCATTGACAGAAGATAGAAAGAAAGAAAGAAAAAAGAAAGAAAGAAAGAAAGCATTGACGGAAGATAGGATGATAGAAAGAAAGAAAGAAAGAAAGAAAGCATTGACGGAAGATAGGAAGAATGAAAGAAAGAAAGAGGGAGAAAGAGAGAATGAATGAAAGAAAGAAATGGTGGGCAGAAGGAAAAAGAAAGAAAGAAAGAAAGAAATCATTGACGGAAGATAGGAAGAAAGAAGGAAAGAAAGAAAGAAAAAAAAAAGAAAGCATTGAAAGAAGATAGAAAGAAAGAAAGAAAAAAAGAAAGAAAGAAAGAAAGAAAGCATTGACGGAAGATAGGATGATAGAAAGAAAGAAAGAAAGAAAGAAAGAAATCATTGACGGAAGATAGGAAGAAAGAAAGAAAGAAAGTGGGAGAAAGAGAATAAATGAAAGAAACAAAGAAATGTTGGGCAGAAGGAAAAAGAAAGAAAGAAAGAAAGTAAGAAAGAAAAAAGAAAGCATTGACGGAAGATAGGGAGAAAGAAAGAAAGAATGAAAAAAGAAAAGAAAGCATTGACGGAAGATAGAAAGAAAGAAAGAAAAAAAGAAAGAAAGAAAGAAAGAAAGCAATGACGGAGGATAGGAAGAAAGAAAGAAAGAAAGAAAGAAAGCATTGACGAGAGATAGGATAAAAGAAAGAAAGAAAGAAATGAAAGAAAGCATTGACGGAAGATAGGAAGAAAGAAGGAAAGAAAGAAAGAAAAAAGAAAGAAAGCATTGACAGAAGATAGAAAGAAAGAAAGAAAAAAGAAAGAAAGAAAGAATGCATTGACGGAAGATAGGATGATAGAAAGAAAGAAAGAAAGAAAGAAAGAAAGAAAGAATGAGAAAGAAAGCATTGACGTAACATAGGAAGAAAGAAAGAAAGAAAGTGGGAGAAAGAGAGAATGAATGAAAGAAACAAAGAAATGTTGGGCAGAAGGAAAAAGAAAGAAAGAAAGAAAGAAAGAAAAAAGAAAGAAA
>JBAJHW010000018.1:4824600-4827100 GCA_037013535.1 Intellagama lesueurii | reverse complement strand
AAAGAGAGAAAGAAAGAAAGAAAGAAAGAAAGAAAGAAAAAAGAAAGCATTGATGGAAGATAGGAAAAAAGAAAGAAAGTAGGAAAGAAAGTGGGAGAAAGAGAGAATGAATGAACGAAAGAAACAAATGTTGGGCAGAAGGTAATAAAAGAAAGAAAGAAAGTAAGAAAGAAAAAAGAAAGCATTGACGGAACATAGGAAGAAAGAAAGAAAGAAAGAAAAGAAAAAAGCATTGACGGAAGATAGGAAGAGAGAAAGAAAGACAGAAAGAAAGAAAGAAAGAAAGAAAGAAAGAATGTAAGAAACAAAGAAAGAAAGAAAGAAAAAAAGAAAGAAAGCATTGACGGAAGATAGGAAGAAAGAAAGAAAGAAAGAAAAGAAAAAAGCATTGACGGAAGATAGGAAGAGAGAAAGAAAGACAGAAAGAAAGAAAGAAAGAAAGAAAGAAAAAAGTAAGGAAGCATTGACGGAAGATAGGAAGAAAGAAAGAAAGAAAAAAAGAAAAAAGCATTGACGGAAGATAGGAAGAGAGAAAGAAAGACAGAAAGAAAGAAAGAAAGAAAAAAAGAAAGAAAGTAAGCAAGCATTGAAGGAAGATAGGAAGAAAGAAAGAAAGAAAGAAAGAAAAAAGAAAGTATTGACGGAAGATAGGTAAGAAAGAAAGAAAGAAAGTAAGATAGAAAGAAAGAAAGAAAGAAAGAAAGAAAGAAAGAAAGAAAGAAAGAAAGAAAGAAAGAAAGAAAGAAAGAAAGCATTTTTCGGAAGATAGGAAGACAGAAAGAAAGAAAAAAAGAAAAAAACATTGATGTAAGATAGGAAGAAAGAAAAAAGAGAGAAAGAAAGAAAGAAAGAAAGAAAGAAAGAAAGAAAGAAGGAAGGAAGGAAAGAAAGCATTGACGGAAGATAGGGAGAAAGAAAGAAAGAGAAAAAAGAAAGAAAGCATTGACAGAAGATAGAAAGAAAGAAAGAAAGAAAGAAAGAAAGAAAGCAATGACGGAGGATAGGAAGAAAGAAAGAAAGAAAGAAAGAAAGAAAGAAAGCATTGACGAGAGATAGGATAAAAGAAAGAAAGAAAGAAAGAAAGAAAGCATTGACGGAAGATAGGAAGAAAAAGAAAGAAAGAAAGAAATAAAGTAAGAAAGAAAGAAAGAAAGAAAGAAAAAAGAAAGCATTGATGGAAGACAGGAAGAAAGAAAGAAAGAAAGAATGTAAGAAACAAAGAAAGAAAGAAAGAAAAAAGAAAGAAAGCATTGACGGAAGATAGGAAGAAAGAAAGAAAGAAAGAAAAGAAAAAAGCATTGATGGAAGATAGGAAGAGAGAAAGAAAGACAGAAAGAAAGATAGAAAGAAAGAAAGAAAGAAAGAAAGAAAAAAGTAAGCAAGCATTGACGGAAGATAGGAAGAAAGAAAGAAAGAAAGAAAGAAAAAAGCATTGACGGAAGATAGGAAGAAAGAAGAAAGAAAGAAAGAAAGTAAGCAAGCATTGAAGGAAGATTGTAAGAAAGAAAGAAAGAAAGAAAGAAAGAAAGAAAAAAGAAAGTATTGACGGAAGATAGGTAAGAAAGAAAGAAAGAAAGAAAGAAAGTAAGATAGAAAGAAAGAAAGAAAGAAAGAAAGATAGAAAGAAAGAAAGAAAGAAAGAAAGAAAGAAAGCATTTTTCGGAAGATAGGAAGACAGAAAGAAAGAAAAAAAGAAAAAAGCATTGATGTAAGATACGAAGAAAGAAAAAAGAGAGAAAGAAAGAAAGAAAGAAAGAAAGAAAGAAAGAAAGAAGGATGGAAAGAAAGCATTGACGGAAGATAGGGAGAAAGAAAGAAAGAATGAAAAAAGAAAGAAAGCATTGACAGAAGATAGAAAGAAAGAAAGAAAAAAAGCAATGACGGAGGATAGGAAGAAAGAAAGAAAGAAAGAAAGAAAGAAAGCATTGACGAGAGATAGGATAAAAGAAAGAAAGAAAGAAAGAAAGAAAGCATTGACGGAAGATAGGAAGAAAGAAGGAAAGAAAGAAAGAAAAAAGAAAGAAAGCATTGACGGAAGATAGAAAGAAAGAAAGAAAAAAGAAAGAAAGAAAGAAAGCATTGACGGAAGATAGGATGATAGAAAGAAAGAAAGAAAGAAAGAAAGCATTGACGTAAGATAGGAAGAAAGAAAGAAAGAAAGCGGGAGAAAGAGAGAATGAATGAAAGAAACAACGAAATGTTGGGCAGAAGGAAAAAGATAGAAAGAAAGAAAGTAAGAAAGAAAAATGAAAGAAAGCATTGACAGAAGATAGAAAGAAAGAAAGAAAAAAGAAAGAAAGAAAGAAAGCATTGACGGAAGATAGGATGATAGAAAGAAAGAAAAAAAGAAAGAAAGAAAGAAAGCATTGACGGAAGATAGGAAGAAAGAAAGAAAGAAAGAGGGAGAAAGAGAGAATGAATGAAAGAAAGAAATGGTGGGCAGAAGGAAAAAGAAAGAAAGAAAGAAAGAAATCATTGACGGAAGATAGGAAGAAAGAAG
>JBAJHW010000018.1:4814600-4817100 GCA_037013535.1 Intellagama lesueurii | reverse complement strand
GAAATGGTGGGCAGAAGGAAAAAGAAATAAAGAAAGAAAGAAAAAAGAAAGCATTGATGGAAAATAGGAAGAAAGAAAGAAAAAGAAAGAAAGAAAGCATTGACGGAAGATAGGAAGAAAGAAAGAAAGAAAAAAGAAAGAAAGCATTGACGGAATATAGAAAGAAAGAAAGAAAGAAAGAAAGAAAGAAAGAAAGAAAGAAAGAAAGAAAGAAAGAAAGAAAGAAAAGAACGAAAGCATTGACGGAAGATAGGATGAAAGAAAGAAAGAAAGAAATAAAGAAAGCATTGACGGAAGATAGTAAGAAAGAAAGAAAGGAAGAAAGAAAGAAAGAAAGAAAGAAAGAAAGAAAGAAAGAAAGAAAGAAAGAAAGAAAGCATTAACGGAAGATAGGAAGAAAGAAAGAAAGAAAGAAAGAAAACATTGATGAAAGATAGGATGAAAGAAAGAAAGAAAGAAGAAAGAAAGGAAGCAGGCAAGCATTGGCGGAAGATAGTAAGAAAGAAAGAAGGAAAGAAAGAAAGAAATAAAGAAAGAAAGAAGGAAAACATTGGCGGAAGATAGGAAGACAGAAAGAAAGAAAAAAAAAGAAAAAAGCAATGACGGAAGATAGAAAGAAAGAAAGAAAAAAAAAGAAAGAAGGAAAGAAAGAAAGAAAGAAAGAAAGCATTGACGGAAGATAGGAAGAAAGAAAGAAAAATAGAAAGAAAGAAAGATAGAAAACATTGACGGAAGATAAGAAGAAAGAAAGAAAGAAAGAAAGAAAGAAAGAAAAAAGAAAGCATTGACGGATGATAGGAGGAAAGAAAGAAAGAAAGAAATAAGAAAGAAAGCGTTGACGGAAGATAGAAAGAAAGAAAGAAAGAAAACATTGTCGGAATATAGGAAAGAAGAAAGAAAGAACGAAAGAAAGATAGAAAAAAGAAAGCAGTGACGGAAGATAGGAAGAAAAAGAAAGAAAGAAAGAAAGTAAGTAAGTAAGAAAGAAAGATAGATAGATAGATAGAAAGAAATCATTCACGGAAGATAGGAAAGAAGAAAGAAAGAACGAAAGAAAGAAAGAAAAAGAAAGCATTGATGGAAGATAGGAAGAAAAGGAAAGAAAGAAAGAAAGAAAGAAAGAAAGAAAGAAAGAAAGAAAGAAAGAAAGAAAGAAAGAAAGAAAGAAAGAAAGAAAGAAAGAAAGAAAGAAAGAAAGAAAGAAAGAAAGAAAAAAGAAAGCATTGACGGAAGATAGGAAGAAGGAAAGAAAGAAAGAAAGAAAGAAAGTAAGAAAGAAAGAAAGAAAGAAAAAAAGAAAAAAAGAAAGCATTGACGGAAGATAATAAGAAAGAAAGAAAGAAAGAAAAGAAAAAACCATTGACGGAAGATAGGAAGAGAGAAAGAAAGAAAGAAAGAAAGAAAGAAAGAAAGAAAGAAAGAAAGAAAGAAAGAAAGAAAGAAAGAAAGAAAGAAAGAAAGACAGACAGACAGAAAGAAAGAAAGAAAGAAAGAAAGAAAGAAAGTAAGCAAGCATTGACGGAAGATAGGAAGAAAGAAAGAAAGAAAGAAAGAAAGAAAGAAAGAAAGAAAGAGAGAAAGAAAGGAAGAAATCATTGACGGAAGATAGGAATAAAGAAAGAAAGAAAGAAAGAAAAACAGAAAGAAAGAAAGAAAGAAAGAAAAAAGAAAGCATTGACGGAAGATAGGAAGAAAGAAAGAAAGAAAGAAAGAAAGAAAGAAAGAAAGAAAGCATTGACGAAAGATACGATGAAAGAAAGAAAGAAAGAAAGAAAGAAAGAAAGAAAGAAAGAAAGAAAGAAAGCATTGACGGAAGATAGAATGAAAGAAAGAAAGAAAGATAGAAAGAAAGAAAGAAAGAAAGACAGAAAGCATTGAGGGAAGATAGGAAAGGAGAAAGAAGAAAGAAACAAAGAAAGAAAGAAAGACTGAAAGAAAGTAAGCAAGCATTGATGGAAGATAGGAAGAAAGACAGAAAGAAAGAAAAAAAAAGAATGCATTGACGAAAGATAGGATGAAAGAAAGAAAGAAAGAAAGAAGGAAGGAAGGAAAGAAAGCATTGACGGAAGATAGGAAGAAAGAAAGAAAGAAAGAAAGAAAGAAAAAAGAAAGAAAGCATTGACAGAAGATAGAAAGAAAGAAGGAAAGAAAGAAAGAAAGAAAGAAAGCATTGACGAGAGATAGGATAAAAGAAAGAAAGAAAGAGAGAAAGAAAGCATTGACGGAAGATAGGAAGAAAGAAAGAAAGAAAGAAAGAAAGAAAGAAAGAAAGAAAGAAAGAAAGAAAGAAAGAAAGAAAGAAAGAAAGAAAGAAAGGGGGAGAAAGAGAGAATGAATGAAAGAAAGAAAGAAATGGTGGGCAGAAGGAAAAAGAAATAAAGAAAGAAAGAAAAAAGAAAGCATTGATGGAAAATAGGAAGAAAGAAAGAAAAAGAAAGAAAGAAAGCATTGACGGAAGATAGGAAGAAAGAAAGAAAGAAAAAAGAAAGAAAGCATTGAC
>JBAJHW010000018.1:4799600-4802100 GCA_037013535.1 Intellagama lesueurii | reverse complement strand
AAGAAAGAAAGAAAGGAAAAATAAAGAAAGCGTTAACGGAAGATAGAAAGAAAGAAAGAAAGAATGCATTGGCGGAAGATAGGAAAGTAGAAAGAAAGAAAGAAAGAAAGAAAAAAAGAAAGAAAGAAAAAAGCATTGACGGAAGATAGGAAGAAAGAAAGAAAGAAAGCAAGCATTGATGAAAGATAGGATGAAAGAAAGAGAGAAAGAAAGAAAGAAAAAAAGAAAGAAAGAAAGAAAGAAAGCATTTACGGAAAATATTAATAAAGAAAGAAAGAAAGAAAGAAAGTGGGAGAAAGAGAGAATGAATGAAAGAAAGAAAGAAAGAAAGAAAGAAAGAAAGAAAGAAAGAAAGAAAGAAGCATTGACGGAAGATAGGAAGAAAGAAAGACAGAAATAAAAAAGAAAGAAAGCGTTGACGGAAGCTAGAAAGAAAGAAAGAATAAAAGAAAGAAAGCATTGACGGAAGATAGGAAAGAAGAAAGAAAGAAAGAAAGAAAGCAGAAAGCATTGACGGAAGATAGTAAGAAAAAGAAAGAAAGAAAGAAAGATAGAAAGAAAGTAAGAAAGAAAGATAGAAAGAAAGAAAGCATTGACGAAAGATAGGAAGAAAGAAAGAAAGAAAGAAAAAAAGAAAAAAGTATTGACGGAAGATAGGAAGAAGGAAAGAAAGAAAGAAAGTAAGAAGGAAAGAAAGAAAGAAAGAAAGAAAGAAAGAAAGAAAGAAAGCATTGGCGGAAGATAGGAACACAGAAAGAAAGAAAAAAGAAAAAAGTATTGACGGAAGATAGGAAGAAAGAAAGAAAAAGATAGAAAGAAAGAAAGAAAGAAAGAAAGAAAGAAAGAAAGAAAGAAAGTAAGCAAGCAAGCATTTACGGAAGATAGGAAGAAAGAAAAAAAGAAAGAAAGAAAGAAAGAAAGAAAGAAAGCATTGACTTAAGATAGGAAGAAAGAAAGAAAGAAAGAAAACATTGATGAAAGATAGGATGAAAGAAAGAAAGAAAGAAAGAAAGAAAAAAAGCATTGACGGAAGATAGGAAGAAAGAAAGAAAGAAAGAAAGAAAGAAACTAAGTTAGTAAGTAAGCAAGCATTGACGGAAGATAGGAAGAAAGAAAGAAAGAAAGAAAGAAAGAAAAAAGAAAGCATTGACGGAAGATAATAAGAAAGAAAGAAAGAAAGAAAGAAAGCATTGACGGAAGATAGGAAGACAGAAAGAAAGAAAGAAAAGAAAAAAGCATTGACGGAAGATAGGATGAAAGAAAGAAAGAAAGAAAGAAAGGAAGAAAGCATTGACAAAAGATACGATGAAAGAAAGAAAGAAAGAAAGAAAGAAAGAAAGAAAGAAAGAAAGAAAGAAAGAAAGAAAGCACTGACGGAAGTTAGAATGAAAGAAAGAAAGAAAGATAGATAGAAAGAAAGAAAGAAAGAAGGAAAGAAAGAAAGACAGAGAGTATTGATGGAAGATAGGAAAGGAGAAAGAAAGAAAGAAAGAAAGAAAGAAAGAAAGAAAGAAAGAAAGAAAGAAAGAAAGCATTGACGGAAGATAGGAAGAAAGAAGGAAAGAAAGAAAGAAAAAAGAAAGGAAGCATTGACAGAAGATAGAAAGAAAGAAAGAAAAAAGAAAGAAAGAAAGAAAGAAAGCATTGACGGAAGATAGGATGAAAGAAAGAAAGAAAGAAAGAAAGAAAGAAAGAAAGAAAGAAAGAAAGAAAGAAAGAAAGCATAGGCGGAAGATAGAAAGACAGAAAGAAAAAAAAAAGCATTGATGGAAGATAGGAAGAAAGAAAGAAAGAAAGAAAGAAAGAAAGAAGGAAAGAAAGAAAGAAAGAAAGAAAGAAAGAAAGAAAGAAAGAAAGCATTGGCGGAAGATAGGAAGACAGAAAGAAAGAAAGAAAAAAGAAAAAAGTATTGACGGAAGATAGGAAGAAAGAAAGAAAGAAAGATAGAAAGAAAGAAAGAAAGAAAGAAAGAAAGTAAGCAAGCAAGCATTTACGGAAGATAGGAAGAAAGAAAAAAAGAAAGAAAGAAAGAAAGAAAGAATGAAAGAAAGAAAGAAAGAAAGAAAGAAAGAAAGAAAGAAAGAAACCATTGACCGAAGATAGGAAGAAAGAAAGAAAGAAAAAAGAAAGAAAGCATTGACGGAAGATAGAAAGAAAGAAAGAAAGAAAGAAAGAAAGAAAGAAAGAAAGAAAGAAAGAAAGAAAGAAAGTAAGCAAGCAAGCATTTACGGAAGATAGGAAGAAAGAAAAAAAGAAAGAAGGAAAGAAAGAAAGAAAGAAAGAAAGAAAGAAAGCATTGACTTAAGATAGGAAGAAAGAAAGAAAGAAAGAAAACATTGATGAAAGATAGGATGAAAGAAAGAAAGAAAGAAAGAAAGCAGGCAAGCATTGACGGAAGATAGGAAGAAAGAAAGAAAGAAAGAAAGAAAGAAAGAAAAAAAGCATTGACGGAAGATAGGAAGAAAGAAAGAAAGAAAGAAAGAAACTAAGTTAGTAAGTA
>JBAJHW010000018.1:4741981-4744481 GCA_037013535.1 Intellagama lesueurii | reverse complement strand
ATGCATTCTTTCTTTCTTTCTTTCTATCTTCCGTTAACGCTTTCTTTCTTTTTTCTTTCTTTCTTTCTTTCTTCCTATCTTCCATCAATGCTTTCTTTTTTCTTTCTTACTTTCTTTCTTTCTTTCTTTTTCCTTCTGCCCAACATTTCTTTCTTTCTTTCATTCATTCTCTCTTTCTCCCACTTTCTTTCTTTCTTTCTTTCTTTATTCCTATCTTCCGTCAATGCTTTCTTCCTTCCTTTCTTTCTTTCTTTCTTTCTTTCTTTCTTTCTTTTTCTTCCTATCTTCCGTCAATGCTTTTTTATCTTTCTTTCTTTCTTTCTTTCTACTTTCCTATCTTCCGTCAATGCATTCTTTCTTTCTTTCTTTCTATCTTCCGTCAACGCTTTCTTTCTTTTTTCTTTCTTTCTTTCTTTCTTCCTATCTTCCGTCAATGCTTTCTTTTTTCTTTCTTACATTCTTTCTTTCTTTTTTACCTTCTGCCCAACATTTCTTTCTTTCTTTCATTCATTCTCTCTTTCTCACACTTTCTTTCTTACTTTCTTTCTTTATTCCAATCTTCCGTCAATGTTTTCTTTCTTTCTTTCTTTCTTTCTTTCTTTCTTTCTTTCTTTCTTTCTTTCTTCCTATCTTCCATCAATGCTTTTTTTTTCTTTCTGTCTTTCTATCTTCCGCCTATGCTTGCTTGCTTTCTTTCTTTCTTTCTTTCTTTCTTTCTTTCTTTCTTTCTTTCTTTCTTTCTTTCTTTCTTTCTTTCTTTCTTTCTTCCAATCTTCCTTCAATGCTTTCTTTCTTTCTTTCTTTCTTTCTTTCTTTCTTTCTTTCTTTCTTTCTTTCTTTCTTTCTTTCTTCCTATCTGCCGTCAGTGCTTTTTTCTTTTTTTCTTTCTTTCTTTCTTCCTATCTTCCGTCAATGCTTTCTTTCTCTCTTTCTTTCTTTCTTTCTTTCTTTCTTTCTTTCTTTCTTTCTTTCTTTCTTTCTTTCTTTCTTTCTTTCTTCCTATCTTCCGTCAATGCTTGCTTACTTTTTTTCTTTCTTTCTTTCTTTCTTTCTTTCTTTCTTTCTTTCTTTCTGTCTTTCTTTCTTTCTTTCTTTCTTTCTTTCTTTCTTTCTTTCTTTCTCTCTTCCTATCTTCCGTCAATGCTTCATTCTTTTTTTTTTTCTTTCTTATTATCTTCCGTCAATGCTTTCTTTTTTTCTTTTTTTCTTTCTTTCTTTCTTTCTTACTTTCTTTCTTTCTTTCTTTCTTTCCTTCTTCCTATCTTCCGTCAATGCTTTCTTTTTTCTTTCTTTCTTTCTTTCTTTCTTTCTGTCTTTCTTTCTTTCTTTTCTTTCTTTCTTCCTTCCTATCTTCCGTCAATGCTTGCTTTCTTTCTTTCTTTCTTTCTTTCTTTCCTTTTCTTCCTATCTTCCGTCAATGCTTTCTTTTTTCTTTCTTTCTTTCGTTCTTTCTTTCTTCTTTCCTATCTTCCGTCAATGCTTTCTTTTTTCTTTCTTTCTTTCTTTCTTTCTTTCTTTCTTTCTTTCTTTCTGTCTTTCTTTCTTTCTTTCTTACTTACTTACTTTCTTTCTTTCTTTCTTTTTCTTCCTATCTTCCGTCACTGCTTTCTTTTTTCTATCTTTCTTTCGTTCTTTCTTTCTTCTTTCCTATCTTCCGACAATGTTTTCTTTCTTTCTTTCTTTCTATCTTCCGTCAACGCTTTCTTTCTTTTTTCTTTCTTTCTTTCTTTCCTCCTATCATCCGTCAATGCTTTCTTTTTTCTTTCTTTCTTTCTTTCTTTCTTTCTTTCTTTCTTTCTTCCTATCTTCCATCAATGCTTTTTTTTTCTTTCTGTCTTTCTATCTTCCGCCTATGCTTTCTTTCTTTCTTTCTTCCTATCTTCCTTCAATGCTTTCTTTCTTTCTTTCTTTCTTTCTTTCTTTCTTTCTTTCTTTCTTTCTTCCTATCTGCCGTCAGTGCTTTTTTCTTTTTTTCTTTCTTTCTTTCTTCCTATCTTCCGTCAATGCTTTCTTTCTTTCTTTCTTTCTTTCTTTCTCTCTTTCTTTCTTTCTTCCTATCTTCCGTCAATGCTTGCTTCCTTTTTTTCTTTCTTTCTTTCTTTCTTTCTGTCTTTCTTTCTTTCTTTCTCTCTTTCTTTCTTTCTTTCTTTCTTTCTTTCTTTCTTTCTCTCTTCCTATCTTCCGTCAATGCTTCTTTCCTTTCTTTCTTTCTTTCTTTCTTATTATCTTCCATCAATGCTTTCTTTTTTTTCTTTTTTTCTTTCTTTCTTTCTTTCTTACTTTCTTTCTTTCTTTCTTTCTTTCCTTCTTCCTATCTTCCGTCAATGCTTTCTTTTTCTTTCTTTCTTTCTTTCTTTCTTTCTTTCTTTCTGTCTTTCTTTCTTTCTTTCTTTCTTTCTTCCCTCCTATCTTCCGTCAATGCTTTCTTTTTTCTTTCTTTCTTTCGTTCTTTCTTACTTCTTTCCTATCTTCCGTCAATGCTTCATTTTTTTTCTTTCTT
>JBAJHW010000018.1:4721981-4724481 GCA_037013535.1 Intellagama lesueurii | reverse complement strand
TTTCTTTCTTTCTTTCTTTCTTTCTTTCTATATTCCGTCAATGCTTTCTTTCTTTTTTCTTTCTTTCTTTCTTTATTTCTTTTTCCTTCTGCCCACCATTTCTTTCTTTCTTTCATTCATTCTCTCTTTCTCCCCCTTTCTTTCTTTCTTTCTTTCTTTCTTTCTTTCTTTCTTTCTTTCTTTCTTCCTCTCTTCCGTCAATGCTTTCTTTCTCTCTTTCTTTCTTTCTTTTATCCTATCTCTCGTCAATGCTTTCTTTCTTTCTTTCTTTCTTTCCTTCTTTATTTCTATCTTCTGTCAATGCTTTCTTTCTTTTTTCTTTCTTTCTTTCTTTCTTTCTTCCTATCTTCCGTCAATGCTTTCTTTCCTTCCTTCCTTCTTTCTTTCTTTCTTTCTTTCATCCTATCTTTCGTCAATGCATTCTTTTTTTTTTCTTTCTGTCTTTCTTCCTATCTTCCATCAATGCTTGCTTACTTTCTTTCAGTCTTTCTTTCTTTCTTTGTTTCTTTCTTTCTTTCTCCTTTCCTATCTTCCATCAATGCTTTCTGTCTTTCTTTCTTTCTTTCTTTCTATCTTTCTTTCTTTCTTTCATTCTATCTTCCGTCAATGCTTTCTTTCTTTCTTTCTTTCTTTCTTTCTTTCTTTCTTTCTTTCTTTCATCGTATCTTTCGTCAATGCTTTCTTTCTTTCTTTCTTTCTTTCTTTCTTTCTTTCTTCCTATCTTCCGTCAATGCTTTCTTTTTTTTTCTTTCTTTCTTTCTTTCTTTCTGTTTTTCTTTCTTTCTTTCTTTCTTTATTCCTATCTTCCGTCAATGCTTTCTTCCTTTCTTTCTCTCTCTCTTTCTTTCTTTCTTTCTTTCTTTCTTTCTTTCTTTCTTCCTATCTTCCGTCAATGCTTGCTTAATTTCTTTCTTTCTTTCTTTCTTTCTTTCTTTCTGTCTGTCTGTCTTTCTTTCTTTCTTTCTTTCTTTCTTTCTTTCTTTCTTTCTTTCTTTCTTTCTTTCTATCTTCCTATCTTCCGTCAATGGTTTTTTCTTTTCTTTCTTTCTTTCTTTCTTATTATCTTCCATCAATGCTTTCTTTTTTTCTTTTTTTCTTCCTTTCTTTCTTTCTTACTTTCTTTCTTTCTTTCTTTCTTTCCTTCTTCCTATCTTCCGTCAATGCTTGCTTACTTTCTTTCTTTCTTTCTTTCTTTCTTTCTTTCTTTCTTTCCTTTTCTTCCTATCTTCCATCAATGCTTTCTTTTTTCTTTCTTTCTTTCGTTCTTTCTTTCTTCTTTCCTATCTTCCGTGAATGATTTCTTTCTATCTATCTATCTA
This sequence comes from Intellagama lesueurii, assembly GCA_037013535.1. Classification (NCBI taxonomy): domain Eukaryota; kingdom Metazoa; phylum Chordata; class Lepidosauria; order Squamata; family Agamidae; genus Intellagama; species Intellagama lesueurii. The sequence goes on along the minus strand of JBAJHW010000018.1, from coordinate 4,723,162 downwards.
TCTATCTTTCTTTCTTACTTACTTTCTTTCTTTCTTTCTTTTTCTTCCTATCTTCCGTCACTGCTTTCTTTTTTCTATCTTTCTTTCGTTCTTTCTTTCTTCTTTCCTATATTCCGACAATGTTTTCTTTCTTTCTTTCTTTCTATCTTCCGTCAACGCTTTCTTTCTTATTTCTTTCTTTCTTTCTTTCCTCCTATCATCCGTCAATGCTTTCTTTTTTCTTTCTTTCTTTCTTTCTTTCTTTCTTTCTTTCTTTCTTTCTTTCTTTCTTTTTCCTTCTGCCCAACATTTCTTTCTTTCTTTCATTCATTCCCTCTTTCTCCCACTTTCTTTCTTTCTTTCCTTCTTTCTTTCTTTCTTTATTCCTATCTTCCGTCAATGCTTTCTTTTTTCTTTCTTTCTTTCTTTCTTTCTTTCTTTTTCCTTCTGCCCAACATTTCTTTCTTCTTTCATTCATTCTCTCTTTCTCCCACTTTCTTTTTTTCTTTCTTTCTTTATTCCTATCGTTCGTCAATGTTTTCAATCTTTCTTTCTTTCTTTCATCCTATCTTTCATCAATGCATTCTTTTCTTTCTTTCTTTCTTTCTTCCTATCTTCCGTAAATGCTTTTTTCTTTCTTTCTTTCTTTCTTTCTTCTTATCTTCCGTCAATGTTTTCTATCTTTCTTTCTTTCTATTTTTCTTTCTTTCTTCCTATCTTCCGTCAATGCTTTCTTTCTTTCTTTCTTTCTTTCTTTCCTTCTTTCTTTTTTTTTTCTTTCTTTCTTTCTATCTTCCGTCATTGCTTTTTTCTTTTTTTTTCTTTCTTTCTGTCTTCCTATCTTCCGCCAATGTTTTTCTTCTTTCTTTCTTTCTTTCTTTCTTTCTTTCCTTCTTTCTTTCTTCCTATCTTCCGCCAATGCTTGCCTGCTTCCTTTCTTTCTTTCTTTCTTTCTTTCTTTCTTTCTTTCATCCTATCTTTCATCAATGTTTTCTTTCTTTCTTTCTTTCTTTCTTCCTATCTTCCGTTAATGCTTTCTTTCTTTCTTTCTTTCTTTCTTTCTTTCTTTCTTTCTTTCTTTCTTTCTTTCTTTCTTTCTTTCTTCCTTTCTTTCTTTCTTTCTTACTATCTTCCGTCAATGCTTTCTTTATTTCTTTCTTTCTTTCTTTCATCCTATCTTCCGTCAATGCTTTCTTTCTTTC
>JBAJHW010000018.1:4679481-4681981 GCA_037013535.1 Intellagama lesueurii | reverse complement strand
CCTATCTTCCGTCAATGCTTTCTTTTTTCTTTCTTACATTCTTTCTTTCTTTTTTACATTCTGCCCAACATTTCTTTCTTTCTTTCATTCATTCTCTCTTTCTCACACTTTCTTTCTTACTTTCTTTCTTTATTACAATCTTCCGTCAATGTTTTCTTTCTTTCTTTCCTTCTTTCTTTCTCTCTTTCTTTCTTTCTTTCTTTCTTTCTTTCTTTCTTCCTATCTTCCGTCAATGCTTTCTTTTTTTTTCTTTCTTTCTTTCTTTCTTTCTGTTTTTCTTTCTTTCTTTCTTTCTTTCTTTATTCCTATCTTCCGTCAATGCTTTCTTCCTTTCTTTCTCTCTTTCTTTCTTTCTTTCTTTCTTTCTTTCTTTCTTTCTTTCTTCCTATCTTCCGTCAATGTTTTCTATCTTTCTTTCATTCTTTTTTTCTTTCTTTCTTCCTATCTTCCGTCAATGCTTTCTTTCTTTCTTTCTTTCTTTCTTTCCTTCTTTCTTTTTTTTTCTTTCTTTCTTTCTATCTTCCGTCATTGCTTTTTTCTTTTTTTTTCTTTCTTTCTGTCTTCCTATCTTCCGCCAATGTTTTCCTTCTTTCTTTCTTTCTTTCTTTCTTTCTTTCTTTCTTTCCTTCTTTCTTTCTTCCTATCTTCCGTCAATGCTTGCCTGCTTCCTTTCTTTCTTTCATTCTTTCTTTCTTTCATCCTATCTTTCATCAATGTTTTCTTTCGTTCTTTCTTTCTTTCTTCCTATCTTCCTTTAATGCTTTCTTTCTTTCTTTCTTTCTTTCTTTCTTTCTTTCTTTCTTTCTTTCTTTCTTTCATCGTATCTTTCGTCAATGCTTTCTTTCTTTCTTTCTTTCTTTCTTTCTTTCTTTCTTTCTTCCTATCTTCCGTCAATGCTTTCTTTTTTCTTTCTTTCTTTCTTTCTTTCTTTCTGTTTTTCTTTCTTTCTTTCTTTCTTTATTCCTATCTTCCGTCAATGCTTTCTTCCTTTCTTTCTCTCTTTCTTTCTTTCTTTCTTTCTTTCTTTCTTTCTTTCTTCCTATCTTCCGTCAATGCTTTCTTTTTTTTTCTTTCTTTCTTTCTTTCTTTCTGTTTTTCTTTCTTTCTTTCTTTCTTTCTTTATTCCTATCTTCCGTCAATGCTTTCTTCCTTTCTTTCTCTCTTTCTTTCTTTCTTTCTTTCTTTCTTTCTTTCTTTCTTTCTTTCTTTCTTTCTTTCTTTCTTTCTTTCTTTCTTTCTTTCTTTCTTTCTATCTTCCGTCAATGCTTGCTTACTTTTTTTCTTTCTTTCTTTCTTTCTTTCTTTCTTTTTTCTGTCTTTCTTTCTTTCTTTCTTTCTTTCTTTCTTTATTTATTTCTTTCTGTCTTTCTTTCTTTCTTTCTTTCTCTCTTCCTATCTTCCGTCAATGGTTTTTTCTTTTCTTTCTTTCTTTCTTTCTTTCTTATTATCTTCCGTCAATGCTTTCTTTTTTTTCTTTTTTTCTTTCTTTCTTTCTTTCTTACTTTCTTTCTTTCTTTCTTTCTTTCCTTCTTCCTATCTTCCGTCAATGCTTTCTTTTTTTTTCTTTCTTTCTTTCTTTCTTTCTTTCTTTCTTTCTGTCTTTCTTTCTTTCTTTCTTTCTTCCTTCCTATCTTCCGTCAATGCTTGCTTACTTACTTTCTTTCTTTCTTTCTTTCTTTCTTTCTTTCTTTTTTTCTTTCTCCCACTTTCTTTTTTTCTTTCTTTCTTTATTTCTATCGTTCGTCAATGTTTTCAATCTTTCTTTCATCCTATCTTTCATCAATGCATTCTTTTCTTTCTTTCTTTCTTTCTTCCTATCTTCCGTAAATGCTTTTTTCTTTCTTTCTTTCTTTCTTTCTTTCTTCTTATCTTCCGTCAATGTTTTCTATCTTTTTTTCTTTCTATTTTTCTTTCTTTCTTCCTATCTTCCGTCAATGCTTTTTTATCTTTCTTTCTTTCTTTCGTTCTTTCTACTTTCCTATCTTCCGTCAATGCATTCTTTCTTTCTTTCTTTCTATCTTCCGTCAACGCTTTCTTTCTTTTTTCTTTCTTTCTTTCTTTCTTCCTATCTTCCGTCAATGCTTTCTTTTTTCTTTCTTACATTCTTTCTTTCTTTTTTACCTTCTGCCCAACATTTCTTTCTTTCTTTCATTCATTCTCTCTTTCTCACACTTTCTTTCTTACTTTCTTTCTTTATTCCAATCTTCCGTCAATGTTTTCTTTCTTTCTTTCTTTCTTTCTTTCTTTCTTTCTTTCTTTCTTTCTTTCTTTCTTTCTTTCTTTCTTTCTTCCTATCTTCCATCAATGCTTTTTTTTTCTTTCTGTCTTTCTATCTTCCGCCTATGCTTTCTTTCTTTCTTTCTTTCTTTCTTTCTTTCTTTCTTTCTTTCTTTCTTTCTTTCTTTCTTTCTTCCTATCTTCCTTCAATGCTTTCTTTCTTTCTTTCTTTCTTTCTTTCTTTCTTCCTATCTGCCGTCAGTGCTTTTTTCTTTTTTTCTTT
>JBAJHW010000018.1:4674481-4676981 GCA_037013535.1 Intellagama lesueurii | reverse complement strand
CTTTCTGTCTTTCTTTCTTTCTTTCTTTCTTTCTTTATTTATTTATTTCTTTCTGTCTTTCTTTCTTTCTTTCTCTCTTCCTATCTTCCGTCAATGGTTTTTTCTTTTCTTTCTTTCTTTCTTTCTTATTATCTTCCGTCAATGCTTTCTTTTTTTTCTTTTTTTCTTTCTTTCTTTCTTTCTTACTTTCTTTCTTTCTTTCTTTCTTTCCTTCTTCCTATCTTCCGTCAATGCTTTCTTTTTTTTTCTTTCTTTCTTTCTTTCTTTCTTTCTGTCTTTCTTTCTTTCTTTCTTTCTTCCTTCCTATCTTCCGTCAATGCTTGCTTACTTACTTTCTTTCTTTCTTTCTTTCTTTCTTTCTTTCTTTCTTTCTTTCTTTCTTTCCTTTTCTTCCTATCTTCCATCAATGCTTTCTTTTTTCTTTCTTTCTTTCGTTCTTTCTTTCTTCTTTCCTATCTTCCGTGAATGATTTCTTTCTATCTATCTATCTATCTATCTTTCTTACTTACTTACTTTCTTTCTTTCTTTCTTTTTCTTCCTATCTTCCGTCACTGCTTTCTTTTTTCTATCTTTCTTTCGTTCTTTCTTTCTTCTTATCTTCCGTCAATGTTTTCTATCTTTCTTTCTTTCTATTTTTCTTTCTTTCTTCCTATCTTCCGTCAATGCTTTTTTATCTTTCTTTCTTTCTTTCTTTCTTTCTACTTTCCTATCTTCCGTCAATGCATTCTTTCTTTCTTTCTTTCTATCTTCCGTCAACGCTTTCTTTCTTTTTTCTTTCGTTCTTTCTTTCTTCCTATCTTCCGTCAATGCTTTCTTTTTTCTTTCTTACATTCTTTCTTTCTTTTTTACATTCTGCCCAACATTTCTTTCTTTCTTTCATTCATTCTCTCTTTCTCACACTTTCTTTCTTACTTTCTTTCTTTATTACAATCTTCCGTCAATGTTTTCTTTCTTTCTTTCCTTCTTTCTTTCTCTCTTTCTTTCTTTCTTTCTTTCTTTCTTTCTTTCTTCCTATCTTCCGTCAATGCTTTCTTTTTTTTTCTTTCTTTCTTTCTTTCTTTCTGTTTTTCTTTCTTTCTTTCTTTCTTTCTTTATTCCTATCTTCCGTCAATGCTTTCTTCCTTTCTTTCTCTCTTTCTTTCTTTCTTTCTTTCTTTCTTTCTTTCTTTCTTTCTTCCTATCTTCCGTCAATGTTTTCTATCTTTCTTTCATTCTTTTTTTCTTTCTTTCTTCCTATCTTCCGTCAATGCTTTCTTTCTTTCTTTCTTTCTTTCTTTCCTTCTTTCTTTTTTTTTCTTTCTTTCTTTCTATCTTCCGTCATTGCTTTTTTCTTTTTTTTTCTTTCTTTCTGTCTTCCTATCTTCCGCCAATGTTTTCCTTCTTTCTTTCTTTCTTTCTTTCTTTCTTTCTTTCTTTCTTTCCTTCTTTCTTTCTTCCTATCTTCCGTCAATGCTTGCCTGCTTCCTTTCTTTCTTTCATTCTTTCTTTCTTTCATCCTATCTTTCATCAATGTTTTCTTTCGTTCTTTCTTTCTTTCTTCCTATCTTCCTTTAATGCTTTCTTTCTTTCTTTCTTTCTTTCTTTCTTTCTTTCTTTCTTTCTTTCTTTCTTTCATCGTATCTTTCGTCAATGCTTTCTTTCTTTCTTTCTTTCTTTCTTTCTTTCTTTCTTTCTTCCTATCTTCCGTCAATGCTTTCTTTTTTCTTTCTTTCTTTCTTTCTTTCTTTCTGTTTTTCTTTCTTTCTTTCTTTCTTTATTCCTATCTTCCGTCAATGCTTTCTTCCTTTCTTTCTCTCTTTCTTTCTTTCTTTCTTTCTTTCTTTCTTTCTTTCTTCCTATCTTCCGTCAATGCTTTCTTTTTCTTTCTTTCTTTCTTTCTTTCTTTCTGTTTTTCTTTCTTTCTTTCTTTCTTTCTTTATTCCTATCTTCCGTCAATGCTTTCTTCCTTTCTTTCTCTCTTTCTTTCTTTCTTTCTTTCTTTCTTTCTTTCTTTCTTTCTTTCTTTCTTTCTTTCTTTCTTTCTTTCTTTCTATCTTCCGTCAATGCTTGCTTACTTTTTTTCTTTCTTTCTTTCTTTCTTTCTTTCTTTTTTCTGTCTTTCTTTCTTTCTTTCTTTCTTTCTTTCTTTATTTATTTCTTTCTGTCTTTCTTTCTTTCTTTCTTTCTCTCTTCCTATCTTCCGTCAATGGTTTTTTCTTTTCTTTCTTTCTTTCTTTCTTTCTTATTATCTTCCGTCAATGCTTTCTTTTTTTTCTTTTTTTCTTTCTTTCTTTCTTTCTTACTTTCTTTCTTTCTTTCTTTCTTTCCTTCTTCCTATCTTCCGTCAATGCTTTCTTTTTTTTTCTTTCTTTCTTTCTTTCTTTCTTTCTTTCTTTCTGTCTTTCTTTCTTTCTTTCTTTCTTCCTTCCTATCTTCCGTCAATGCTTGCTTACTTACTTTCTTTCTTTCTTTCTTTCTTTCTTTCTTTCTTTCTTTCTTTTTTTCTTTCCTTTTCTTCCTA
>JBAJHW010000018.1:4523661-4526161 GCA_037013535.1 Intellagama lesueurii | reverse complement strand
GAGAAAGAAAGAAAGAAAGAAAGAAGGAAGAAAGAAAGAAAAAAGAAAGCATTGACGGAAGATAGGAAGGAAAAAAGAAAGAAAGAAAGAAAGAAAGAAAGAAAGAAAGAAGAAAGAAAGAAAGAAAAAGAAAGCATTGACGGATGATAGGAAAAAAGAAAGAAAGAAAGAAATAAGAATGAAAGCGTTGACGGAAGATAGAAAGAAAGAAAGAAAGAAAACATTGTCGGAAGATAGGAAAGAAGAAAGAAAGAACGAAAGAAAGAAAGAAAAAAGAAAGCAGTGACGGAAGATAGGAAGAAAAAGAAAGAAAGAAAGAAAGTAAGTAAGTAAGAAAGAAAGATAGATAGAATGAAAGAAATCATTGACGGAAGATAGGACAGAAGAAAGAAAGAACGAAAGAAAGAAAGAAAAAAGAAAGCATTGACGGAAGATATCAAGAAAAAGAAGGAAAGAAAGAAAGAAAGAAAGTAAGAAAGAAAGAAAGAAAGAAAGAAAGTAAGCAAGCATTGACGGAAGATAAGAAGAAAGAAAGAAAGAAAGAAAGAAAGTAAGAAAGAAAGAAAGAAAGAAAGAAAGAAAGAAAGTAAGCAAGCATTGACGGAAGATAGAAAGAAAGAAAGAAAGAAAGAAAGAAAGAAAGAAAGAAAGAAAGAAAGAGAGAGAAAGAAAGCATTGACGGAAGATAGGAAGAAAGAAAGAAAGAAAAAAAGCATTTACGGAAGATACGAAGAAAGAAAGAAAGAAAGAAAGTAAGCAAGCATTGAAGGAAGAGAGGAAGAAAGAAAGAAAAGAAGAAAGAAAGAAAGAAAGAAAGAAAGAAAGAAAGAAAGAAAGAAAGAAAGAAAGAAAGAAAGAAAGCATAGGCGGAAGATAGAAAGACAGAAAGAAAAAAAAGCATTGATGGAAGATAGGAAGAAAGAAAGAAAGAAAGAAAGAAAGAAAGAAAGAAAGAAAGAAAGAAAGAAAGAAAGAAAGAAAGATAAGAAGAAAGAAAGAAAGAAAGAAAACATTGACGGAAGATTGGAATAAAGAAAGAAAGTAAGAAAGAAAAGTGTGAGAAAGAGAGAATGAATAAATGAAAGAAAGGAATGTTGGGCAGAAGGTAAAAAAGAAAGAAAGAAAGTAAGAAAGAAAAAAGAAAGCATTGAGGGAAGATAGGAAGAAAGAAAGAAAGAAAGAAAAAAGAAAGAAAAGCGTTGACGGAAGAGAGAAAGAAAGAAAGAAAGAATGCATTGACGGAAGATAGGAAAGTAGAAAGAAAGAAAGAAAGAGAGAAAGATAAAAAAGCATTGACGGGAAGATAGGAAGAAAAAGAAAGAAAGAAAGAAAGAAGCATTGAAGGAAGATAGGAAGAAAGAAAGAAAGAAAGAAAGAAAGAAAGAATGAAAGAAAGCATTGATGAAAGATGGGATGAAAGAGAGAAAGAAAGAAAGAAAGAAAGAAAGAAAGAAAGCTAGAAAGCATTGACGGAAGATAGGAATAAAGAAAGAAAGAAAGAAAGAAAGTGGGAGAAAGAGAGATTGAATGAAAGAAAGAAAGAAATGTTGGGCAGAAGGAAAAAGAAAGAAAGAAAGAAAGTATGAAAGAAAAAAGAAAGCATTGACGGAAGATAGGAATAAAGAAAGAAAGTAGGAAAGAAAGTGGGAGAAAGAGAGAATGAATGAAAGAAAGAAAAGAAATGTTGGGCAGAAGGTAATAAAAGAAAGAAAGAAAGTAAGAAGAAAAAAAGAAAGCATTGACGGAAGATAGGAAGAAAGAAAGAAAGATAGATAAAAGAAAGAAAGCGTTAACGGAAGATAGAAAGAAAGAAAGAAAGAATGCATTGGCGGAAGATAGGAAAGTAGAAAGAAAGAAAGAAAGAAAGAAAGAAAGAAAAAAACATTGAAGGAAGATAGGAAGAAAAAGAAAAGAAAGAAAGAAAGAAAGAAAGAAAAAAGCATTGACGAAAGATAGGAGAAAGAAAGAAAGAAAGAAAGAAAGAAAAGAAAGAAAGAAAGAAAGAAAGCATTGATGAAAGATAGGATGAAAGAAAGAGAGAAAGAAAGAAAGAAAGAAAGAAAGCATTTACGGAAAATATTAATAAAGAAAGAAAGAAAGTAAGAATGTGGGAGAAAGAGAGAATGAATGAAAGAAAGAAAGAAATGTTGGGCAGAAGGAAAAAGAAAGAAAGAAAGAAAGAAAGTAAGAAAGAAAAAAGAAAGCATTGACTGAAGATAGGATGAAAGAAAGAAAGAAAGAAAAAAGAAAGAAAGTGTTGACGGAAGATAGAAAGAAAGAAAGAAAGCATTGACGGAAGATAGGAAAGAAAAAAGAAAGAACGAAAGAAAGAAAGAAAAAGGAAAGCATTGACGGAAGATAGGAAGAAAGAAAGAAAGAAAGAAAGAAAGAAAGAAAGAAAGAAAGAAAGAAAGAAAGAAAAGAAAGAAAGAAAGCATTTACCGGAAGATAGGAAGAAAAAAAGAAAAGAAAGAAAGAAAGAAAGAAACCATTAACGGAA
>JBAJHW010000018.1:4468661-4473661 GCA_037013535.1 Intellagama lesueurii | reverse complement strand
GGAAAATATTAATAAAGAAAGAAAGAAAGAAAGAAAGAAAAAAGCATTGACGGAAGATAGGAAGAAAGAAAGAAAGAAAGAAAGAAACTGGGAGAAAGAGAATGAATGAAAGAAGAAAGAAATGTTGGGCAGAAGGAAAAAGAAAGAAAGAAAGAAAGTAAGAAAGAAAAAAGAAAGCATTGACGGAAGATAGGAAGAAAAAGTAAGAAAGAAAGAAAGAAAGAAAGAAAGAAAGTAAGTAAGAAAGAAAGAAAGATAGATAGAAAGAAAGAAAGTAAGCATTGACGGAATATAGGAAGAAAGAAAGAAAGAAAAAAAGAAAAAAGCATTGACGGAAGATAGGAAGAAAGAAAGAAAGAAAGAAAGAAAGAAACTAAGTTAGTAAGTAAGCAAGCATTGACGGAAGATAGGAAGAAAGACAGAAAGAAAGACAGAAAGAAAGAAAGAAAGAAAGAAAGAAAGAAAGAAAGAAAAAAGCATTGACGGAAGATAGGAAGAAAGAAAGTAAGTAAGAAAGAAAGAAGAAAGAAAGAAAGAAAGAAAGAAAGAAAGCAAGCATTGACGGAAGATAGGAAGGAAGAAAGAAAGAAAGAAAGAAAGACAGACAGAAATAAAGAAAGAAAGAAAGAAAGAAAGAAAAAAGAAAGCATTGACGGAAGATAGGAAGAAGGAAAGAAAGAAAGAAAGAAAGAAAGTAAGAAAGAAAGAAAGAAAGAAAAAAAGAAAAAAAAGAAAGCATTGACGGAAGATAATAAGAAAGAAAAAAAAAAGAAAAGCATAGGCGGAAGATAGAAAGACAGAAAGGAAAAAAAAAGCATTGATGGAAGATAGGAAGAAAGAAAGAAAGAAAGAAAGAAAGAAAGAAAGAAAGAAAGAAAGAAAGAAAGAAAGTCAGAAAGAAAGAAAGAAAGAGAGAAAGAAAGAAAGAAAACATTGACGGAAGATTGGAATAAAGAAAGAAAGTAAGAAAGAAAGTGTGAGAAAGAGAGAATGAATGAAAGAAAGAAAGAAATGTTGGGCAGAAGGTAAAAAAGAAAGAAGGAATGTAAGAAAGAAAAAAGAAAGCATTGACGGAAGATAGGAAGAAAGAAAGAAAGAAAGAAAAAAGAAAGAAAGCGTTGACGGAAGATAGAAAGAAAGAAAGAAAGAATGCATTGACGGAAGATAGGAAAGTAGAAAGAAAGAAAGAAAGAAAGATAAAAAAGCATTGACGGAAGATAGGAAGAAAAAGAAAGAAAGAAAGAAAGAAAGAAAGAAAGCATTGATGAAAGATGGGATGAAAGAAAGAAAGAAAGAAAGAAAGAAAGAAAGAAAGAAAGAAAGAAAGAAAGAAAGAAAGAAAGAAAGAAAGGAAGAAAGCATTGACGGAAGATAGGAATAAAGAAAGAAAGAAAGAAAGAAAGTGGGAGAAAGAGAGAATGAATGAAAGAAAGAAAGAAATGTTGGGCAGAAGGAAAAAGAAAGAAAGAAAGAAAGTAAGAAAGAAAAAAGAAAGCATTGACGGAAGATAGGAAGAAAGAAAGAAAGAAAAAAAAAAGAAAGAAAGCGTTAACGGAAGATAGAAAGAAAGAAAGAAAGAATGCATTGGCGGAAGATAGGAAAGTAGAAAGAAAGAAAGAAAGAAAGAAAGAAAGAAAGAAAGAAAGAAAGAAAGAAAGAAAGAAAGAAAGAAAGAAAGAAAGAAAGAAAGAAAGAAAGAAAGAAAGAAAAAAGCATTGACGGACGATAGGAAGAAAGAAAGAAAGAAAGAAAGAAAGAAAGCATTGATGAAAGATAGGATGAAAGAAAGAGAGAAAGAAAGAAAGAAAGAAAGAAAGAAAGCATTTACGGAAAATATTAATAAAGAAAGAAAGAAAGAAAGAAAGTGGGAGAAAGAGAGAATGAATGAAAGAAAGAAAGAAATGTTGGGCAGAAGGAAAAAAAAAGAAAGAAAGAAAGTAAGAAAGAAAAAAGAAAGCATTGACGGAAGATAGGAAGAAAGAAAGAAAGAAAGAAAAAAGAAAGAAAGCGTTAACGGAAGATAGAAAGAAAGAAAGAAAGAATGCATTGGCGGAAGATAGGAAAGTAGAAAGAAAGAAAGAAAGAAAAAAAGAAAGAAAGAAAAAAGCATTGACGGAAGATAGGAAGAAAGAAAGACAGAAATAAAAAAGAAAGAAAGCGTTGACGGAAGCTAGAAAGAAAGAAAGAATAAAAGAAAGAAAGCATTGACGGAAGATAGGAAAGAAGAAAGAAAGAAAGAAAGAAAGCAGAAAGCATTGACGGAAGATAGGAGGAAAGAAAGAAAGAAAGATAGAAAGAAAGTAAGAAAGAAAGATAGAAAGAAAGAAAGCATTGACGAAAGATAGGAAGAAAGAAAGAAAGAAAAAAAGAAAAAAGCATTGACGGAAGATAGGAAGAAGGAAAGAAAGAAAGAAAGTAAGAAGGAAAGAAAGAAAGAAAGAAAGAAAGAAAGAAAGAAAGAAAGAAAGAAAGAAAGCATTGGCGGAAGATAGGAAGAAAGAAAGAAAGAAAAAAAAGAAAAAAGCATTTACGGAAGATAGGAAGAAGGAAAGAAAGAAAGAAAGAAAGAAAGTAAGAAAGAAAGAAAGAAAGAAAGAAAGAAAGAAAGAAAGAAAGAAAGAAAGAAAGAAAGAAAGAAAGAAAGAAAGAAAGAAACCATTGACGGAAGATAGGAAGAAAGAAAGAAAGAAAAAAGAAAGAAAGCATTGACGGAAGATAGAAAGAAAGAAAGAAAAAAAAAGAAAGAAGGAAAGAAAGAAAGAAAGAAAGAAAGAAAGAAAGAAAGCATTGACTTAAGATAGGAAGAAAGAATGAAAGAAAGAAAACATTGATGAAAGATAGGATGAAAGAAAGAAAGAAAGAAAGAAAGAAAGAAAAAAGCATTGACGGAAGATAGGAAGAAAGAAAGAAAGAAAGAAAGAAAGAAAGAAACTAAGTTAGTAAGTAAGCAAGCATTGACGGAAGATAGGAAGAAAGAAAGAAAGAAAGAAAGAAAGAAAGAAAGAAAGAAAGAAAAAAGAAAGCATTGACGGAAGATAGGAAGAAAGAAAGAAAGAAAGAAAGAAAGAAAGAAAGAAAGAAAGTAAGCAAGCATTGACGGAAGATAGGAAGGAAGAAAGAAAGAAAGAAAGAAAGAAAGACAGAAAGAAAGAAAGAAAGAAAGAAAGAAAGAAAGAAAGAAAAAAGAAAGCATTGACGGAAGATAGGAAGAAGGAAAGAAAGAAAGAAAGAAAGAAAGTAAGAAAGAAAGAAAGAAAGAAAGAAAGAAAAAAAAGAAAGCATTGACGGAAGATAATAAGAAAGAAAGAAAGAAAGAAAAGAAAGAAGCATTGACGGAAGATAGGAAGAGAGAAAGAAAGAAAGAAAGAAAGAAAGAAAGACAGAAAGAAAGAAAGAAAGAAAGAAAGAAAGAAAGAAAGAAAGAAAAAAAGTAAGCAAGCATTGACGGAAGATAGGAAGAAAGAAAGAAAGAAAGAAAGAAAGAAAGAAAGAAAGAAAGAAAGAACGAAAGAGAGAGAGAGAGAAAGAATGCATTGACGGAAGATAGGAAGAAAGAAAGAAAGAAAAAAAGAAAAAAGCACTGATGGAAGATAGGAAGAAAGAAAGAAAGAAAGAAAGAAAGAAAGAAAGAAAGAAAGCATTGGCGGAAGATAGGAAGAGAGAAAGAAAGAAAGAAAGAAAGAAAGAAAGAAAGAAAGAAAGAAAGAAAGAAAGAAAGAAAGAAAGAAAGAAAGCATAGGCGGAAGATAGAAAGACAGAAAGAAAAAAAAAGCATTGATGGAAGATAGGAAGAAAGAAAGAAAGAAAGAAAGAAAGAAAGAAAGTCAGAAAGAAAGAAAGAAAGAAAGAAAGAAAGAAAGAAAACATTGACGGAAGATTGGAATAAAGAAAGAAAGTAAGAAAGAAAGTGTGAGAAAGAGAGAATGAATGAAAGAAAGAAAGAAATGTTGGGCAGAAGGTAAAAAAGAAAGAAAGAATGTAAGAAAGAAAAAAGAAAGCATTGACGGAAGATAGGAAGAAAGAAAGAAAGAAAAAAAAAAAAGAAAGAAAGCGTTAACGGAAGATAGAAAGAAAGAAAGAAAGAATGCATTGGCGGAAGATAGGAAAGTAGAAAGAAAGAAAGAAAGAAAGAAAGAAAGAAAGAAAGAAAGAAAGAAAGAAAGAAAGAAAGAAAGAAAGAAAGAAAGAAAAAAGCATTGACGGACGATAGGAAGAAAGAAAGAAAGAAAGAAAGAAAGAAAGAAAGAAAGAAAGCATTGATGAAAGATAGGATGAAAGAAAGAGAGAAAGAAAGAAAGAAAGAAAGAAAGCATTTACGGAAAATATTAATAAAGAAAGAAAGAAAGAAAGAAAGTGGGAGAAAGAGAGAATGAATGAAAGAAAGAAAGAAATGTTGGGCAGAAGGAAAAAGAAAGAAAGAAAGAAAGTAAGAAAGAAAAAAGAAAGCATTGACGGAAGATAGGAAGAAAGAAAGAAAGAAAGAAAAAAGAAAGAAAGCGTTAACGGAAGATAGAAAGAAAGAAAGAAAGAATGCATTGGCGGAAGATAGGAAAGTAGAAAGAAAGAAAGAAAGAAAGAAAGAAAGAAAGAAAGAAAGAAAGAAAGAAAGAAAGAAAGAAAGAAAGAAAGAAAGAAAAAAGCATTGATGGAAGATAGGAAGAAAGAAAGACAGAAATAAAAAAGAAAGAAAGCGTTGATGGAAGCTAGAAAGAAAGAAAGAATAAAAGAAAGAAAGCATTGACGGAAGATAGGAAAGAAGAAAGAAAGAAAGAAAGAAAGAAAGAAAGCAGAAAGCATTGACGGAAGATAGGAGGAAAGAAAGAAAGAAAGATAGAAAGAAAGTAAGAAAGAAAGAAAAGAGAAAGAAAGCATTGACAGAAGATAGAAAGAAAGAAAGAAAAAAGAAAGAAAGAAAGAAAGAAATCATTGACGGAAGATAGGACGAAAGAAAGAAAGAAAGAAAGAAAGCATTGACGGAAGATAGGAAGAAAGAAAGAAAG
>JBAJHW010000018.1:4458661-4461161 GCA_037013535.1 Intellagama lesueurii | reverse complement strand
CATTGACGGAAGATAGGAAGAAAAAGTAAGAAAGAAAGAAAGAAAGAAAGAAAGTAAGTAAGAAAGAAAGAAAGAAAGATAGATAGAAAGAAAGAAAGTAAGCATTGACGGAATATAGGAAGAAAGAAAGAAAGAAAAAAAGAAAAAAGCATTGACGGAAGATAGGAAGAAAGAAAGAAAGAAAGAAAGAAAGAAACTAAGTTAGTAAGTAAGCAAGCATTGACGGAAGATAGGAAGAAAGAAAGAAAGAAAGAAATAAAGAAAGAAAGAAAAAAGAAAGCATTGACGGAAGATAGGAAGAAAGAAAGAAAGAAAGAAAGAAAGAAAGAAAGCATTGACGGAAGATAGGAAGACAGAAAGAAAGAAAAAAAAGAAAAAAGCATTGACGGAAGATAGGAAGGAAGAAAGAAAGAAAGAAAGAAAGGAAGAAAGCATTGACGAAATATACGATGAAAGAAAGAAAGAAAGAAAGAAAGAAAGACAGGGAGCAATGATGGAAGATAGGAAAGAAAGAAAGAAAGAAAGAAAGAAAGAAAGAAAGAAAGAAAGAAAGAAAGAAAGAAAGAAAGAAAGCATTGACGGAAGATAGGAAGAAAGCATTGACGGAAGATAGGAAGAAAGAAAGAAAGAAGGAAAGAAAACATTGATGAAAGATAGGATGAAAGAAAGAAAGAAAGAAAGAAAGACAGAAAGAAAGCATTGACGGAATATAGGAAGAAAGAAGGAAAGAAAGAAAGAAAAAAGAAAGAAAGCATTGACAGAAGATAGAAAGAAAGAAAGAAAAAAGAAAAAAAGAAAGAAAGAAAGCATTGATGGAAGATAGGATGAAAGAAAGAAAGAAAGAAAGAATGCATTGACGGAAGATAGGAAGAAAGAAAGAAAGAAAGAAAGAAAGCATTGACAGAAGATAGGAAGAAAGAAGGAAAGAAAGAAAGAAAAAAGAAAGAAAGCATTGACAGAAGATAGAAAGAAAGAAAGAAAAAAGAAAGAAAGAAAGCAATGACGGAAGATAGGATGAAAGAAAGAAAGAAAGAAACAAAGAAAGCATTGACGGAAGATAGGAAGATAGAAAGAAAGAAAGTGGGAGAAAGAGAGAACGAATGAAAGAAACAAAGAAATGTTGGGCAGAAGGAAAAAGAAAGAAAGAAAGAAAGTAAGAAAGAAAAAAGAAAGCATTGACGGAAGATAGGAAGAAAGAAAGAAAGAAAGAAAAAAGAAAGAAAGCGTTGACGGAAGATAGAAAGAAAGAAAGAATAAAAGAAAGAAAGCATTGACGGAAGATAGGAAAGAAGAAAGAAAGAAAGAAAGAAAGAAAGCAGAAAGCATTGACGGAAGATAGGAAGAAAAAGAAAGAAAGAAAGATAGAAAGAAAGTAAGTAAGAAAGAAAGAAAGAAAGAAAGCATTGACGGAAGATAGGAAGAAAGAAAGAAAGAAAGAAAGAAAGAAGGAAAGAAAGAAAGAAAGAAAGAAAGAAAGAAAGAAAGAAAGAAAGAAAGAAAGAAAGAAAGAAAGAAAGCATTGGCGGAAGATCGGAAGACAGAAAGAAAGAAAGAAAAAAGAAAAAAGCATTGACGGAAGATAGGAAGAAAGAAAGAAAGAAAGAAAGAAAGAAAGAAAGAAAGAAAGAAAGAAAGAAAGAAAGAAAGAAAGAAAGCATAGGCGGAAGATAGGAAGACAGAAAGAGAAAAAAAAGAAAAAAGCATTGATGGAAGATAGGATGAAAGAAAGAAAGAAAGAAATAAAGAAAGAAAGAAAGAAAGAAAGAAAGAAAGAAAGAAAGAAAGAAAGAAAGAAAGAAAACATTGACTGAGGATTGGAATAAAGAAAGAAAGTAAGAAAGAAAGTGGGAGAAAGAGAGAATGAATGAAAGAAAGAAAGAAATGTTGGGCAGGAGGTAAAAAAGAAAGAAAGAAAATAAGAAAGAAAAAAGAAAGCATTGACGGAAGATAGGAAGAAAGAAAGAAAGAAAGAAAGAAAAAAGAAAGAAAGCGTTGACGGAAGATAGAAAGAAAGAAAGAAAGAATGCATTGACGGAAGATAGGAAAGTAGAAAGAAAGAAAGAACGAAAGAAAGAAAAAAAATGATTGACGGAAGATAGGAAGAAAAAGAAAGAAAGAAAGAAAGAAAGAAAGAAAGAAGCATTGACGGAAGATAGGAAGAAAGAAAGAAAGAAAGATAGAAAGAAGGAAGGAAGGAAAGAAAGCATTGACGGAAGATAGGATGAAAGAAAGAAAGAAAAAAAGAAGGAAGGAAGGAAAGACAGCATTGACGGAAGATAGGAAGAAAGAAAGAAAGAAAGAAAGAAAAAAGAAAGAAAGCATTCACAGAAGATAGAAAGAAAGAAGGAAAGAAAGAAAGAAAGAAAGAAAGCATTGACGAGAGATAGGATAAAAGAAAGAAAGAAAGAGAGAAAGAAAGAAAGTGGGAGAAGGAGAGAATGAATGAAAGAAAGAAAGAAATGGTGGGCAGAAGGAAAAAGAAATAAAGAAAGAAAGACAG
>JBAJHW010000018.1:4443661-4451161 GCA_037013535.1 Intellagama lesueurii | reverse complement strand
AAAGAAAGCGTTGACGGAAGATAGAAAGAAAGAAAGAATAAAAGAAAGAAAGCATTGACTTAAGATAGGAAAGAAGAAAGAAAGAAAGAAAGAAAGAAAGCAGAAAGCATTGACGGAAGATAGGAAGAAAAAGAAAGAAAGAAAGATAGAAAGAAAGTAAGTAAGAAAGAAAGAAAGCATTGACGAAAGATAGGAAGAAAGAAAGAAAGAAAAAAAGAAAAAAGCATTGACGGAATATAGGAAGAAAGAAAGAAAGAAAGTAAGAATAAAAGAAAGAAAGAAAGAAAGAAAGAAAGAAAGAAAGAAAGAAAGAAAGAAAGAAAGAAAGAAAGCATTGGCGGAAGATAGGAAGACAGAAAGAAAGAAAGAAAAAAGTAAAAAGCATTGACGGAAGATAGGAAGAAAGAAAGAAAGAAAGATGGAAAGAAAGAAAGAAAAAAAGAAAGAAAGAAAGAAAGAAAGAAAGCAAGCAAGCAAGCAAGCAAGCATTTACGGAAGATAGGAAGAAAGAAAAAAAGAAAGAAAGAAAGAAAGAAAGAAAGAAAGAAAGAAAGAAAGAAAGAAAGAAAGAAAGAAAGAAAGCAAGCATAGGCGGAAGATAGGAAGACAGAAAGAGAAAAAAAAGAAAAAAGCATTGATGGAAGATAGGAAGAAAGAAAGAAAGAAAGAAAGAAAGAAAGAAATAAAGAAAGAAAGAAAGGAAGAAAACGTTGACTGAGGATTGGAATAAAGAAAGAAAGTAAGAAAGAAGGTGGGAGAAAGAGAGAATGAATGAAAGAAAGAAAGAAATGTTGGGCAGGAGGTAAAAAAGAAAGAAAGAAAGTAAGAAAGAAAAAAGAAAGCATTGACGGAAGATAGGAAAGTAGAAAGAAAGAAAGAACGAAAGAAAGAAAAAAAATCATTGACGGAAGATAGGAAGAAAAAGAAAGAAAGAAAGAAAGAAAGAAGCATTGACGGAAGATAGGAAGAAAGAAAGAAAGAAAGAAAGAAAGAAAGAAAGAAAGAAAGCATTGATGAAAGATGGGATAAAAGAAAGAAAGAAAGAAAGAAAGAAAGGAAGGAAGAAAGCATTGATGGAAGATATGAATAAAGAAAGAAAGTAGGAAAGAAAGTGGGAGAAAGAGAGAATGAATGAAAGAAAGAAAGAGATGTTGGGCAGAAGGTAATAAAAGAAAGAAAGAAAGTAAGAAAGAAAAAAGAAAGCATTGACGGAAGAGAGGAAGAAAGAAAGAAAGAAAGAAAAAAGAAAGAAAGCGTTGACGGAAGATAGAAAGAAAGAAAGAATAAAAGAAAGAAAGCATTGACTTAAGATAGGAAAGAAGAAAGAAAGAAAGAAAGAAAGAAAGCAGAAAGCATTGACGGAAGATAGGAAGAAAAAGAAAGAAAGAAAGATAGAAAGAAAGTAAGAAAGAAAGAAAGAAAGAAAGCATTGACGAAAGATAGGAAGAAAGAAAGAAAGAAAAAAAGAAAAAAGCATTGACGGAAGATAGGAAGAAAGAAAGAAAGAAAGAAAGTAAGAATAAAAGAAAGAAAGAAAGAAAGAAAGAAAGAAAGAAAGAAAGAAAGAAAGAAAGAAAGAAAGAAAGAAAGAAAGAAAGAAAGAAAGAAAGAAAGCATTGGCGGAAGATAAGAAGACAAAAAGAAAGAAAGAAAAAAGTAAAAAGCATTGACGGAAGATAGGAAGAAAAAGAAAGAAAGAAAGAAAGAAAGAAAGAAAGAAAAAAGCATTGACGGAAGATAGGAAGAAAGAAAGAAAGAAAGAAAGAAAGCATTGATGAAAGATAGGATGAAAGAAAGAGAGAAAGAAAGAAAGAAAGAAAGAAAGCATTGACGGCAAATATTAATAAAGAAAGAAAGAAAGAAAGAAAGTGGGAGAAAGAGAGAATGAATGAAAGAAAGAAAGAAATGTTGGGCAGAAGGAAAAAGAAAGAAAGTAAGTAAGTAAGAAAGAAAAAAGAAAGCATTGACGGAAGATAGGAAGAAAGAAAGAAAGAAAGAAAAAAGAAAGAAAGTGTTGACGGAAGATAGAAAGAAAGAAAGAAAGAAAGCATTGACGGAAGATAGGAAAGAAGAAAGAAAGAACGAAAGAAAGAAAGAAAAAGGAAAGCATTGACGGAAAATAGGAAGAAAAAGAAAGAAAGAAAGAAAGTAGGTAAAAAAGAAAGAAAGAAAGAGAGAGAGAAAGAAAGAAAGAAAGCATTGACGGAAGATAGGAAAGAAGAAAGAAAGAACGAAAGAAAGAAAGAAAAAAGAAAGCATTGATGGAAGATAGGAAGAAAAAGAAAGAAAGAAAGAAATAATGTAAGTAAGAAAGAAAGAAAGAAAGTAAGTAAGTAAGTAAGCAAGCATTGACGGAAGATAGGAAGGAAGAAAGAAAGAAAGAAAGAAAGACAGAAAGAAAAAAAGAAAGAAAGAAAGAAAAAAGAAAGCATTGACGGAAGATAGGAAGAAAGAAAGAAAGAAAGAAAAAAGAATGAAAGCGTTGACGGAAGATAGAAAGAAAGAAAGAATAAAAGAAAGAAAGCATTGACGGAAGATAGGAAAGAAGAAAGAAAGAAAGAAAGAAAGCAGAAAGCATTGACGGAAGATAGGAAGAAAAAGAAAGAAAGAAAGATAGAAAGAAAGAAAGAAAGAAAGAAAGAAAGCATTGACGAAAGATAGGAAGAAAGAAAGAAAGAAAAATAGAAAAAAGCATTGACGGAAGAAAGGAAGAAAGAAAGAAAGAAAGAAACGAAGAAGGAAAGAAAGAAAGAAAGAAAGAAAGAAAGAAAGAAAGAAAGAAAGAAAGCATTGTCGGAAGATAGGAAGACAGAAAGAAAGAAAGAAAAAAGAAAAAAGCATTGACGGAAGATAGGAAGAAAGAAAGAAAGAAAGAAAGATAGAAAGAAAGAAAGAAAGAAAGAAAGAAAGAAAGAAAGTAAGCAAGCAAGCATTTACGGAAGATAGGATGAAAGAAAGAAAGAAAGAAAGAAAGAAAGAAAGAAAGAAAGAAAGAAAGAAAGAAAGAAAGAAAGAAAGAAAGAAAGAAAGCATAGGCGGAAGATAGGAAGACAGAAAGAAAAAGAAAAGAAAAAAGCATTGATGGAAGATAGGAAGAAAGAAAGAAAGAAAGAAAGAAAGAAAGGAAGAAAGAAAGAAAGAAAGAAAGAAAGAAAGAAAGAAAGAAAGAAAGAAAGAAAACATTCACGGAAGATTGGAATAAAGAAAGAAAGTAAGAAAGAAATTGGGAGAAAGAGAGTATGAATGAAAGAAAGAAAGAAATGTTGGGCAGAAGGTAAAAAAGAAAGAAAGAAAGTAAGAAAGAAAGAAAAAAACATTGACGGAAGATAGGAAGAAAAAGAAAGAAAGAAAGAAAGAAAGAAAAAAGCATGTAAGGAAGATAGGAAGAAAGAAAGAAAGAAAGAAAGAAAGAAAGAAAGAAAGAAAGAAAGAAAGAAAGAAAGAAAGAAAGAAAGCATTGATGAAAGTTAGGATGAAAGAAAGAGAGAAAGAAAGAAAGAAAGAAAGAAAGAAAGAAAGAAAGAAAGAAAGAAAGAAAGAAAGTGGGAGAAAGAGAGAATGAATGAAAGAAGAAAGAAATGTTGGGCAGAAGGAAAAAGAAAGAAAGAAAGAAAGAAAGTAAGAAAGAAAAAAGAAAGCATTGACGGAAGATAGGAAGAAAGAAAGAAAGAAAGAAAGAAAGAAAAAAGAAAGGAAGTGTTGACGAAAGATAGAAAGAAAGAAAGAAAGAAAGCATTGACGGACGATAGGAAAGAAGAAAGAAAGAACGAAAGAAAGAAAGAAAAAGTAAAGCATTGACGGAATATAGGAAGAAAAAGAAAGAAAGAAAGAAAGTAGGTAAAAAAGGAAGAAAGAAAGAAAGATAGAAAGAAAGAAAGAAAGAAAGCATTGACGGAAGATAGGAAAGAAGAAAGAAAGAACGAAAGAAAGAAAGAAAAAAGAAAGCATTGACGGAAGATAGGAAGAAAAAGAAAGAAAGAAAGAAATAAAGTAAGAAAGAAAGAAAGAAAGTAAGTAAGTAAGTAAGCAAGCATTGACGGAAGATAGGAAGGAAGAAAGAAAGAAAGAAAGAAAGAAAGACAGAATGAAAAAAAGAAAGAAAGAAAGAAAAAAGAAAGCATTGACGGAAGATAGGAAGAAAAAGAAAGAAAGAAAGATAGAAAGAAAGTAAGAAAGAAAGAAAGAAAGAAAGAAAGAAAGAAAGAAAGCATTGACGAAAGATAGGAAGAAAGAAAGAAAGAAAAAAAGAAAAAAGCATTGACGGAAGATAGGAAGAAAGAAAGAAAGAAAGAAAGTAAGAAGGAAAGAAAGAAAGAAAGAAAGAAAGAAAGAAAGAAAGAAAGAAAGAAAGAAAGAAAGAAAGAAAGAAAGAAAGCATTGGCGGAAGATAGGAAGACAGAAAGGAAGAAAGAAAAAAGAAAAAAGCATTGACGGAAGATAGGAGAAAAGAAAGAAAGAAAGATAGAAAGAAAGAAAGAAAGAAAGAAAGAAAGAAAGTAAGCAAGCAAGCAAGCAAGCATTTACGGAAGATAGGAAGAAAGAAAGAAAGAAAGAAAGAAAGAAAGTAAGAAAGAAAGAAAGAAAGAAAGTAAGAATGAAAGAAAGAAAGAAAGAAAGCATTGACGGAAGATAGGAAGAAAGAAAGAAAGAAAAAAGAAAGAAAGCGTTGACGGAAGATAGAAAGAAAGAAAGAATAAAAGAAAGAAAGCATTGACGGACGATAGGAAGACAGAAAGAAAGAAAGAAAAAAGAAAAAAGCATTGACGGAAGATAGAAAGAAAGAAAGAAATAATGCATTGACGGAAGATAGGAAAGTAGAAAGAAAGAAAGAACGAACGAAAGAAAAAAAAAGCATTGACGGAAGATAGGAAGAAAAAGAAAGAAAGAAAGCATTGATGAAAGATGGGATAAAAGAAAGAAAGAAAGAAAGAAAGGAAGGAAGAAAGCATTGACGGAAGATAGGAATAAAGAAAGAAAGTAGGAAAGAAAGTGGGAGAAAGAGAGAATGAATGAAAGAAAGAAAGAAATGTTGGGCAGACGGTAATAAAAGAAAGAAAGAAAGTAAGAAAGAAAAAAGAAAGCATTGACGGAAGATAGGAAGAAAGAAAGAAAGAAAGAAAAAAGAAAGAAAAAAGCATTTACGGAAGATAGGAAGAAAGAAAGAAAGAATGCATTGGCGGAAGATAGGAAAGTAGAAAGAAAGAAAGAAAGAAAGAAAAAACATTGACGGGAAGATAGGAAGAAAAAGAAAGAAAGAAAGAAATAAAGAAAGAAAGAAAGAAAGTGGGAGAAAGAGAGAATGAATGAAAGAAAGAAAGAAATGTTGGGCAGAAGGAAAAAGAAAGAAAGAAAGAAAGAAAGAAAGAAAAAAAGAAAGCATTGACGGAAGATAGGAATAAAGAAAGAAAGTAGGAAAGAAAGTGGGAGAAAGAGAGAATGAATGAAAGAAAGAAAGAAATGTTGGCCAGAAGGTAATAAAAGAAAGAAAGAAAGTAAGAAAGAAAAAAGAAAGCATTGACGGAAGAGAGGAAGAAAGAAAGAAAGAAAGAAAAAAGAAAGAAAGCGTTGACGGAAGATAGAAAGAAAGAAAGAAAGAATGCATTGGCGGAAGATAGGAAAGTAGAAAGAAACAAAGAAAGAAAGAAAGAAAAAAACATTGACGGAAGATAGGAAGAAAAAAGAAAGAAAGAAAGAAAGAAAGAAAGAAAGAAAGAAAGAAAGAAAGAAAGAAAGAAAAAAGCATTGACGGAAGATAGGAAGAAAGAAAGAAAGAAAGAAAGAAAGAAAGCATTGATGAAAGATAGGATGAAAGAAAGAGAGAAAGAAAGGAAGAAAGAAAGAAAGAAAGCATTGACGGAAAATATTAATAAAGAAAGAAAGAATGAAAGAAAGTGGGAGAAAAAGAGAATGAATGAAAGAAAGAAAGAAATGTTGGGCAGAAGGAAAAAGAAAGAAAGAAAGAAATTAAGAAAGAAAGAAAGAAAAAACCATTGACGGAAGATAGGAAGAAAGAGAGCAAGAAAGAAAGAAAGAAAGAAAGAAAGAAAGCATTGATGAAAGATAGGATGAAAGAAAGAGAGAAAGAAAGAAAGAAAGAAAGCATTGACGGAAAATATTAATAAAGAAAGAAAGAAAGAAAGTGGGAGAAAGAGAGAATGAATGAAAGAAAGAAAGGAAATGTTGGGCAGAAGAAATAAGAAAGAAAGAAAGAAAGTAAGAAAGAAAAAAGAAAGCATTGACGGAAGATAGGAAGAAAGAAAGAAAGAAAGAAAGCATTGACGGAAGATAGGAAAGAAGAAAGAAAGAACGAAAGAAAGAAAGAAAAAGGAAAGCATTGACGGAAGATAGGAAGAAAAAGAAAGAAAGAAAGTAGGTAAAAAAGAAAGAAAGAAAAAAAGAAATAAAGAAAGAAAGAAAGCATTGACGAGAGATAGGATAAAAGAAAGAAAGAAAGAAAGAAAGAAAGAAAGCATTGACGGAAGATAGGAAGAAAGAAAGAAGAAAGAAAGAGGGAGAAAGAGAGAATGAATGAAAGAAAGAAAGAAATGGTGGGCAGAAGGAAAAGAAAGAAAGAAAGAAAGAAAGAAAAAAGAAAGCATTGATGGAAGATAGGAAGAAAGAAGAAAGAAGAAAGAAAGAAAGAAAGAAAGAAAGAAAGAAAGAAAGAAAGAAAGAAAGAAAGAAAGCATTAACGGAAGATAGGAAGAAAGAAGGAAAGAAAGAAAGAAAAAAGAAAGAAAGCATTTACAGAAGATAGAAAGAAAGAAAGAAAAAAGAAAGAAAGAAAGAAAGAAAGCATTGACGGAAGATAGGATGAAAGAAAGAAAGAAAGAAAGAAAGAAAGAAAGAAAGAAAGAAAGAAAGAAAGAAAGAAAGAAAGAAAGAAAGAAAGAAAGATAGCATTGACGGAAGATAGGAAGAAAGAAAGAAAGAAAGAAAGTGGGAGAAAGAGAGAATGAATGAAAGAAACAAAGAAATGTTGGGCAGAAGGAAAAAGAAAGAAAGAAAGAAAGTAAGAAAGAAAAAGAAAGCATTGACGGAAGATAGGAAGACAGAAAGAATTAAATAAAAAAGAAAGAAAGCGTTGACGGAAGATAGAAAGAAAGAAAGAATAAAAGAATGAAAGCATTGACGGAAGATAGGAAGAAAAAGAAAGAAAGAAAGAAAGATAGAAAGATAGTAAGAAAGAAGGATAGAAAGAAAGAAAGCATTGACGAAAGGTAGGAAGAAAGAAAGAAAGAAAAAAAAGTAAAAAGCATTGACGGAAGATAGAAGAAAGAAAGAAAGAAAGAAAGTAAGAAGGAAAGAAAGAAAGAAAGAAAGAAAGAATGAATGAAAGAAAGAAAGAAAGCATTGGCGGAAGATAGGAAGACAGAAAGAAAGAAAGAAAAAAGAGAAAGCATTGACGGGAAAATAGGAAAAAAGAAGAAAGAAAGAAAGAAAGAAAGAAAGAAAGAAAGAAAGAAAAGAAAGAAAGAAAGAAAGAAAGAAAGTAAGCAA
>JBAJHW010000018.1:4413796-4423796 GCA_037013535.1 Intellagama lesueurii | reverse complement strand
CTTCTTCCTATCTTGCGTCAATGCTTTTTTCTTTCTTTCTTTCTTTCTTTCTTTCTTTCTTTCTTTCTTTCTTTCTACTTTCCTATCTTCCGCCAATGCATTCTTTCTTTCTTTCTTTCTATCTTCCGTTAACGCTTTCTTTCTTTTTTCTTTCTTTATTTCTTTCTTCCTATCTTCCGTCAATGCTTTCTTTTTTCTTTCTTACTTTCTTTCTTTCTTTCTTTTTCCTTCTGCCCAACATTTCTTTCTTTCTTTCATTCATTCTCTCTTTCTCCCACTTTCTTTCTTTCTTTCTTTCTTTATTCCTATCTTCCGTCAATGCTTTCTTCCTTTCTTTCTTTCTTTCTTTCTTTCTTTCTTTCTTTCTTTCATCCCATCTTTCATCAATGCTTTCTTTCTTTCTTTCTTTCTTTCTTTTTCTTCCTATCTTCCGTCAATGCTTTTTTATCTTTCTTTCTTTCTTTCTACTTTCCTATCTTCCGTCAATGCATTCTTTCTTTCTTTCTTTCTATCTTCCATCAACGCTTTCTTTCTTTTTTCTTTCTTTCTTTCTTCCTATCTTCCGTCAATGCTTTCTTTTTTCTTTCTTACATTCTTTCTTTCTTTTTTACCTTCTGCCCAACATTTCTTTCTTTCTTTCATTCATTCTCTCTTTCTCACACTTTCTTTCTTACTTTCTTTCTTTATTCCAATCTTCCGTCAATGTTTTCTTTCTTTCTTTCTTTCTTTCTTTCTTTCTTTCTTTCTTTCTTTCTTTCTTTCTTTCTTTCTTTCTTTCTTTCTTCCTATCTTCCATCAATGCTTTTTCTTTCTTTCTGTCTTTCTATCTTCCGCCTATGCTTTCTTTCTTTCTTTCTTTCTTTCTTTCTTTCTTTCTTTCTTTCTTTCTTTCTTTCTTTCTTCCTATCTTCCATCAATGCTGTCTTTCTTTCTTTCTTTCTTTCTTTCTTTCTTTCTCTCTTTCTTCCTATCTTCCGTCAGTGCTTTTTTCTTTTTTTCTTTCTTTCTTTCTTCCTATCTTCCGTCAATTCATTCTTTCTCTCTCTCTCTCTTTCTTTCTTTCTTTCTTTATTTATTTCTTTCTGTCTTTCTTTCTTTCTTTCTTTCTTTCTTTCTTTCTTTCTCTCTTCCTATCTTCCGTCAATGCTTCTTTCTTTTCTTTCTTTCTTTCTTTCTTATTATCTTCCGTCAATGCTTTCTTTTTTTTCTTTTTTTCTTTCTTTCTTTCTTTCTTACTTTCTTTCTTTCTTTCTTTCTTTCCTTCTTCCTATCTTCCGTAAATTCTTTCTTTTTTCTTTCTTTCTTTCTTTCTTTCTTTCTTTCTGTCTTTCTTTCTTTCTTTCTTTCTTTCTTCCTTCCTATCTTCCGTCAATGCTTGCTTACTTTCTTTCTTTCTTTCTTTCTTTCTTTCTTTCTTTCTTTCTTACTTTCTTTCTTCCTATCTTCCGTCAATGCTTTCTTTTTTCTTTCTTTCTTTCTTTCTTTCTTTCTTTCTTTCTTCCTATCTTCCGTCAATGCTTGCTTACTTACTAACTCAGTTTCTTTCTTTCTTTCTTTCTTTCTTTCTTTCTTTCTTCCTATCTTCCGTCAATGCTTTTTTCTTTTTTTCTTTCTTTCTTTCTTTCTATATTCCGTCAATGCTTACTTTCTTTCTTTCTATCTATCTTTCTTTCTTTCTTTCTTACTTACTTTTTTTTCTTTCTTTCTTTCTTTCTTACTTTTTCTTCCTATCTTCCGTCAATGCTTTCTTTTTTCTTTCTTTCTTTCTTTCTTTCTTTTTCCTTCTGCCCAACATTTCTTTCTTCTTTCATTCATTCTCTTTCTCCCACTTTCTTTCTTTCTTTCTTTCTTTATTCCTATCGTCCGTCAATGTTTTCTTTCTTTCTTTCTTTCTTGATTTCTCTCTTTCATCCTATCTTTCATCAATGCTTTCTTTTTTTCTTTCTTTCTTTCTTTCTTTATTCCTATCGTCCATCAATGTTTTCTTTCTTTCTTTCTTTCTTTCTTTCATTCTTTCTTACTTTCTTTCTTTCTTTTTTCCTTCTGCCCAACATTTCTTTCTTCTTTCATTCATTCTCTCCTTCTCCCACTTTCTTTCTTTCTTTCTACATTTCTATATTCCTATCGTCCGTCATTGTTTTCTTTCTTTCTTTCTTTCTTTCTTTCTTTCTTTCTTTCATCCTATCTTTCATCAATGCTTTTTTTTTCTTTCTTTCTTTCTTCCTAGCTTCCGTCAATGTTTTCTTTCTTCCTTTCTTTCATCAATGTTTTCTTTCTTTCTTTCTATCTTTCTTCCTATCTTCCCTCAATGCTATCTTTCTATCTTTCTTTCTTTCTTTCTTCCTATCTTCCGTCAATGCTTTCTGCTTTCTTTCTTTCTTTCTTTCTTCTTTCCTATCTTCCGTCAATGCTTTCTTTCTTTTATTCTTTTTTTCTTTCTAGCTTCCGTCAACGCTTTCTTTCTTTTTTATTTCTGTCTTTCTTTCTTCCTATCTTCCGTCAATGCTTTTTTCTTTCTTTCTTTCTTTCTACTTTCCTATCTTCCGCCAATGCATTCTTTCTTTCTTTCTTTCTATCTTCCGTTAACGCTTTCTTTCTTTTTTCTTTCTTTCTTTCTTTCTTCCTATCTTCCGTCAATGCTTTCTTTTTTCTTTCTAACTTTCTTTCTTTCTTTCTTTTTCCTTCTGCCCAACATTTCTTTCTTTCTTTCATTCATTCTCTCTTTCTCCCACTTTCTTTCTTTCTTTCTTTCTTTATTAATATTTTCCGTAAATGCTTTCTTTCTTTCTTTCTTTCTTTCTTTCTTTCTTTCTTTCTTTCTCTCTTTCTTTCATCCTATCTCTCATCAATGCTTTCTTTCTTTCTTTCTTTCTTTCTTTCCTTCTTCCTATCTTGCGTCAATGCTTTTTTCTTTCTTTCTTTCTTTCTTTCTTTCTTTCTTTCTTTCTTTCTTTCTTTCTTTCTTTCTTTCTTTCTTTCTTTCTACTTTCCTATCTTCCGCCAATGCATTCTTTCTTTCTTTCTTTCTATCTTCCGTTAACGCTTTCTTTCTTTTTTCTTTCTTTATTTCTTTCTTCCTCTCTTCCGTCAATGCTTTCTCTTTTCTTTCTTACTTTCTTTCTTTCTTTCTTTTTCCTTCTGCCCAACATTTCTTTCTTTCTTTCATTCATTCTCTCTTTCTCCCACTTTCTTTCTTTCTTTCTTTCTTTCTTCCTATCTTCCGTCAATGCTTTCTTTTTTCTTTCTTCCTTTCTTTCTTTCTTTCTTTCTTTCTTTCTTTCTTTCTTTCTTTCTTTCTTTCTTTCATCCCATCTTTCATCAATGCTTTCTTTTTTTCTTTCTTTCTTTCTTTTTCTTCCTATCTTCCGTCAATGCTTTTTTATCTTTCTTTCTTTCTTTCTTTCTACTTTCCTATCTTCCGTCAATGCATTCTTTCTTTCTTTCTTTCTATCTTCCGTCAACGCTTTCTTTCTTTTTTCTTTCTTTCTTTCTTTCTTCCTATCTTCCGTCAATGCTTTCTTTTTTCTTTCTTACATTCTTTCTTTCTTTTTTACCTTCTGCCCAACATTTCTTTCTCTCTTTCATTCATTCTCTCTTTCTCACACTTTCTTTCTTACTTTCTTTCTTTATTCCAATCTTCCGTCAATGTTTTCTTTCTTTCTTTCTTTCTTTCTTTCTTTCTTTCTTTCTTTCTTTCTTTCTTTCTTTCTTTCTTTCTTTCTTTCTTTCTTCCTATCTTCCATCAATGCTTTTTCTTTCTTTCTGTCTTTCTATCTTCCGCCTATGCTTGCTTTCTTTCTTTCTTTCTTTCTTTCTTTCTTTCTTTCTTTCTTTCTTTCTTTCTTTCTTTCTTCCTATCTTCCATCAATGCTGTCTTTCTTTCTTTCTTTCTTTCTTTCTTTCTTTCTTTCTTTCTTTCTTTCTTTCTTCCTATCTTCCGTCAGTGCTTTTTTCTTTTTTTCTTTCTTTCTTTCTTCCTATCTTCCGTCAATTCATTCTTTCTCTCTCTCTTTCTTTCTTTCTTTCTTTCTTTCTTTCTTTCTGTCTTTCTTTCTTTCTTTCTTTCTTTCTTTCTTTCTTTCTTTCTTTCTTTCTCTCTTCCTATCTTCCGTCAATGCTTCTTTCTTTTCTTTCTTTCTTTCTTTCTTATTATCTTCCGTCAATGCTTTCTTTTTTTCTTTTTTTCTTTCTTTCTTTCTTTCTTACTTTCTTTCTTTCTTTCTTTCTTTCTTTCCTTCTTCCTATCTTCCGTAAATTCTTTCTTTTTTCTTTCTTTCTTTCTTTCTTTCTTTCTTTCTTTCTGTCTTTCTTTCTTTCTTTCTTTCTTCCTTCCTATCTTCCGTCAATGCTTGCTTACTTTCTTTCTTTCTTTCTTTCTTTCTTTCTTTCTTTCTTTCTTACTTTCTTTCTTCCTATCTTCCGTCAATGCTTTCTTTTTTCTTTCTTTCTTTCTTTCTTTCTTTCTCTCTTTCTTTCTTCCTATCTTCCGTCAATGCTTGCTTACTTACTAACTCAGTTTCTTTCTTTCTTTCTTTCTTTCTTTCTTTCTTTCTTCCTATCTTCCGTCAATGCTTTTTTCTTTTTTTCTTTCTTTCTTTCTTCCTATATTCCGTCAATGCTTACTTTCTTTCTTTCTATCTATCTTTCTTTCTTTCTTTCTTACTTACTTTTTTTTCTTTCTTTCTTTCTTTCTTACTTTTTCTTCCTATCTTCCGTCAATGCTTTCTTTTTTCTTTCTTTCTTTCTTTCTTTCTTTCTTTTTCCTTCTGCCCAACATTTCTTTCTTCTTTCATTCATTCTCTTTCTCCCACTTTCTTTCTTTCTTTCTTTCTTTATTCCTATCGTCCGTCAATGTTTTCTTTCTTTCTTTCTTTCTTGATTTCTCTCTTTCATCCTATCTTTCATCAATGCTTTCTTTTTTTCTTTCTTTCTTTCTTTCTTTATTCCTATCGTCCATCAATGTTTTCTTTCTTTCTTTCTTTCTTTCTTTCATTCTTTCTTACTTTCTTTCTTTCTTTTTTCCTTCTGCCCAACATTTCTTTCTTCTTTCATTCATTCTCTCCTTCTCCCACTTTCTTTCTTTCTTTCTACATTTCTATATTCCTATCGTCCGTCATTGTTTTCTTTCTTTCTTTCTTTCTTTCTTTCTTTCTTTCTTTCATCCTATCTTTCATCAATGCTTTTTTTTTCTTTCTTTCTTTCTTCCTAGCTTCCGTCAATGTTTTCTTTCTTCCTTTCTTTCATCAATGTTTTCTTTCTTTCTTTCTATCTTTCTTCCTATCTTCCGTCAATGCTATCTTTCTTTCTTTCTTTCTTTCTTTCTTTCTTTCTTTCTTTCTTTCTTTCTCCTTTCCTATCTTCCATCAATCCTCTCTGTCTTTCTTTCTTTCTTTCTTTCTTTCTTTCTTTCTTTCTTTCCTTCTTACTTTCTTTCTTTCTTTCCTTCTTCCTATCTTCCGTCAATGCTTTTTTCTTTTTTTTCTTTCTTTCTTTCTTCCTATCTTTCGTCAATGCTTTCTTTCTTTCTATCTTTCTTTCTTACTTTCTTTCTATCTTTCTTTCTTTCTTTCTTCCTATCTTCCGTCAATGCTTTCTGCTTTCTTTCTTTCTTTCTTCTTTCCTATCTTCCGTCAATGCTTTCTTTCTTTTATTCTTTCTTTCTTTCTAGCTTCCGTCAACGCTTTCTTTCTTTTTTATTTCTGTCTTTCTTTCTTCCTATCTTCCGTCAATGCTTTTTTCTTTCTTTCTTTCTTTCTTTCTTTCTTTCATCCTATCTTTCATCAATGTTTTCTTTCTTTCATTCTTTCTTCCTATCTTAAGTCAATGCTTTCTTTCTTTCTTTCTTTCTTTCTTTCTTTCTTTCCTTCTTTCTTTTTTTTTCTTTCTTTCTTTCTATCTTCCGTCAATGCTTTCTTTCTTTTTTCTTTCTTTCTTTCCTCCTATCTTCCGTCAATGGTTTCTTTCTTTCTTTCTTTCTTTCTTTCTTTCTTTCTTTCTTTCTTTCTTTCTTACTTTCTTACTTTCTTTCTTTCTTTCTTTCCTTCTTCCTATCTTCCGTAAATGCTTTTTTCTTTTTTTTCTTTCTTTCTTTCTTCCTATCTTCCGCCAATGCTTTCTTTCTTTCTTTCTTTCTTTCTTTCTTTCTTTCTTTCTTTCTTTCTTTCTTTCTTTCCTTCTTACTTTCTTTCTTTCTTTCCGTCTTCCTATCTTCCGTCAATGCTTTTTTCTTTTTTTCTTTCTTTCTTTCTTCCTATCTTTCGTCAATGCTTTCTTTCTTTCTATCTTTCTTTCTTACTTTCTTTCTATCTTTCTTTCTTTCTTTCTTCCTATCTTCCGTCAATGCTTTCTGCTTTCTTTCTTTCTTTCTTTCTTCTTTCCTATCTTCCGTCAATGCTTTCTTTCTTTTATTCTTTCTTTCTTTCTAGCTTCCGTCAACGCTTTCTTTCTTTTTTATTTCTGTCTTTCTTTCTTCCTATCTTCCGTCAATGCTTTTTTCTTTCTTTCTTTCTTTCTTTCTTTCTTTCTTTCTTTCTTTCTTTCTTTCTTTCTTTCTTTCTTTCTACTTTCCTATCTTCCGCCAATGCTTTCTTTCTTTCTTTCTTTCTATCTTCCGTTAACGCTTTCTTTCTTTTATCTTTCTTTCTTTCTTTCTTCCTATCTTCCGTCAATGCTTTCTTTTTTCTTTCTTACTTTCTTTCTTTCTTTCTTTTTCCTTCTGCCCAACATTTCTTTCTTTCATTCATTCATTCTCTCTTTCTCCCACTTTCTTTCTTTCTTTCTTTATTAATATTTTCCGTAAATGCTTTCTTTCTTTCTTTCTTTCTTTCTTTCTTTCTTTCTCTCTTTCTTTCATCCTATCTTTCATCAATGCTTTCTTTCTTTCTTTCTTTCTTTCTTTCTTTCTTTCTTTCTTCCTATCTTCCGTCAATGCTTTTTTCTTTCTTTCTTTCTTTCTTTCTTTCTTCCTTTCTTTCTTTCTTTCTTTCTTTCTACTTTCCTATCTTCCGCCAATGCATTCTTTCTTTCTTTCTTTCTATCTTCCGTTAACGCTTTCTTTCTTTTTTCTTTCTTTCTTTCTTTCTTCCTATCTTCCGTCAATGCTTTCTTTTTTCTTTCTTACTTTCTTTCTTTCTTTCTTTTTCCTTCTGCCCAACATTTCTTTCTTTCTTTCATTCATTCTCTCTTTCTCCCACTTTCTTTCTTTCTTTCTTTCTTTATTCCTATCTTCCGTCAATGCTTTCTTCCTTTCTTTCTTTCTTTCTTTCTTTCTTTCTTTCTTTCTTTCTTTCTTTCTTTCATCCCATCTTTCATCAATGCTTTCTTTCTTTCTTTCTTTCTTTCTTTCTTTTTCTTCCTATCTTCCGTCAATGCTTTTTTATCTTTCTTTCTTTCTTTCTTTCTACTTTCCTATCTTCTGTCAATGCATTCTTTCTTTCTTTCTTTCTATCTTCCGTCAACGCTTTCTTTCTTTTTTCTTTCTTTCTTTCTTTCTTCCTATCTTCCGTCAATGCTTTCTTTTTTCTTTCTTACATTCTTTCTTTCTTTTTTACCTTCTGCCCAACATTTCTTTCTTTCTTTCATTCATTCTCTCTTTCTCACACTTTCTTTCTTACTTTCTTTCTTTATTCCAATCTTCCGTCAATGTTTTCTTTCTTTCTTTCTTTCTTTCTTTCTTTCTTTCTTTCTTTCTTTCTTTCTTTCTTTCTTTCTTCCTATCTTCCATCAATGCTTTTTTCTTTCTTTCTGTCTTTCTATCTTCCGCCTATGCTTTCTTTCTTTCTTTCTTTCCTTCTTTCTTTCTTTCTTTCTTTCTTTCTTTCTTTCTTTCTTTCTTTCTTTCTTTCTTTCTTCCTTCCTATCTTCCGCCAATGCTTTCTTGCTTTCTTTCTTTCTTTCTTTCTTTCTTCCTATCTTCCGTCAGTGCTTTTTTCTTTTTTTCTTTCTTTCTTTCTTCCTATCTTCCGTCAATGCATTCTTTCTCTCTCTCTTTCTTTCTTTCTTTCTTTCTTACTTTCTTTCTTCCTATCTTCCGTCAATGCTTTCTTTTTTCTTTCTTTCTTTCTTTCTTTCTTTCTTTTTTTCTTTCTTCCTATCTTCCGTCAATGCTTGCTTACTTACTAACTCAGTTTCTTTCTTTCTTTCTTTCTTTCTTTCTTTCTTTCTTTCTTTCTTTCTTTCTTCCTATCTTCCGTCAATGCTTTTTTCTTTTTTTCTTTCTTTCTTTCTTCCTTTATTCCGTCAATGCTTACTTTCTTTCTTTCTATCTATCTTTCTTTCTTTCTTTCTTACTTACTTTTTTTTCTTTCTTTCTTTCTTTCTTACTTTTTCTTCCTATCTTCCGTCAATGCTTTCTTTTTTCTTTCTTTCTTTCTTTCTTTCTTTCTTTTTCCTTCTGCCCAACATTTCTTTCTTCTTTCATTCATTCTCTTTCTCCCACTTTCTTTCTTTCTTTCTTTCTTTATTCCTATCGTCCGTCAATGTTTTCTTTCTTTCTTTCTTTCTTGATTTCTCTCTTTCATCCTATCTTTCATCAATGCTTTCTTTTTTTCTTTCTTTCTTTCTTTCTTTATTCCTATCGTCCATCAATGTTTTCTTTCTTTCTTTCTTTCTTTCTTTCATTCTTTCTTACTTTCTTTCTTTCTTTTTTCCTTCTGCCCAACATTTCTTTCTTCTTTCATTCATTCTCTCCTTCTCCCACTTTCTTTCTTTCTTTCTACATTTCTATATTCCTATCGTCCGTCATTGTTTTCTTTCTTTCTTTCTTTCTTTCTTTCTTTCTTTCTTTCATCCTATCTTTCATCAATGCTTTTTTTTTCTTTCTTTCTTTCTTCCTAGCTTCCGTCAATGTTTTCTTTCTTCCTTTCTTTCATCAATGTTTTCTTTCTTTCTTTCTATCTTTCTTCCTATCTTCCGTCAATGCTATCTTTCTTTCTTTCTTTCTTTCTTTCTTTCTTTCTTTCTTTCTTTCTTTCTTTCTTTCTCCTTTCCTATCTTCCATCAATCCTCTCTGTCTTTCTTTCTTTCTTTCTTTCTTTCTTTCTTTCTTTCTTTCTTTCTTTCTTTCTTTCTTTCTTTCTTTCTTTCCTTCTTACTTTCTTTCTTTCTTTCCTTCTTCCTATCTTCCGTCAATGCTTTTTTCTTTTTTTTCTTTCTTTCTTTCTTCCTATCTTTCGTCAATGCTTTCTTTCTTTCTATCTTTCTTTCTTACTTTCTTTCTATCTTTCTTTCTTTCTTTCTTCCTATCTTCCGTCAATGCTTTCTGCTTTCTTTCTTTCTTTCTTTCTTCTTTCCTATCTTCCGTCAATGCTTTCTTTCTTTTATTCTTTCTTTCTTTCTAGCTTCCGTCAACGCTTTCTTTCTTTTTTATTTCTGTCTTTCTTTCTTCCTATCTTCCGTCAATGCTTTTTTCTTTCTTTCTTTCTTTCTTTCTTTCTTTCATCCTATCTTTCATCAATGTTTTCTTTCTTTCATTCTTTCTTCCTATCTTAAGTCAATGCTTTCTTTCTTTCTTTCTTTCTTTCTTTCTTTCCTTCTTTCTTTTTTTTTCTTTCTTTCTTTCTATCTTCCGTCAATGCTTTCTTTCTTTTTTCTTTCTTTCTTTCCTCCTATCTTCCGTCAATGGTTTCTTTCTTTCTTTCTTTCTTTCTTTCTTTCTTTCTTTCTTTCTTTCTTTCTTTCTTTCTTTCTTTCTTACTTTCTTTCTTTCTTTCTTTCCTTCTTCCTATCTTCCGTAAATGCTTTTTTCTTTTTTTTCTTTCTTTCTTTCTTCCTATCTTCCGCCAATGCTTTCTTTCTTTCTTTCTTTCTTTCTTTCTTTCTTTCTTTCTTTCTTTCTTTCTTTCTTTCCTTCTTACTTTCTTTCTTTCTTTCCGTCTTCCTATCTTCCGTCAATGCTTTTTTCTTTTTTTCTTTCTTTCTTTCTTCCTATCTCTCGTCAATGCTTTCTTTCTTTCTATCTTTCTTTCTTACTTTCTTTCTATCTTCTTTCTTTCTTTCTTCC
>JBAJHW010000018.1:4399649-4402149 GCA_037013535.1 Intellagama lesueurii | reverse complement strand
AAGAAAGAAAGAAAGCATTGATGAAAGATAGGATGAAAGAAAGAGAGAAAGAAAGAAAGAAA
Organism: Intellagama lesueurii; assembly: GCA_037013535.1. Taxonomy (NCBI): domain Eukaryota; kingdom Metazoa; phylum Chordata; class Lepidosauria; order Squamata; family Agamidae; genus Intellagama; species Intellagama lesueurii. Next base: position 4,402,087 of record JBAJHW010000018.1, on the reverse strand, counting down.
GAAAGAAAGCATTTACGGAAAATATTAATAAAGAAAGAAAGAAAGAAAGAAAGTGGGAGAAAGAGAGAATGAATGAAAGAAAGAAAGAAATGTTGGGCAGAAGGAAAAAGAAAGAAAGAAAGAAAGTAAGAAAGAAAAAAGAAAGCATTGACGGAAGATAGGAAGAAAGAAAGAAAGAAAGAAAAAAGAAAGAAAGCGTTAACGGAAGATAGAAAGAAAGAAAGAAAGAATGCATAGGCGGAAGATAGAAAAGTAGAAAGAAAGAAAGAAAGAAAGAAAGAAAGAAAGAAAGAAAAAAGCATTGACGGAAGATAGGAAGAAAGAAAGAAAGAAAGATAAAAAGAAAGTAAGAAAGAAAGATAGAAAGAAAGAATGCATTGACGAAAGATAGGAAGAAAGAAAGAAAGAAAAAAAGAAAAAAGCATTGACGGAAGATAGGAAGAAGGAAAGAAAGAAAGAAAGTAAGAAGGAAAGAAAGAAAGAAAGAAAGAAAGAAAGAAAGAAAGAAAGCATTGGCGGAAGATAGGAAGAAAGAAAGAAAGAAAAAAAAGAAAAAAGCATTTACGGAAGATAGGAAGAAGGAAAGAAAGAAAGAAAGAAAGAAAGTAAGAAAGAAAGAAAGAAAGAAAGAAAGAAAGAAAGAAAGAAAGAAAGAAAGAAAGAAAGAAACCATTGACGGACGATAGGAAGAAAGAAAGAAAGAAAAAAGAAAGAAAGCATTGACGGAAGATAGAAAGAAAGAAAGAAAAAAAAAGAAAGAAGGAAAGAAAGAAAGAAAGAAAGAAAGAAAGAAAGCATTGACTTAAGATAGGAAGAAAGAAAGAAAGAAAGAAAACATTGATGAAAGATAGGATGAAAGAAAGAAAGAAAGAAAGAAAGAAAGAAAGAAAGAAAGAAAGAAAGAAAAAAGCATTGACGGAAGATAGGAAGAAAGAAAGACAGAAATAAAAAAGAAAGAAAGAAAGAAAGAAAGAAAGAAAGAAAGAAAGAAAGAAAGAAAGAAAGAAAGAAAGATAGCATTGACGGAAGATAGGAAGAAAGATAGAAAGAAAGAAAGAAAACATTGATGAAAGAAAGGAAGAAAGAAAACATTGACGGAAGATAGGAAGAAAGAAAGAAAGAAAAAAAGAAAGCACTGACGGAAGATAGGAAGAAAGAAAGAAAGAAAGACAGACAGACAGAAAGAAAGAAAGAAAGAAAGAAAGAAAGAAAGAAAGAAAGAAAGAAAGACAGCATTGATGGAAGATAGGAAGAAAGAAAGAAAGAAAGAAAGAAAGAAAGAAAGAAAGAAAGAAAGAAAGAAAGAAAGAAAGAAAGAAAGAAAGAAAGAAAGAAAGAAAGAAAGAAAGCATAGGCGGAAGATAGAAAGACAGAAAGAAAAAAAAGCATTGATGGAAGATAGGAAGAAAGAAAGAAAGAAAGAAAGAAAGAAAGAAAGAAAGAAAGAAAGAAAGAAAGAAAGAAAGAAAGAAAGAAAGAAAGAAAGAAAGAAAGAAAACATTGACGGAAGATTGGAATAAAGAAAGAAAGTAAGAAAGAAAGTGTGAGAAAGAGAGGATGAATGAAAGAAAGAAAGAAATATTGGGCAGAAGGTAAAAAAGAAAGAAAGAATGTAAGAAAGAAAAAAGAAAGCATTGACGGAAGATAGGAAGAAAGAAAGAAAGAAAGAAAAAAGAAAGAAAGCGTTGACGGAAGATAGAAAGAAAGAAAGAAAGAATGCATTGACGGAAGATAGGAAAGTAGAAAGAAAGAAAGAAAGAAAGATAAAAAAGCATTGACGGAAGATAGGAAGAAAAAGAAAGAAAGAAAGAAAGAAAGAAAGAAAGAAAGAAAGAAAGAAAGAAAGAAAGAAAGAAAGAAAGAAAAAAGAAAGCATTGACGGAAGATAGGAAGAAAGAAAGTAAGAAAGAAAGAAAGAAAGAAAGAAAGAAAGAAAGAAAGAAAGAAAGAAAGTAAGCAAGCACTGATGGAAGATAGGAAGGAAGAAAGAAAGAAAGAAAGACAGAAAGAAAGAAAGAAAGAAAGAAAGAAAAAAGAAAGCATTGACGGAAGATAGGAAGAAGGAAAGAAAGAAAGAAAGAAAGAAAGTAAGAAAGAAAGAAAGAAAGAAAAAAAGAAAAAAAAGAAAGCATTGACGGAAGATAATAAGAAAGAAAGAAAGAAAAGAAAGAAGCATTGACGGAAGATAGGAAGAGAGAAAGAAAGAAAGAAAGAAAGAAAGACAGAAATAAATAAAGAAAGAAAGAAAGAAAGAAAGAAAGAAAGAAAAAAAGTAAGCAAGCATTGACGGAAGATAGGAAGAAAGAAAGAAAGAAAGAAAGAAAGAAAGAAAGAAAGAAAGAAAGAAAGAAAGAAAGAAAGAAAGAAAGAAAGAAAGAAAGAGAGAGAGAGAGAGAAAGAATGCATTGACGGAAGATAGGAAGAAAGAAAGAAAGAAA
>JBAJHW010000018.1:4347149-4349649 GCA_037013535.1 Intellagama lesueurii | reverse complement strand
AAAAAGAAAAAAGCATTGACGGAAGATAGGAAGAAAGAAAGAAAGAAAGAAAGAAACTAAGTTAGTAAGTAAGCATGCATTGACGGAAGATAGGAAGATACAAAGAAAGAAAGAAAGAAAAAAGAAAGAATTGACGGAAGATAGGAAGAAAGAAAGAAAGAAAGAATGAAAGAAAGAAAGAAAGAAAGAAAGAAAGAAAGAAATAAAGAAAGTATTGACGGAAGATAGGAAGACAGAAAGAAAGAAAAAAAAGAAAAAAGCATTGACGGAAGATAGGAAGAAAGAAAGAAAGAAAGAAAGAAAGAAAGAAAGAAAGAAAGAAAGAAAGAAAGAAAGAACGAAAGAACGAAAGAAAGAAAGCATTGACGAAAGATACGATGAAAGAAAGAAAGAAAGAAAGAAAGAAAGAAAGAAAGAAAGAAAGAAAGAAAGAAAGAAAGAAAGAAAGAAAGAAAGAAAGCATTGACGGAAGATAGAATGAAAGAAAGAAAGAAAGATAGATAGAAAGAAAGAAAGAAAGAAAGAAAGACAGAGAGCATTGGTGGAATATAGGAAAGGAGAAAGAAAGAAAGAATGTAAGTAAGTAAGAAAGAAAGATATATAGATGGAAAGAAAGAAATCATTGACGGAATATAGGAAAGAAGAGAGAAAGAACGTAAGAAAGAAAGAAAAAAGAAAGCATTGACGGAAGGTAGGAAGAAAAAGAAGGAAAGAAAGAAAGAATGTAAGAAAGAAAGAAAGAAAGAAAGAAAGAAAAAAGAAAGCATTGACGGAAGATATGAAGAGAGAAAGAAAGAAAGAAAAGAAAAAAGCATTGACGGAACATAGGAAGAGAGAAAGAAAGAAAGAAAGAAAGAAAGAAAGAAAAAAAAGAAAGCATTGACGGAAGATAGGAAGAAAGAAAGAAAGAAAGAAAAGAAAAAAGCATTGACGGAAGATAGGAAGAGAGAAAGAAAGAAAGAAAGAAAGACAGAAAGAAAGAAAGAAAGAAAGAAAGAAAAAAAGAAAAAAAGTAAGCAAGCATTGACGGAAGATAGGAAGAAAGAAAGAAAGAAAAAAGAAAGAAAGAAAGAGAGAAAGAAAGCATTGACGGAAGATAGGAAGAAAGAAAGAAAGAAAGAAAGCATTGACGAAAGATACGATGAAAGAAAGAAAGAAAGAAAGAAAGAAAGAAAAAAGCATTTACGGAAAATAGGAAGGAAGAAAGAAAGATAGAAAGAAAAAAAAGAATGTATTGAGGAAAGATAGGATGAAAGAAAGAAAGAAAGATAGAAAACATTGACGAACGATAGGAATAAAGAAAGAAAGAAAAAAAGAAAGTGGGAGAAAGAGAGAATGAATGAAAGAAGAAAGAAATGTTGGGCAGAAGGAAAAAGAAAGAAAGAAAGAAAGAAAGAAAGAAAGAAAGAAAGAAAGAAAGAAAGAAAGAAAGAAAGAAAAAAGAAAGCATTGACGGAAGATAGGAATAAATAAAGAAAGAAAGAAAGTCGGAGAAAGAGAGAATGAATGAAAGAAAGAAAGAAATGTTGGGCAGAAGGAAAAAGAAAGACAGAATGAAAGAAAGACAGAATGAAAGAAAGAAAGAAAGAAAGAAAGAAAGAAAGAAAGAAAGAAAGAAAAAAGAAAGCATTGACGGATGATAGGAAGAAAGAAAGAAAGAAAGAAATAAGAAAGAAAGCGTTGACGGAAGATAGAAAGAAAGAAGGAAAGAAAACATTGTCGGAAGATAGGAAAGAAGAAAGAAATAATGAAAGAAAGAAAAAAAAAGAAAGCAGTGACGGAAGATAGGAAGAAAAAGAAAGAAAGAAAGAAAGTAAGTAAGTAAGAAAGAAAGATAGATAGATAGAAAGAAATCATTGACGGAAGATAGGAAAGAAGAAAGAAAGAACGAAAGAAAGAAAGAAAAAAGAAAGCATTGACGGAAGATAGGAAGAAAAAGAAAGAAAGAAAGAAAGAAAGTAAGTAAGCAAGCATTGACGGAAGATAGGAAGGAAGGAAGAAAGAAAGAAAGATAGAGAAAGAAAGAAAGAAAGAAAGAAAGAAAGAAAAGAAAAAAGCATTGACGGAAGATAGGAAGAGAGAAAGAAAGAAAGAAAGAAAGAAAGAAAGAAAGAAAGAAAGAAAGACAGAAAGAAAGAAAGAAAGAAAGAAAGAAAGAAAAAAAGTAAGCAAGCATTGACGGAAGATAGAAAGAAAGAAAGAAAGAAAGAAAGAAAGAAAGAAAGAACGAAAGAAAGAAAGAAAAAAGAAAGCATTGACTGAAGATAGGAAGAAAAAGAAGGAAGAAAGAAAGAAAGAAAGAAAGAAAGAAAAAAGAAAGCATTGACGGAAGATAGGAAGAAAGAAAGAAAGAAAGAAAGAAAGAAAGAAAGAAAGAAAGAAAGAAAGAAAGAAAGAAAGTAAGAAAAAAGAAAGAAAGAAAGAAAGAAAAAAAAGAAAGCATTGACGGAAGATAGGAAGGAAGAAAGAAAGAAAGAAAAGAAAAAAGCATTGACGGAAG
>JBAJHW010000018.1:4330191-4335191 GCA_037013535.1 Intellagama lesueurii | reverse complement strand
TCTTTCTTCCTATCTTCCGTCAATGCTTTCTGCTTTCTTTCTTTCTTTCTTTCTTCTTTCCTATCTTCCGTCAATGCTTTCTTTCTTTTATTCTTTCTTTCTTTCTAGCTTCCGTCAACGCTTTCTTTCTTTTTTATTTCTGTCTTTCTTTCTTCCTATCTTCCGTCAATGCTTTTTTCTTTCTTTCTTTCTTTCTTTTTTTCTTTCTTTCTTTCTTTCTACTTTCCTATCTTCCGCCAATGCATTCTTTCTTTCTTTCTTTCTATCTTCCGTTAACGCTTTCTTTCTTTTTTCTTTCTTTCTTTCTTTCTTCCTATCTTCCGTCAATGCTTTCTTTTTTCTTTCTTACTTACTTTCTTTCTTTCTTTTTCCTTCTGCCCAACATTTCTTTCTTTCTTTCATTCATTCTCTCTTTCTCCCACTTTCTTTCTTTCTTTCTTTCTTTATTAATATTTTCCGTAAATGCTTTCTTTCTTTCTTTCTTTCTTTCTTTCTCTCTTTCTTTCATCCTATCTTTCATCAATGCTTTCTTTCTTTCTTTCTTTCTTTCTTTCTTCCTATCTTCCGTCAATGCTTATTTCTTTCTTTCTTTCTTTCTTTCTTTCTTTCTTTCTTTCTTTCTTTCTTTCTTTCTTTCTTTCTTTCTTTCTTTCTTTCTTTCTACTTTCCTATCTTCCGCCAATGCATTCTTTCTTTCTTTCTTTCTATCTTCCGTTAACGCTTTCTTTCTTTTTTCTTTCTTTCTTTCTTTCTTCCTATCTTCCGTCAATGCTTTCTTTTTTCTTTCTTACTTTCTTTCTTTCTTTCTTTTTCCTTCTGCCCAACATTTCTTTCTTTCTTTCATTCATTCTCTCTTTCTCCCACTTTCTTTCTTTCTTTCTTTCTTTATTCCTATCTTCCGTCAATGCTTTCTTCCTTTCTTTCTTTCTTTCTTTCTTTCTTTCTTTCTTTCATCCCATCTTTCATCAATGCTTTCTTTCTTTCTTTCTTTCTTTCTTTCTTTCTTCTTCTTCCTATCTTCCGTCAATGCTTTTTTATCTTTCTATCTTTCTTTCTTTCTACTTTCCTATCTTCCGTCAATGCATTCTTTCTTTCTTTCTTTCTTTCTATCTTCCGTCAACGCTTTCTTTCTTTTTTCTTTCTTTCTTTCTTTCTTCCTATCTTCCGTCAATGCTTTCTTTTTTCTTTCTTACATTCTTTCTTTCTTTTTTACCTTCTGCCCAACATTTCTTTCTGTCTTTCATTCATTCTCTCTTTCTCACACTTTCTTTCTTACTTTCTTTCTTTATTCCAATCTTCCGTCAATGTTTTCTTTCTTTCTTTCTTTCTTTCTTTCTTTCTTTCTTTCTTTCTTTCTTCCTATCTTCCATCAATGCTTTTTTTTCTTTCTGTCTTTCTATCTTCCGTCCTATGCTTTCTTTCTTTCTTTCTTTCTTTCTTTCTTTCTTTCTTTCTTTCTTTCTTTCTTTCTTCCTATCTTCCGCCAATACTTTCTTTCTTTCTTTCTTTCTTTCTTTCTTTCTTTCTTTCTGTCTTTCTTTCTTTCTTTCTTTCTTTCTTTCTTTCTCTCTTCCTATCTTCCGTCAATGCTTCTTTCTTTTCTTTCTTTCTTTCTTTCTTATTATCTTCCGTCAATGCTTTCTTTTTTTTCTTTTTTTCTTTCTTTCTTTCTTTCTTACTTTCTTTCTTTCTTTCTTTCTTTCCTTCTTCCTATCTTCCGTCAATGCTTTCTTTTTTCTTTCTTTCTTTCTTTCTTTCTTTCTGTCTTTCTTTCTTTCTTTCTTTCTTTCTTCCTTCCTATCTTCCGTCAATGCTTGCTTACTTTCTTTCTTTCTTTCTTTCTTTCTTACTAACTTTCTTTCTTCCTATCTTCCGTCAATGCTTTCTTTTTTCTTTCTTTCTTTCTTTCTTTCTTTCTTTCTTTCTTTCTTTCTTTCTTTCTTTCTTTCTTTCTTTCTTTCTGTCTTTCTTCCTATCTTCCGTCAATGCTTGCTTACTTACTAACTTAGTTTCTTTCTGTCTTTCTTTCTTTCTTTCTTCCTATCTTCCGTCAATGCTTTTTTCTTTTTTTCTTTCTTTCTTTCTTCCTATATTCCGTCAATGCTTACTTTCTTTCTATCTATCTATCTTTCTTTCTTTCTTTCTTACTTTCTTTCTTTCTTTCTTTCTTACTTTTTCTTCCTATCTTCCGTCAATGCTTTCTTTTTTCTTTCTTACTTTCTTTCTTTCTTTCTTTTTCCTTCTGCCCAACATTTCTTTCTTCTTTCATTCATTCTCTTTCTCCCACTTTCTTTCTTTCTTTCTTTCTTTATTCCTATCGTCCGTCAATGTTTTCTTTCTTTCTTGATTTCTCTCTTTCATCCTATCTTTCATCAATGCTTTCTTTTTTTCTTTTTTTCATTCTTTCTTTATTCCTATCGTCCGTCAATGTTTTCTTTCTTTCTTTCTTTCTTTCTTTCATTCTTTCTTACTTTCTTTCTTTCTTTTTTCCTTCTGCCCAACATTTCTATCTTCTTTCATTCATTCTCTCCTTCTCCCACTTTCTTTCTTTCTTTCTATCTTTCTATATTCCTATCGTCCGTCATTGTTTTCTTTCTTTCTTTCTTTCTTTCTTTCTTTCTTTCTTTCATCCTATCTTTCATCAATGCTTTCTTTTTTTCTTTCTTTCTTTCTTCCTATCTTCCGTCAATGTTTTCTTTCTTCCTTTCTTTCTTTCTTCCTTTCTTTCATCAATGTTTTCTTTCTTTCTTTCTATCTTTCTTCCTATCTTCCGTCAATGCTATCTTTCTTTCTTTCTTTCTTTCTTTCTTTCTTTCTTTCTTTCTTTCTTTCTTTCTTTCTTTCTTTCTTTCTCCTTTCCTATCTTCCATCAATCCTCTCTGTCTTTCTTTCTTTCTTTCTTTCTTTCTTTCTTTCCTTCTTACTTTCTTTCTTTCTTTCCTTCTTCCTATCTTCCGTCAATGCTTTTTTCTTTTTTTTCTTTCTTTCTTTCTTCCTATCTTTCGTCAATGCTTTCTTTCTTTCTATCTTTCTTTCTTACTTTCTTTCTATCTTTCTTTCTTTCTTTCTTCCTATCTTCCGTCAATGCTTTCTGCTTTCTTTCTTTCTTTCTTTCTTCTTTCCTATCTTCCGTCAATGCTTTCTTTCTTTTATTCTTTCTTTCTTTCTAGCTTCCGTCAACGCTTTCTTTCTTTTTTATTTCTGTCTTTCTTTCTTCCTATCTTCCGTCAATGCTTTTTTCTTTCTTTCTTTCTTTCTTTCTTTTTTTCTTTCTTTCTTTCTTTCTACTTTCCTATCTTCCGCCAATGCATTCTTTCTTTCTTTCTTTCTATCTTCCGTTAACGCTTTCTTTCTTTTTTCTTTCTTTCTTTCTTTCTTCCTATCTTCCGTCAATGCTTTCTTTCTTTCTTTCTTACTTTCTTTCTTTCTTTCTTTTTCCTTCTGCCCAACATTTCTTTCTTTCTTTCATTCATTCTCTCTTTTTTCCACTTTCTTTGTTTCTTTCTTTCTTTATTAATATTTTCCGTAAATGCTTTCTTTCTTTTTTCTTTCTTTCTTTCTTTCTTTCATCCTATCTTTCATCAATGCTTTCTTTCTTTCTTTCTTTCTTTCTTTCTTTCTTCCTATCTTCCGTCAATGCTTTTTTCTTTCTTTCTTTCTTTCTTTCTTTCTTTCTTTCTTTCTTTCTACTTTCCTATCTTCCGCAATGCATTCTTTCTTTCTTTCTTTCTATCTTCCGTTAACGCTTTCTTTCTTTTTTCTTTCTTTCTTTCTTTCTTCCTATCTTCCGTCAATGCTTTCTTTTTTCTTTCTTACTTTCTTTCTTTTTCCTTCTGCCCAACATTTCCTTCTTTCTTTCATTCATTCTCTCTTTCTCCCACTTTCTTTCTTTCTTTCTTTCTTTATTCCTATCTTCCGTCAATGCTTTCTTCCTTTCTTTCTTTCTTTCTTTCTTTCATCCCATCTTTCATCAATGCTTTCTTTCTTTCTTTCTTTCTTTCTTTTTCTTCCCATCTTCCGTCAATGCTTTTTTATCTTTCTTTCTTTCTTTCTTTCTACTTTCCTATCTTCCGTCAATGCATTCTTTCTTTCTTTCTTTCTATCTTCCGTCAACGCTTTCTTTCTTTTTTCTTTCTTTCTTTCTTTCTTCCTATCTTCCGTCAATGCTTTCTTTTTTCTTTCTTACATTCTTTCTTTCTTTTTTACCTTCTGCCCAACATTTCTTTCTTTCTTTCATTCATTCTCTCTTTCTCACACTTTCTTTCTTACTTTCTTTCTTTATTCCAATCTTCCGTCAATGTTTTCTTTCTTTCTTTCTTTCTTTCTTTCTTTCTTTCTTTCTTTCTTTATTTCTTTCTTTCTTTCTTTCTTTCTTCCTATCTTCCATCAATGCTTTTTTTTTCTTTCTGTCTTTCTATCTTCCGCCTATGCTTTCTTTCTTTCTTTCTTTCTTTCTTTCTTTCTTTCTTTCTTCCTATCTTCCTTCAATGCTTTCTTTCTTTCTTTCTTTCTTTCTTTCTTTCTTTCTTTCTTCCTATCTTCCGTCAGTGCTTTTTTCTTTTTTCTTTCTTTCTTCCTATCTTCCGTCAATGCATTCTTTCTCTCTCTCTCTTTCTTTCTTTCTTTCTTTCTTTCTTTCTTTCTTTCTTTCCTTCTTTCTTCCTATCTTCCGTCAATGCTTTCTTTTTTCTTTCTTACTTTCTTTCTTACTTTCTTTTTCCTTCTGCCCAACATTTCTTTCTTCTTTCATTCATTCTCTTTCTCCCACTTTCTTTCTTTCTTTCTTTCTTTATTCCTATCGTCCGTCAATGTTTTCTTTCTTTCTTGATATCTCTCTTTCATCCTATCTTTCATCAATGCTTTCTTTTTTCTTTCTTTCATTCTTTCTTTATTCCTATCGTCCGTCAATGTTTTCTTTCTTTCTTTCTTTCTTTCTTTCATTCTTTCTTACTTTCTTTCTTTCTTTTTTCCTTCTGCCCAACATTTCTTTCTTCTTTCAT
>JBAJHW010000018.1:4315191-4317691 GCA_037013535.1 Intellagama lesueurii | reverse complement strand
TTTCTTTCTTCCTATCTTCCGTCAATGCTTTTTTCTTTCTTTCTTTCTTTCTTTTTTTCTTTCTTTCTTTCTTTCTACTTTCCTATCTTCCGCCAATGCATTCTTTCTTTCTTTCTTTCTATCTTCCGTTAACGCTTTCTTTCTTTTTTCTTTCTTTCTTTCTTTCTTTCTTTCTTTCTTTCTTTCTTTCTTTCTGTCTTTCTTTCTTTCTTTCTTTCTTTCTTTCTTTCTTTCTCTCTTCCTATCTTCCGTCAATGCTTCTTTCTTTTCTTTCTTTCTTTCTTTCTTATTATCTTCCGTCAATGCTTTCTTTTTTTCTTTTTTTCTTTCTTTCTTTCTTTCTTACTTTCTTTCTTTCTTTCTTTCTTTCCTTCTTCCTATCTTCCGTCAATGCTTTCTTTTTTCTTTCTTTCTTTCTTTCTTTCTTTCTTTCTTTCTTTCTTTCCTTCTGTCTTTCTTTCTTTCTTTCTTTCTTTCTTCCTTCCTATCTTCCGTCAATGCTTCCTTACTTTCTTTCTTTCTTTCTTTCTTTCTTTCTTTCTTTCTTTCTTTCTTACTTACTTTCTTTCTTCCTATCTTCCGTCAATGCTTTCTTTTTTCTTTCTTTCTTTCTTTCTTTCTTTCTTTCTTTCTTTCTTTCTTTCTTTCTTCCTATCTTCCGTCAATGCTTGCTTACTTACTAACTTAGTTTCTTTCTTTCTTTCTTTCTTTCTTTCTTCCTATCTTCCGTCAATGCTTTTTTCTTTTTTTCTTTCTTTCTTTCTTTCTATATTCCGTCAATGCTTACTTTCTTTCTTTCTATCTGTCTTTCTTTCGTTCTTTCTTACTTACTTTTTTCTTTCATTCTTTCTTTCTTACTTTTTCTTCCTATCTTCCGTCAATGCTTTCTTTTTTCTTTCTTTCTTACTTTCTTTCTTTCTTTCTTTTTCCTTCTGCCCAACATTTCTTTCTTCTTTCATTCATTCTCCTTCTCCCACTTTCTTTCTTTCTTTCTTTCTTTATTCCTATCGTCCGTCAATGCTTTTTTCTTTTTTTTCTTTCTTTCTTTCTTCCTATCTTTCGTCAATGCTTTCTTTCTATCTTTCTTTCTTACTTTCTTTCTATCTTTCTTTCTTTCTTTCTTCCTATCTTCCGTCAATGCTTTCTGCTTTCTTTCTTTCTTTCTTTCTTTCTTCTTTCCTATCTTCCGTCAATGCTTTCTTTCTTTTATTCTTTCTTTCTTTCTAGCTTCCGTCAACGCTTTCTTTCTTTTTTATTTCTGTCTTTCTTTCTTCCTATCTTCCGTCAATGCTTTTTTCTTTCTTTCTTTCTTTCTTTCTTTCTTTCTTTCTTACTTTCTTTCATCCTATCTTTCATCAATGTTTTCTTTCTTTCTTTCTTTCTTCCTATCTTAAGTCAATGCTTTCTTTCTTTCTTTCCTTCTTTCCTTCTTTCTTTTTTTTCTTTCTTTCTTTCTATCTTCCGTCAATGCTTTCTTTCTTTTTTCTTTCTTTCTTTCTTCCTATCTTCCGTCAATGGTTTCTTTCTTTCTTTCTTTCTTTCTTTCTTTCTTTCTTTCTTTCTTTCTTTCTTTCTTTCTTTCTTTCTTACTTTCTTTCTTTCTTTCCTTCTTCCTATCTTCCGTAAATGCTTTTTCTTTTTTTTTCTTTCTTTCTTTCTTCCTGTCTTCCGCCAATGCTTTCTTTCTTTCTTTCTTTCTTTCTTTCTTTCTTTCTTTCTTTCTTTCTTTCTTTCCTTCTTACTTTCTTTCTTTCTTTCCTTCTTCCTATCTTCCGTCAATGCTTTTTTCTTTTTTTCTTTCTTTCTTTCTTCCTATCTTTCGTCAATGCTTTCTTTCTTTCTATCTTACTTTCTTACTTTCTTTCTATCTTTCTTTCTTTCTTTCTTCCTATCTTCCGTCAATGCTTTCTGCTTTCTTTCTTTCTTTCTTTCTTCTTTCCTATCTTCCGTCAATGCTTTCTTTCTTTTATTCTTTCTTTCTTTCTAGCTTCCGTCAACGCTTTCTTTCTTTTTTATTTCTGTCTTTCTTTCTTCCTATCTTCCGTCAATGCTTTTTTCTTTCTTTCTTTCTTTCTTTTTTTCTTTCTTTCTTTCTTTCTACTTTCCTATCTTCCGCCACTGCATTCTTTCTTTCTTTCTTTCTATCTTCCGTTAACGCTTTCTTTCTTTTTTCTTTCTTTCTTTCTTCCTATCTTCCGTCAATGCTTTCTTTTTTCTTTCTTACTTCTTTCTTTCTTTCTTTCTTTTTCCTTCTGCCCAACATTTCTTTCTTTCATTCATTCATTCTGCTCTTTTCTCCCACTTTCTTTCTTTCTTTCTTTCTTTATTAATATTTTCCGTAAATGCTTTCTTTCTTTCTTTCTTTCTTCTTTCTTTCTCTCTTTCTTTCATCCAATCTTTCATCAATGCTTTCTTTCTTTCTTTCTTTCTTTCTTCCTATCTTCCGTCAATGCTTTTTTCTTTCTTTCTTTCTTTCTTTCTTTCTTTCTTTTCTTTCTTT
>JBAJHW010000018.1:4309522-4314691 GCA_037013535.1 Intellagama lesueurii | reverse complement strand
ATTGACGGAATATAGGAAGAAAGAAAGAAAGAAAGAAAGAGAGAAAAAAGCATTGACGGAAGATAAGAAGAAAGAAAGAAAGAAAGAAAGAAAGAAAGAAAGAAAGAAAGATAGAAAGAAAGAAACAAAGTTAGTAAGTAAGCAAGCATTGACGGAAGATAGGAAGAAAGAAAGAAAGAAAGAAAGAAAAAAGAAAGCATTGACGGAAGATAGGAAGAAAGAAAGAAAGAAAGAAAGAAAGAAAGAAAGAAAGAAAGAAAGAACGCATTGACGGAAGATAGGAAGACAGAAAGAAAGAAAAAAAAGAAAAATGCATTGACGGAAGATAGGAAGAAAGAAAGAAAGAAAGAAAGAAAGCATTGACGGAAGATAGGAAGAAAGAAAGAAAGAAAGTGGGAGAAAGAGAGAATGAATGAAAGAAACAAAGAACTGTTGGGGAAAAGGAAAAAGAAAGAAAGAAAGAAAGTAAGAAAGAAAAAAGAAAGCATTGACGGAAGATAGGAAGAAAGAAAGAAAGAAAGAAAAAAGAAAGAAAGCGTTGACAGAAGATAGAAAGAAAGAAAGAAAAAAGAAAGAAAGAAAGAAAGAAAGCATTGACTTAAGATAGGAAGAAAGAAAGAAAGAAAGAAAACATTGATGAGAGATAGGATGAAAGAAAGAAAGAAAGAAAGCAGGCAAGCATTGACGGAAGATAGGAAGAAAGAAAGAATGAAAACATTGACGGAAGATAGGAAGAAAGAAAGAAAGAAAGAAAGAAAGAAAGAAAGAAAGAAAGAAAGAAAGAAAGAAAGAAAGAAAGAAAGAAAAAAGCATTGACGGAAGATAGGAAGAAAGAAATAAAAAAGAAAGAAAAAAAGAAAGAAAACAATGACGGACGATAGGAAGAAAGAAAGAAAGAAAGAAAGAAAGAAAGAAAGAAAGAAAGAAAGAAAGAAAGAAAGAAAGAAAGAAAGAAAGTGGGAGAAAGAGAGAATGAATGAAAGAAGAAAGAAATGTTGGGCAGAAGGAAAAAGAAAGAAAGAAAGAAAGTAAGAAAGAAAAAAGACAGCATTGACGGAAGATAGGAAGAAAAGTAAGTAAGAAAGAAAGAAAGAAAGAAAGAAAGTAAGAAAGAAAGAAAGAAAGATAGATAGAAAGAAAGTAAGCATTGACGGAATATAGGAAGAAAGAAAGAAAGAAAGAGAGAAAAAAGCATTGACGGAAGATAGGAAGAAAGAAAGAAAGAAAGAAAGAAAGAAAGAAAGAAAGAAAGAAAGAAAGAAAGAAAGAAAGAAACTAAGTTAGTAAGTAAGCAAGCATTGACGGAAGATAGGAAGAAAGAAAGAAAGAAAGAAAGAAAAAAGAAAGCATTGACGGAAGATAGGAAGAAAGAAAGAAAGAAAGAAAGAAAGAAAGAAAGAAAGAAAGAAAGAAAGAAAGAAAGAAAGAAAGAAAGCATTGACGGAAGATAGGAAGACAGAAAGAAAGAAAAAAAAGAAAAAAGCCTTGACGGAAGATAGGAAGAAAGAAAGATAGAAAGAAAGAAAGAAAGAAAGAAAGAAAGAAAGAAAGCATTGACGAAAGATACGATGAAAGAAAGAAAGAAAGAAAGAAAGAAAGAAAGAAAGAAAGAAAGAAAGCATTTACGGAAGATAGAATGAAAGAAAGAAAGAAAGATAGAAAGAAAGAAAGAAAGAAAGAAAGAAAGAAAGACAGAGAGGATTGATGGAAGATAGGAAAGGAGAAAGAAAGAAAGAAAGAAAGAAAGAAAGAAAGTGGGAGAAAGAGAGAATGAATGAAAGAAGAAAGAAATGTTGGGCAGAAGGAAAAAGAAAGAAAGAAAGTAAGAAAGAAAAAAGAAAGCATTGACGGAAAATAGGAAGAAAAAGTAAGAAAGAAAGAAAGAAAGAAAGAAAGTAAGAAAGTAAGAAAGAAAGAAAGAAAGATAGAAAGAAAGTAAGTAAGCATTGACGGAATATAGGAAGAAAGAAAGAAAGAAAAAAAGAAAAAAGCATTGACGGAAGATAGGAAGAAAGAAAGAAAGAAAGAAAGAAAGAAAGAAAGAAAAAAGAAAGCATTGACGGAAGATAGGAAGAAAGAAAGAAAGAAAGAAAGAAAGAAAGAAAGAAAGAAAGAAAGAAAGAAAGCATTGACGGAAGATAGGAAGACAGAAAGAAAGAAAAAAAAGAAAAAAGCATTGACGGAAGATAGGAAGAAAGAAAGAAAGAAAGAAAGAAAGAAAGAAAGAAAGAAAGAAAGAAAGAAAGAAAGAAAGGAAGAAAGCATTGATGGAAGATAGGAAGAAAGAAAGAAAGAAAGAAGGCATTGACGGAAGATAGGAAGAAAGAAGGAAAGAAAGAAAGAAAAAAGAAAGAAAGAATTGACAGAAGATAGGAAGAAAGAAAGAAAAAAGAAAGAAAGAAAGAAAGAAAGCATTGACGAAAGATACGATGAAAGAAAGAAAGAAAGAAAGAAAGAAAGAAAGAAAGAAAGCATTGACGGAAGATCGGAAGAAAGAAAGAAAGAAAGAAAGCATTGATGGAAGTTAGGAAGAAAGAAAGAAAGAAAAAAGAAAGAAAGCATTGACGGAAGATAGAAAGAAAGAAAGAAAAAAAGAAAGAAAGAAAGAAAGAAAGCATTGACGTATGATAGGAAGAAAGAAAGAAAGAAAACATTGATGAAAGATAGGATGAAAGAAAGAAAGAAAGAAAGCAGGCAAGCATTGACGGAAGATAGGGAGAAAGAAAGAAAACATTGACGGAAGATAGGAAGAAAGAAAGAAAGAAAGAAAGAAAGAAAGAAAGAATAAAAGAAAGAAAGAAAGAAAGAAAGAAAGAAAGAAAGAAAGCAACCATTGACGGAAGATAGGAAGAAAGAAAGAAAGAAAAAAGAAAGAAAGCATTGACGGAAGATAGAAAGAAAGAAAGAAAAAAGAAAGAAAGAAAGAAAGAAAGCATTGACGTAAGATAGGAAGAAAGAAAGAAAAAAGAAAACATTGATGAAAGATAGGATGAAAGAAAGAAAGAAAGAAAGCAGGCAAGCATTGACGGAAGATAGGAAGAAAGAAAGAAAAAAAGAAAACATTGACGGAAGATAGGAAGAAAGAAAGAAAGAAAGAAAGAAAGAAAGAAAGAAAGAAAGAAAGAAAGAAAGAAAGAAAGAAAGAATAAAAGAAAGAAAGAAAGAAAGAAAGCATTGGCGGAAGATAGAAAGATAGAAAGAAAGAAAGAAAAAAGAGAAAAGCATTGACGGAAGATAGGAAGAAAGAAAGAAAGAAAGATAGAAAGAAAGAAAGAAAGAAAGAAAGTAAGCAAGCAAGCATTTACGGAAGATAGGAAGAAAGAAAGAAAGAAAGAAAGAAAGAAAGAAAGAAAGAAAGAAAGAAAGAAAGAAAGAAAGAAACCATTGACGGAAGATAGGAAGAAAGAAAGAAAGAAAAAAGAAAGAAAGCATTGACGGAAGATAGAAAGAAAGAAAGAAAAACATTGATGAAAGATAGGATGAAAGAAAGAAAGAAAGAAAGCAGGCAAGCATTGACGGAAGATAGGAAGAAAGAAAGAAAGAAAGAAAACATTGACGGAAGATAGGAAGAAAGAAAGAAAGAAAGAAAGAAAGAAAGAAAGAAAGAAAGAAAGAAAGAAAGAAAGAAAGAAAGAAAGAAAGAAAGAAAAAAGCATTGACGGAAGATAGGAAGAAAGAAAGAAAAAAAGAAAGAAAGAAAGAAAGCATTGATAAAAGATAGGATGAAAGAAAGAAAGAAAGAAAGAAATAAAGAAAGAAAACATTGACGGACGATAGGAATAAAGAAAGAAAGAAAGAAAGAAAGTGGGAGAAAGAGAGAATGAATGAAAGGAGAAAGAAAGAAAGAAAGAAAGAAAGAAAGAAAGAAAGAAAGAAAGAAAGAAAGAAAAAAGCATTGACGGAAGATAGGAAGAAAGAAAGAAAAAAAGAAAGAAAAAAAGAAAGAAAGAAAGAAACAAACTAAGTTAGTAAGTAAGCAAGCATTGACGGAAGATAGGAAGAAAGAAAGAAAGAAAGAAAGAAAAAAGAAAGCATTGACGGAAGATAGGAAGAAAGAAAGTAAGAAAGAAAGAAAGAAAGAAAGAAAGAAAGAAAGAAAGCATTGACGGAAGATAGGAAGACAGAAAGAAAGAAAAAAAAGAAAAAAGCCTTGACGGAAGATAGGAAGAAAGAAAGATAGAAAGAAAGAAAGAAAGAAAGAAAGAAAGAAAGAAAGAAAGAAAGCATTGACGAAAGATACGATGAAAGAAAGAAAGAAAGAAAGAAAGAAAGAAAGAAAGCATTTACGGAAGATAGAATGAAAGAAAGAAAGAAAGATAGAAAGAAAGAAAGAAAGAAAGAAAGAAAGACAGAGAGGATTGATGGAAGATAGGAAAGGAGAAAGAAAGAAAGAAAGAAAGTAAGTAAGCATTGACGGAATATAGGAAGAAGGAAAGAAAGAAAAAAAGAAAAAAGCATTGACGGAAGATAGGAAGAAAGAAAGAAAGAAAGAAAGAAGGAAAGAAAGAAAGAAAGAAAGAAAGAAAGAAAGAAAGAAAGAAAAAAGAAAGCATTGACGGAAGATAGGAAGAAAGAAAGAAAGAAAGAAAGAAAGAAAAAAAGAAAGAAAGAAAGAAAGAAAGAAAGCATTGACGGAAGATAGGAAGACAGAAAGAATGAAAAAAAAGAAAAAAGCATTGACGGAAGATAGGAAGAAAGAAAGAAAGAAAGAAAGAAAGAAAGAAAGAAAGAAAGAAAGAAAGAAAGGAAGAAAGCATTGATGGAAGATAGGAAGAAAGAAAGAAAGAAAGAAGGCATTGACGGAAGATAGGAAGAAAGAAGGAAAGAAAGAAAGAAAAAAGAAAGAAAGCATTGACAGAAGATAGAAAGAAAGAAAGAAAAAAGAAAGAAAGAAAGAAAGAAAGCATTGACGAAAGATACGATGAAAGAAAGAAAGAAAGAAAGAAAGAAAGAAAGAAAGCATTGACGGAAGATCGGAAGAAAGAAAGAAAGAAAGAAAGCATTGATGGAAGATAGGAAGAAAGAAAGAAAGAAAAAAGAAAGAAAGCATTGACGGAAGATAGAAAGAAAGAAAGAAAAAAGAAAGAAAGAAAGAAAGAAAGCATTGACGTATGATAGGAAGAAAGAAAGAAAGAAAACATTGATGAAAGATAGGATGAAAGAAAGAAA
>JBAJHW010000018.1:4299522-4304522 GCA_037013535.1 Intellagama lesueurii | reverse complement strand
AAGAAAGAAAGTAAGAAAGAAAGAAAGAAAGAAAGAAAGAAAGAAAGAAAGCATTGACGGAAGATAGGAAGACAGAAAGAAAGAAAAAAAAGAAAAAAGCCTTGACGGAAGATAGGAAGAAAGAAAGATAGAAAGAAAGAAAGAAAGAAAGAAAGAAAGAAAGAAAGCATTGACGAAAGATACGATGAAAGAAAGAAAGAAAGAAAGAAAGAAAGAAAGAAAGAAAGCATTTACGGAAGATAGAATGAAAGAAAGAAAGAAAGATAGAAAGAAAGAAAGAAAGAAAGAAAGAAAGACAGAGAGGATTGATGGAAGATAGGAAAGGAGAAAGAAAGAAAAGAAAGAAAGTAAGTAAGCATTGACGGAATATAGGAAGAAGGAAAGAAAGAAAAAAAGAAAAAAGCATTGACGGAAGATAGGAAGAAAGAAAGAAAGAAAGAAAGAAAGAAAGAAAGAAAGAAAGAAAGAAAAAAGAAAGCATTGACGGAAGATAGGAAGAAAGAAAGAAAGAAAGAAAGAAAGAAAGAAAGAAAGAAAGAAAGAAAGCATTGACGGAAGATAGGAAGACAGAAAGAATGAAAAAAAAGAAAAAAGCATTGACGGAAGATAGGAAGAAAGAAAGAAAGAAAGAAAGAAAGAAAGAAAGAAAGAAAGAAAGAAAGAAAGGAAGAAAGCATTGATGGAAGATAGGAAGAAAGAAAGAAAGAAAGAAGGCATTGACGGAAGATAGGAAGAAAGAAGGAAAGAAAGAAAGAAAAAAGAAAGAAAGCATTGACAGAAGATAGAAAGAAAGAAAGAAAAAAGAAAGAAAGAAAGAAAGAAAGCATTGACGAAAGATACGATGAAAGAAAGAAGAAAGAAAGAAAGAAAGAAAGAAAGAAAGCATTGACGGAAGATCGGAAGAAAGAAAGAAAGAAAGAAAGCATTGATGGAAGATAGGAAGAAAGAAAGAAAGAAAAAAGAAAGAAAGCATTGACGGAAGATAGAAAGAAAGAAAGAAAAAAAGAAAGAAAGAAAGAAAGAAAGCATTGACGTATGATAGGAAGAAAGAAAGAAAGAAAACATTGATGAAAGATAGGATGAAAGAAAGAAAGAAAGAAAGCAGGCAAGCATTGACGGAAGATAGGAAGAAAGAAAGAAAGAAAGAAAACATTGACGGAAGATAGGAAGAAAGAAAGAAAGAAAGAAAGAAAGAAAGAAAGAAAGAAAGAAAGAAAGAAAGAAAGAATGAAAGAAAGAAAGAAAGAAAGAAAGAAAGAAAGATAGAAAGAAAGCAACCATTGACGGAAGATAGGAAGAAAGAAAGAAAGAAAAAAGAAAGAAAGCATTGACGGAAAATAGAAAGAAAGAAAGAAAAAAGAAAGAAAGAAAGAAAGAAAGCATTGACGTAAGATAGGAAGAAAGAAAGAAAAAAGAAAACATTGATGAAAGATAGGATGAAAGAAAGAAAGAAAGAAAGCAGGGCAAGCATTGACGGAAGATAGGAAGAAAGAAAGAAAAAAAGAAAACATTGACGGAAGATAGGAAGAAAGAAAGAAAGAAAGAAAGAAAGAAAGAAAGAAAGAAAGAAAGAAAGAAAGAATAAAAGAAAGAAAGAAAGAAAGAAAGCATTGGCGGAAGATAGGAAGATAGAAAGAAAGAAAGAAAAAAGAGAAAAGCATTGACGGAAGATAGGAAGAAAGAAAGAAAGAAAGATAGAAAGAAAGAAAGAAAGAAAGTAAGCAAGCAAGCATTTACGGAAGATAGGAAGAAAGAAAAAGAAAGAAAGAAAGAAAGAAAGAAGGAAAGAAAGAAAGAAAGAAAGAAAGAAAGAAAGAAAGAAAGAAAGAAAGAAACCATTGACGGAAGATAGGAAGAAAGAAAGAAAGAAAAAAGAAAGAAAGCATTGACGGAAGATAGAAAGAAAGAAAGAAAAACATTGATGAAAGATAGGATGAAAGAAAGAAAGAAAGAAAGCAGGCAAGCATTGACGGAAGATAGGAAGAAAGAAAGAAAGAAAGAAAACATTGACGGAAGATAGGAAGAAAGAAAGAAAGAAAGAAAGAAAGAAAGAAAGAAAGAAAGAAAGAAAGAAAGAAAGAAAGAAAGAAAGAAAGAAAGAAAGAAAGAAAGAAAGAAAGAAAGAAAAAAGCATTGACGGAAGATAGGAAGAAAGAAAGAAAAAAAGAAAGAAAGAAAGAAAGCATTGATAAAAGATAGGATGAAAGAAAGAAAGAAAGAAAGAAATAAATAAAGAAAGAAAACATTGACGGACGTAGGAATAAAGAAAGAAAGAAAGAAAGAAAGTGGGAGAAAGAGAGAATGAATGAAAGAAGAAAGAAAGAAAGAAAGAAAGAAAGAAAGAAAGAAAGAAAGAAAGAAAGAAAGAAAGAAAAAAGCATTGACGGAAGATAGGAAGAAAGAAAGAAAAAAAGAAAGAAAAAAAGAAAGCATTGATAAAAGATAGGATGAAAGTAAGAAAGAAAGAAAGTAAGAAAGAAAAAAGAAAGCATTGACGGAAAATAGGAAGAAAAAGTAAGAAAGAAAGAAAGAAAGAAAGAAAGTAAGAAAGAAAGAAAGAAAGATAGAGAGAAAGAAAGTAAGCATTGACAGAATATAGGAAGAAAGAAAGAAAGAAAAAAAGAAAAAAGCATTGACGGAAGATAGGAAGAAAGAAAGAAAGAAAGAAAGAATGAAAAAAGAAAGCATTGACGGAAGATAGGAAGAAAGAAAGAAAGAAAGAAAGAAAGAAAGAAAGAAAGAAAGAAAGAAAGAAAGAAAGAAAGAAAGAAAGAAAGAAAGCATTGACGGAAGATAGGAAGAAAGAAAGAAAGAAAAAAAAGAAAAAAGCATTGACAGAAGATAGGAAGAAAGAAAGAAAGAAAGAAAGAAAGAAAGAAAGAAAGAAAGAAAGAAAGAAAGAAAGAAAGAAAGAAAGGAAGGAAGAAAGCATTGATGGAAGATAGGAAGAAAGAAAGAAAGAAAGAAAGCATTGACGGAATATAGGAAGAAAGAAGGAAAGAAAGAAAGAAAAAAGAAAGAAAGCATTGACAGAAGATAGAAAGAAAGAAAGAAAAAAGAAACAAAGAAAGAAAGAAAGCATTGACGGAAGATAGGATGAAAGAAAGAAAGAAAGAAAGAAAGAAAGAAAGAAAGAAAGAAAGAAAGAAAGAAAGAAAGAAAGAAAGAAAGCATTGACGGAAGATCGGAAGAAAGAAAGAAAGAAAGAAAGTGGGAGAAAGAGAGAATGAATGAAAGAATCAAAGAAATGTTGGGCAGAAGGTAATAAAAGAAAGAAAGAAAGTAAGAAAGAAAAAAGAAAGCATTGACGGAAGATAGGAAGAAAGAAAGAAAGAAATAAAAAAGAAAGAAAGCGTTGACGGAAGATAGAAAGAAAGAAAGAATAACAGAAAGAAAGCATTGACGGAAGATAGGAAAGAAGAAAGAAAGAAAGAAAGAAAGAAAGAAAGCAGAAAGCATTGACGGAAGATAGGATGAAAAGGAAAGAAAGAAAGAAAGATAGAAAGAAAGTAAGAAAGAAAGATAGAAAGAAAGAAAGCATTGACGAAAGATAGGAAGGAAGAACGAAAGAAAAAAAAGAAAAAAGCATTGACGGAAGATAGGAAGAAAGAAAGAAAGAAAGAAAGTAAGATGGAAAGAAAGAAAGAAAGAAAGAAAGAAAGAAAGAAAGAAAGAAAGAAAGAAAGAAAGAAAGAAAGAAAGAAAGAAAGAAAGAAAGAAAGAAAGCATTGGCGGAAGATAGGAAGACAGAAAGAAAGAAAGAAAAAAGATTAAAGCATTGACGGAAGATAGAAAGAAAGAAAGAAAGATAGAAAGAAAGAAAGAAAGAAAGAAAGAAAGAAAGAAAGAAAGTAAGCAAGCAAGCATTTACGGAAGATAGGAAGAAAAAAAGAAAGAAAGAAAGAAAGAAAGAAAGAAAGAAAGAAAGAAAGAAAGAAAGAAACCATTGACGGAAGATAGGAAGAAAGAAAGAAAGAAAAAAGAAATAAAGCATTGACGGAAGATAGAAAGAAAGAAAGAAAAAAAGAAAGAAAGAAAGAAAGAATAAAAGAAAGAAAGCAAGCATTGACTTAAGATAGGAAGAAAGAAAGAAAGAAAACATTGATGAAAGATAGGATGAAAGAAAGAAAGAAAGAAAGAAAGAAAGCAGGTAAGCATTGACGGAAGATAGGAAGAAAGAAAGAAAGAAAGAAAACATTGACGGAAGATAGGAAGAAAGAAGGAAAGAAAGAAAGAAAAAAGAAAGAAAGCATTGACAGAACATAGAAAGAAAGAAAGAAAAAAGAAAGAAAGAAAGAAAACAATGACGGAAGATAGGATGAAAGAAAGAAAGAAAGAAAGAAAGAAAGCATTGACGGAAGATAGGAAGAAAGAAAGAAAGAAAGTGGGAGAAAGAGAGAATGAATGAAAGAAACAAAGAAATGTTGGGCAGAAGGAAAAAGAAAGAAAGAAAGATAGTAAGAAAGAAAAAAGAAAGCATTGACGGAAGATAGGAAGAAAAAAAGAAAGAAAGAAAAAAGAAAGAAAGCGTTGACAGAAGATAGAAAGAAAGAAAGAATAAAAGAAAGAAAGCATTGACGGAAGATACGAAAGAAGAAAGAAAGAAAGAAAGAAAGCAGAAAGCATTGACGGAAGATAGGAAGAAAAAGAAAGAAAGAAAGAAAGATAGAAAGAAAGTAAGATAGAAAGATAGAAAGAAAGAAAGCATTGACGAAAGATACGATGAAAGAAAGAAAGAAAGAAAGAAAGAAAGAAAGAAAGAAAGCATTGACGGAAGATCGGAAGAAAGAAAGAAAGAAAGAAAGCATTGATGGAAGTTAGGAAGAAAGAAAGAAAGAAAAAAGAAAGAAAGCATTGACGGAAGATAGAAAGAAAGAAAGAAAAAAAGAAAGAAAGAAAGAAAGAAAGCATTGACGTATGATAGGAAGAAAGAAAGAAAGAAAACATTGATGAAAGATAGGATGAAAGAAAGAAAGAAAGAAAGCAGGCAAGCATTGACG
>JBAJHW010000018.1:4292022-4294522 GCA_037013535.1 Intellagama lesueurii | reverse complement strand
GAAAAAAACATTGACGGAAGATAGGAAGAAAAAGAAAGAAAGAAAGAAAGAAAGAAAGAAAGAAAGAAAGAAAGAAAGAAAGAAAGAAAGAAAAAAAAGTATTGATGGAAGATAGGAAGAAAGAAAGAAAGAAAAAAGAAAGAAAGCATTGATGAAAGATAGGATGATAGAAAGAGAGAAAGAAAGAAAGAAAGAAAGAAAGAAAGAAAGAAAGCATTGACGGAAAATATTAATAAAGAAAGAAAGAAAGAAAGAAAGTGGGAGAAAGAGAGAATGAATGAAAGAAAGAAAGAAATGTTGGGCAGAAGGAAAAAGAAAGAAAGAAAGAAAGTAAGAAAGAAAGAAAGAAAAAAGCATTGACGGAAGATAGGAAGAAAGAAAGAAAGAAAGAAAGAAAGAAAGAAAGAAAGAAAGAAAGAAAGCATTGATGAAAGATAGGATGATAGAAAGAGAGAAAGAAAGAAAGAAAGAAAGAAAGAAAGAAAGCATTGACGGAAAATATTAATAAAGAAAGAAAGAAAGAAAGAAAGTGGGAGAAAGAGAGAATGAATGAAAGAAAGAAAGAAATGTTGGGCAGAAGGAAAAAGAAAGAAAGAAAGAAAGAAAGTAAGAAAGAAAAAAGAAAGCATTGACGGAAGATAGGAAGAAAGAAAGAAAGAAAGAAAGAAAAAAGAAAGAAAGTGTTGACGGAAGATAGAAATTAAGAAAGAAAGAAAGAAAGCATTGACGGAAGATAGGAAAGAAGAAAGAAAGAACGAAAGAAAGAAAGAAAAAGGAAAGCATTGACGAAAAATAGGAAGAAAAAGAAAGAAAGAAAGAAAGTAGGTAAAAAGATAGAAAGAAAGAAATAAAAAAAGAAAGAAAGAAAGAAAGCATTGACGAGAGATAGGATAAAAGAAAGAAAAAGAAAGAAAGCATTGACGGAAGATAGGAAGAAAGAAAGAAAGAAAGAAAGAAAGAAAGAAAGAAAAGAAAGAAAGAAAGAAAGAAAGAAAGAGGGAGAAAGAGAGAATGAATGAAAGAAAGAAAGAAATGGTGGGCAGAAGGAAAAAGAAAGGAAGAAAGAAAGAAAGAAAAAAAAAAGCATT
Source organism: Intellagama lesueurii (assembly GCA_037013535.1). Lineage (NCBI taxonomy): Eukaryota > Metazoa > Chordata > Lepidosauria > Squamata > Agamidae > Intellagama > Intellagama lesueurii. The sequence goes on along the minus strand of JBAJHW010000018.1, from coordinate 4,293,434 downwards.
GAAGGAAGATAGGAAGAAAGAAAGAAAGAAAGAAAGAAAGAAAGAAAGAAAGAAAGAAAGAAAGCATTGAAGGAAGATAGGAAGAAAGAAGGAAAGAAAGAAAGAAAAAAGAAAGAAAGGATAGGAAGAAAGAAGGAAAGAAAGAAAGAAAAAAGAAAGAAAGCATTGACAGAAGATAGAAAGAAAGAAAGAAAAAAGAAAGAAAGAAAGACAGAAAGCATTGACGGAAGATAGGATGAAAGAAAGAAAGAAAGAAAGAAAGAAAGAAAGAAAGAAAGAAAGAAAGAAAGAAAGAAAGAAAGAAAGATAGCATTGACGGAAGAAAGGAAGAAAGAAAGAAAGAAAGAAAGAAAAAAGCATTGACGGAAGATAGGAAGAAAGAAAGAAAGAAAGAAAGAAAAGAATGCATTGATGAAAGATAGGATGAAAGAAAGAAAGAAAGAACGAAAACATTGCCGAACGATAGGAATAAAGAAAGAAAGAAAAGAAAGAAAGTGGGAGAAAGAGAGAATGAATGAACGAAACAAAGAAATGTTGGACAGAAGGAAAAAGAAAGAAAGAAAGAAAGTAAGAAAGAAAAAAGAAAGCATTGACGGAAGATAGGAAGAAAGAAAGAAAGAAATAAAAAAGAAAGAAAGCGTTGACGGAAGATACAAAGAAAGAAAGAATAAAAGAAGAAAGCATTGACGGAAGATCGGAAAGAAGAAAGAAAGAAAGAAAGAAAGAAAGCAGAAAGCATTGACGGAAGATAGGAAGAAAAAGAAAGAAAGAAAGAAAGATAGAAAGAAAGTAAGATAGAAAGATAGAAAGAAAGAAAGTAGAAAGCACTGACGGAAGATAGGAAGAAAAAGAAAGAAAGAAAGAAAGATAGAAAGAAAGTAAGATAGAAAGATAGAAAGAAAGAAAGCATTGACGAAAGATAGGAAGAAAGAAAGAAAAAAGAAAAAAGCATTTACGGAAGATAGGAAGAAAGAAAGAAAGAAAGAAAGTAAGAAGGAAAGAAAGAAAGGAAAGAAAGAAAGAAAGAAAGAAAGCATTGGCGGAAGATAGGAAGACAGAAAGAAAGAAAGAAAAAGAGAAAAGCATTGACGGAAGATAGGAAGAAAGAAAGAAAGAAAGATAGAAAGAAGGAAAGAAAGAAAGAAAGAAAGTAAGCAAGCAAGCATTTACGGAAGATCGGAGGAAAGAAAGAAAGAAAGAAAGAAAGAAAGAAAGAAAGGAAAGAAAGAAAGAAAGAAAGAAAGAAACCATTGACGGAAGATAGGAAGAAAGAAAGAAAGAAAAAAGAAAGAAAGCATTGACGGAAGATAGAAAGAAAGAAAGAAAAAAAGAAAGAAAGAAAGAAAGAAAGCATTGACGTAAGATAGGAAGAAGGAAAGAAAGAAAGAAAACATTGATGAAAGATAGGATGA
>JBAJHW010000018.1:4284522-4287022 GCA_037013535.1 Intellagama lesueurii | reverse complement strand
AGAATGAATGAAAGAAAGAAAGAAATGTTGGGCAGAAGGTAATAAAAGAAAGAAAGAAAGTAAGAAAGAAAAAAGAAAGCATTGACGGAAGATAGGAAGAAAGAAAGAAAGAAAGAAAAAAGAAAGAAAGCGTTGACGGAAGATAGAAAGAAAGAAAGAAAGAATGCATTGGCGGAAGATAGGAAAGTAGAAAGAAAGAAAGAAAGAAAGAAAGAAAAAAACATTGACGGAAGATAGGAAGAAAAAGAAAGAAAGAAAGAAAGAAAGAAAGAAAGAAAGAAAGAAAGAAAGAAAGAAAGAAAGAAAGAAAGAAAGAAAGAAAAGTATTGATGGAAGATAGGAAGAAAGAAAGAAAGAAAAAAGAAAGAAAGCATTGATGAAAGATAGGATGATAGAAAGAGAGAAAGAAAGAAAGAAAGAAAGAAAGAAAGAAAGAAAGCATTGACGGAAAATATTAATAAAGAAAGAAAGAAAGAAAGAAAGTGGGAGAAAGAGAGAATGAATGAAAGAAAGAAAGAAATGTTGGGCAGAAGGAAAAAGAAAGAAAGAAAGAAAGTAAGAAAGAAAGAAAGAAAAAAGCATTGACGGAAGATAGGAAGAAAGAAAGAAAGAAAGAAAGAAAGAAAGAAAGAAAGAAAGAAAGAAAGAAAGCATTGATGAAAGATAGGATGATAGAAAGAGAGAAAGAAAGAAAGAAAGAAAGAAAGAAAGAAAGAAAGCATTGACGGAAAATATTAATAAAGAAAGAAAGAAAGAAAGAAAGTGGGAGAAAGAGAGAATGAATGAAAGAAAGAAAGAAATGTTGGGCAGAAGGAAAAAGAAAGAAAGAAAGAAAGAAAGTAAGAAAGAAAAAAGAAAGCATTGACGGAAGATAGGAAGAAAGAAAGAAAGAAAGAAAGAAAAAAGAAAGAAAGTGTTGACGGAAGATAGAAATTAAGAAAGAAAGAAAGAAAGCATTGACGGAAGATAGGAAAGAAGAAAGAAAGAACGAAAGAAAGAAAGAAAAAGGAAAGCATTGACGAAAAATAGGAAGAAAAAGAAAGAAAGAAAGAAAGTAGGTAAAAAGATAGAAAGAAAGAAATAAAAAAAGAAAGAAAGAAAGAAAGAAAGCATTGACGAGAGATAGGATAAAAGAAAGAAAAAGAAAGAAAGCATTGACGGAAGATAGGAAGAAAGAAAGAAAGAAAGAAAGAAAGAAAGAAAGAAAGAAAGAAAGAAAGAAAGAAAGAAAGAAAGAAAGAAAGAAAGAAAGAGGGAGAAAGAGAGAATGAATGAAAGAAAGAAAGAAATGGTGGGCAGAAGGAAAAAGAAAGGAAGAAAGAAAGAAAGAAAAAAAAAGCATTGAAGGAAGATAGGAAGAAAGAAAGAAAGAAAGAAAGAAAGAAAGAAAGAAAGAAAGAAAGAAAGAAAGAAAGCATTGAAGGAAGATAGGAAGAAAGAAGGAAAGAAAGAATGAAAAAAGAAAGAAAGCATTGACAGAAGATAGAAAGAAAGAAAGAAAAAAGAAAGAAAGAAAGACAGAAAGCATTGACGGAAGATAGGATGAAAGAAAGAAAGAAAGAAAGAAAGAAAGAAAGAAAGAAAGAAAGAAAGAAAGAAAGAAAGATAGCATTGACGGAAGATAGGAAGAAAGAAAGAAAGAAAGAAAGAAAAAAGCATTGACGGAAGATAGGAAGAAAGAAAGAAAGAAAGAAAGAAAAGAATGCATTGATGAAAGATAGGATGAAAGAAAGAAAGAAAGAACGAAAACATTGCCGAACGATAGGAATAAAGAAAGAAAGAAAGAAAGAAAGTGGGAGAAAGAGAGAATGAATGAACGAAACAAAGAAATGTTGGACAGAAGGAAAAAGAAAGAAAGAAAGAAAGTAAGAAAGAAAAAAGAAAGCATTGACGGAAGATAGGAAGAAAGAAAGAAAGAAATAAAAAAGAAAGAAAGCGTTGACGGAAGATACAAAGAAAGAAAGAATAAAAGAAAGAAAGCATTGACGGAAGATCGGAAAGAAGAAAGAAAGAAAGAAAGAAAGAAAGCAGAAAGCATTGACGGAAGATAGGAAGAAAAAGAAAGAAAGAAAGAAAGATAGAAAGAAAGTAAGATAGAAAGATAGAAAGAAAGAAAGTAGAAAGCATTGACGGAAGATAGGAAGAAAAAGAAAGAAAGAAAGAAAGATAGAAAGAAAGTAAGATAGAAAGATAGAAAGAAAGAAAGCATTGACGAAAGATAGGAAGAAAGAAAGAAAAAAAGAAAAAAGCATTGACGGAAGATAGGAAGAAAGAAAGAAAGAAAGAAAGTAAGAAGGAAAGAAAGAAAGAAAGAAAGAAAGAAAGAAAGAAAGCATTGGCGGAAGATAGGAAGACAGAAAGAAAGAAAGAAAAAAGAGAAAAGCATTGACGGAAGATAGGAAGAAAGAAAGAAAGAAAGATAGAAAGAAGGAAAGAAAGAAAGAAAGAAAGTAAGCAAGCAAGCATTTACGGAAGATCGGAGGAAAGAAAGAAAGAAAGA
>JBAJHW010000018.1:4277022-4279522 GCA_037013535.1 Intellagama lesueurii | reverse complement strand
GAAAGAAAGAAAGAAAAAAGAAAGCATTGACGTAAGATAGGAATAAAGAAAGAAAGTAGGACAGAAAGTGGGAGAAAGAGAGAATGAATGAAAGAAAGAAAGAAATGTTGGGCAGAAGGTAATAAAAGAAAGAAAGAAAGTAAGAAAGAAAAAAGAAAGCATTGACGGAAGATAGGAAGAAAGAAAGAAAGAAAGAAAAAAGAAAGAAAGCGTTGACGGAAGATAGAAAGAAAGAAAGAAAGAATGCATTGGCGGAAGATAGGAAAGTAGAAAGAAAGAAAGAAAGAAAGAAAGAAAAAAACATTGACGGAAGATAGGAAGAAAAAGAAAGAAAGAAAGAAAGAAAGAAAGAAAGAAAGAAAGAAAGAAAGAAAGAAAGAAAGAAAGAAAGAAAGAAAGAAAGAAAGAAAAAAAAGTATTGATGGAAGATAGGAAGAAAGAAAGAAAGAAAAAAGAAAGAAAGCATTGATGAAAGATAGGATGATAGAAAGAGAGAAAGAAAGAAAGAAAGAAAGAAAGAAAGCATTGACGGAAAATATTAATAAAGAAAGAAAGAAAGAAAGAAAGTGGGAGAAAGAGAGAATGAATGAAAGAAAGAAAGAAATGTTGGGCAGAAGGAAAAAGAAAGAAAGAAAGAAAGTAAGAAAGAAAGAAAGAAAAAAGCATTGACGGAAGATAGGAAGAAAGAAAGAAAGAAAGAAAGAAAGAAAGAAAGAAAGAAAGAAAGAAAGAAAGCATTGATGAAAGATAGGATGATAGAAAGAGAGAAAGAAAGAAAGAAAGAAAGAAAGAAAGAAAGAAAGCATTGACGGAAAATATTAATAAAGAAAGAAAGAAAGAAAGAAAGTGGGAGAAAGAGAGAATGAATGAAAGAAAGAAAGAAATGTTGGGCAGAAGGAAAAAGAAAGAAAGAAAGAAAGAAAGTAAGAAAGAAAAAAGAAAGCATTGACGGAAGATAGGAAGAAAGAAAGAAAGAAAGAAAGAAAAAAGAAAGAAAGTGTTGACGGAAGATAGAAATTAAGAAAGAAAGAAAGAAAGCATTGACGGAAGATAGGAAAGAAGAAAGAAAGAACGAAAGAAAGAAAGAAAAAGGAAAGCATTGACGAAAAATAGGAAGAAAAAGAAAGAAAGAAAGAAAGTAGGTAAAAAGATAGAAAGAAAGAAATAAAAAAAGAAAGAAAGAAAGAAAGAAAGCATTGACGAGAGATAGGATAAAAGAAAGAAAAAGAAAGAAAGCATTGACGGAAGATAGGAAGAAAGAAAGAAAGAAAGAAAGAAAGAAAGAAAGAAAGAAAGAAAGAAAGAAAGAAAGAAAGAAAGAAAGAGGGAGAAAGAGAGAATGAATGAAAGAAAGAAAGAAATGGTGGGCAGAAGGAAAAAGAAAGGAAGAAAGAAAGAAAGAAAAAAAAAGCATTGAAGGAAGATAGGAAGAAAGAAAGAAAGAAAGAAAGAAAGAAAGAAAGAAAGAAAGAAAGAAAGCATTGAAGGAAGATAGGAAGAAAGAAGGAAAGAAAGAAAGAAAAAAGAAAGAAAGCATTGACAGAAGATAGAAAGAAAGAAAGAAAAAAGAAAGAAAGAAAGACAGAAAGCATTGACGGAAGATAGGATGAAAGAAAGAAAGAAAGAAAGAAAGAAAGAAAGAAAGAAAGAAAGAAAGAAAGAAAGAAAGAAAGATAGCATTGACGGAAGATAGGAAGAAAGAAAGAAAGAAAGAAAGAAAAAAGCATTGACGGAAGATAGGAAGAAAGAAAGAAAGAAAGAAAGAAAAGAATGCATTGATGAAAGATAGGATGAAAGAAAGAAAGAAAGAACGAAAACATTGCCGAACGATAGGAATAAAGAAAGAAAGAAAGAAAGAAAGTGGGAGAAAGAGAGAATGAATGAACGAAACAAAGAAATGTTGGACAGAAGGAAAAAGAAAGAAAGAAAGAAAGTAAGAAAGAAAAAAGAAAGCATTGACGGAAGATAGGAAGAAAGAAAGAAAGAAATAAAAAAGAAAGAAAGCGTTGACGGAAGATACAAAGAAAGAAAGAATAAAAGAAAGAAAGCATTGACGGAAGATCGGAAAGAAGAAAGAAAGAAAGAAAGAAAGAAAGCAGAAAGCATTGACGGAAGATAGGAAGAAAAAGAAAGAAAGAAAGAAAGATAGAAAGAAAGTAAGATAGAAAGATAGAAAGAAAGAAAGTAGAAAGCATTGACGGAAGATAGGAAGAAAAAGAAAGAAAGAAAGAAAGATAGAAAGAAAGTAAGATAGAAAGATAGAAAGAAAGAAAGCATTGACGAAAGATAGGAAGAAAGAAAGAAAAAAAGAAAAAAGCATTGACGGAAGATAGGAAGAAAGAAAGAAAGAAAGAAAGTAAGAAGGAAAGAAAGAAAGAAAGAAAGAAAGAAAGAAAGAAAGCATTGGCGGAAGATAGGAAGACAGAAAGAAAGAAAGAAAAAAGAGAAAAGCATTGACGGAAGATAGGAAGAAAGAAAGAAAGAAAGATAGAAAGAAGGA
>JBAJHW010000018.1:4264522-4267022 GCA_037013535.1 Intellagama lesueurii | reverse complement strand
AAGAAAGAAAGAAAGAAAGAAAGAAAGAAAGAAAGAAAGAAAGAAAGAAAGAAGAAAGAAAGAGAGAAAGAGAGAAAGAGGGAGAAAGAGAGAATGAATGAAAGAAAGAAAGAAATGGTGGGCAGAAGGAAAAAGAAAGAAAGAAAGAAAGAAAGAAAGAAAGAAAGAAAGAAAGAAAGAAAGAAAGAAAGCAAGCATTGACGGAAGATAGGAAGAAAGAAGGAAAGAAAGAAAGAAAAAAAGAAGAAAGCATTGACAGAAGATAGAAAGAAAGAAAGAAAAAAAGAAAGAAAGAAAGAAAGCAAGCATTGACGGAAGTTAGGATGAAAGAAAGAAAGAAAGAAAGCAGGCAAGCATTGACGGAAGATAGGAAGAAAGAAAGAAGAAAGAAAGAAAGAAGGAAAGCATTGGCGGAAGATAGGAAGACAGAAAGAAAGAAAGAAAAAAGAGAAAAGCATTGACGGAAGATAGGAAGAAAGAAAGAAAGAACGATAGAAAGAAAGAAAGAAAGTAAGCAAGCAAGCATTTACGGAAAATAGGAAGAAAGAAAAAAGAAAGAAAGAAAGAAAGAAAGAAAGAAAGAAAGCATTGACGTAAGATAGGAAGAAAGAAAGAAAGAAAGAAAACATTGATGAAAGATAGGATGAAAGAAAGAAAGAAAGAAAGCAGGCAAGCATTGACAGAAGATAAGAAGAAAGAAAGAAAGAAAAGAAAACATTGACGGAAGATAGGAAGGAAGAAAGAAAGAAAGAAAGAAAGAAAGAAAGAAAGAAAGAAAGAAAGAAAGAAAGAAAGAAAGAAAGAAAGAAAGAAAGAAAAAAGCATTGACGGAAGATAGGAAGAAAGAAAGAAAAAAGAAAGAAAAAAAGAAAGCATTGATAAAGATAGGATGAAAGAAAGAAAGAAAGAAGAAAGAAAGAAAGAAAGAAAGAAAGAAAGAAAGAAAGAAAACATTGACGGACGATAGGAATAAAGAAAGAAAGAAAAAAGAAAGTGGGAGAAAGAGAGAAGGAATGAAAGAAGAAAGAAATGTTGGGCAGAAGGAAAAAGAAAGAAAGAAAGAAAGTAAGAAAGAAAAAAGAAAGCATTGACGGAAGATAGGAAGAAAAGTAAGAAAGAAAGAAAGAAAGTAAGTAAGAAAGAAAGAAAGAAAGAAAGATAGATAGAAAGAAAGTAAGCATTGACGGAATATAGGAAGAAAGAAAGAAAGAAGAGAGAAAAAAGCATTGACGGAAGATAGGAAGAAAGAAAGAAAGAAAGAAAGAAAGAAAGAAAGCGTTGACGGAAGATAGAAAGAAAGAAAGAAAGAATGCATTGGCGGAAGATAGGAAAGTAGAAAGAAAGAAAGAAAGAAAGAAAGAAAGAAAGAAAGAAAGAAAGAAAGAAAGAAAGAAAGAAAGAAAGAAAGAAAGAAAGTGGGAGAAAGAGAGAATGAATGAATGAAAGAAAGAAATGTTGGGCAGAAGGAAAAAGAAAGAAAGAAAGAAAGTAAGAAAGAAAAAAGAAAGCATTGACGTAAGATAGGAATAAAGAAAGAAAGTAGGACAGAAAGTGGAAAAAGAGAGAATGAATGAAAGAAAGAAAGAAATGTTGGGCAGAAGGTAATAAAAGAAAGAAAGAAAGTAAGAAAGAAAAAAGAAAGCATTGACGGAAGATAGGAAGAAAGAAGAAAAGAAAGAAAAAAGAAAGAAAGCGTTGACGGAAGATAGAAAGAAAGAAAGAAAGAATGCATTGGCGGAAGATAGGAAAGTAGAAAGAAAGAAAGAAAGAAAAGAAAGAAAAAAACATTGACGGAAGATAGGAAGAAAAAGAAAGAAAGAAAGAAAGAAAGAAAGAAAGAAAGAAAGAAAGAAAGAAAAGCATTGATGGAAGATAGGAAGAAAGAAAGAAAGAAAAAAGAAAGAAAGCATTGATGAAAGATAGGATGATAGAAAGAGAGAAAGAAAGAAAGAAAGAAAGAAAGAAAGCATTGACGGAAAATATTAATAAAGAAAGAAAGAAAGAAAGAAAGTGGGAGAAAGAGAGAATGAATGAAAGAAAGAAAGAAATGTTGGGCAGAAGGAAAAAGAAAGAAAGAAAGAAAGTAAGAAAGAAAAAAAGAAAAAAGCATTGACGGAAGATAGGAAGAAAGAAAGAAAGAAAGAAAGAAAGAAAGAAAGAAAGAAAAGAAAGAAAGAAAGAAAGAAAGAAAGAAAGAAAGAAGAAAAGAAAGAAAGCATTGATGAAAGATAGGATGAAAGAAAGAGAGAAAGAAAGAAGAAAGAAAGAAAGCATTGACGGAAAATATTAATAAAGAAAGAAAGAAAGAAAGAAAGAAAGAAAGAAAGTGGGAGAAAGAGAGAATGAATGAAAGAAGGAAAGAAATGTTGGGGCAGAAGGAAAAAGAAAGAAAGAAAGACAGTAAGAAAGAAAAAAGAAAGCATTGACGGAAGATAGGAAGAAAGAAAGAAAGAAAGAAAGAAAAAAGAAGAAAGTGTTGACGGAAGATAGAAATTAAGAA
>JBAJHW010000018.1:4252022-4259522 GCA_037013535.1 Intellagama lesueurii | reverse complement strand
GAAAGAAAGAAAGTAAGAAAGAAAAAAGAAAGCATTGACGGAAGATAGGAAGAAAAGTAAGAAAGAAAGAAAGAAAGAAAGAAAGAAAGAAAGAAAGAAAGAAAGATAGAAAGAAAGTAAGCATTGACGGAATATAGGAAGAAAGAAAGAAAAAAAGAGAGAAAAAAGCATTGACGGAAGATAGGAAGAAAGAAAGAAAGAAAGAAAGAAAGAATGAAAGAAACAAACTAAGTTAGGAAGTAAGCATGCATTGACGGAAGATTGGAATAAAGAAAGAAAGAAAGAAAAAAGAAAGCATTGACGGAAGATAGGAAGAAAGAAAGAAAGAAAGAAAGAAAGAAAGAAAGAAAGAAAGAAAGAAAGAAAGAAAGAAAGAAAGAAAGATAGAAAGAAAGAAAGAAAGAAAGCATTGACGAAAGATACGATGAAAGAAAGAAAGAAAGAAAGAAAGAAAGAAAGAAAGAAAGAAAGAAAGAAAGCATTGACGGAAGAGAGAATGAAAGAAAGAAAGAAAGATAGAAAGAAAGAAAGAAAGAAAGACAGAGAGGATTGATGGAAGATAGGAAAGGAGAAAGAAAGAAAGAAAGAAAGAAAGAAAGAAAGAAAGAAAGTATTGACAGAAGATAGGAAGAAAGAAAGAAAGAAAGAAAGAAAACATTGATGAAAGAAAGGAAGAAAGAAAGAAAGGAAGAAAGAAAACATTGACGGAAGATAGGAAGAAAGAAAGAAAGAAAGAATGAAAAAAGCATTGACGGAAGATAGGTAGAAAGAAAGAAAGAAAGAAAAAAAGAAAGAAAGATAGAAAGAAAGAAAGAAAGAAAGAAAGAAAGAAAGAAAACATTGACGGACGATAGGAATAAAGAAAGAAAGAAAGAAAGAAAGTGGGAGAAAGAGAATGAATGGAAGAAGAAAGAAATGTTGGGCAGAAGGAAAAAGAAAGAAAGAAAGAAAGAAAGAAAGAAAACATTGACGGACGATAGGAATAAAGAAAGAAAGAAAGAAAGAAAGAAAGTATGAGAAAGAGAATGAATGGAAGAAGAAAGAAATGTTGGGCAGAAGGAAAAAGAAAGAAAGAAAGAGAGAAAGAAAGAAAGAAAGAAAAAAGAAAGCATTGACGGAAAATAGGAAGAAAAAGTAAGAAAGAAAGAAAGAAAGAAAGAAAGAAAGAAAGAAAGAAAGAAAGAAAGAAAGAAAGAAAGAAAGAAAGAAAGAAAGAAAGAAAGAAAGAAAGAAAGATAGAAAGAAAGAATGTAAGCATTGACGGAATATAGGAAGAAAGAAAGAAAGAAAAAAAGAAAAAAGCATTGATGGAAGATAGGAAGAAAGAAAGAAAGAAAGAAAGAAAGAAAGAAAGAAAGAAAGAAAGAAAGAAAGAAAGAAAGAAAGAAAGAAAGAAAGAAAAAAGAAAGCATTGACGGAAGATAGGAAGAAAGAAAGAAAGAAAGAAAGAAAGAAAGAAAGAAAGAAAGAAAGAAAGAAAGCATTGACGGAAGATAGGAAGACAGAAAGAAAGAAAAAAAGAAAAAAGCATTGACGGAAGATAGGAAGAAAGAAAGAAAGAAAGAAAGGAAGAAAGCATTGATGGAAGATAGGAAGAAAGAAAGAAAGAAAGAAAGAAAGCATTGACGGAAGATAGGAAGAAAGAAGGAAAGAAAGAAAGAAAAAAGAAAGAAAGCATTAACAGAAGATAGAAAGAAAGAAAGAAAAAAGAAAGAAAGAAAGAAAGAAAGCATTGACGGAAGATAGGATGAAAGAAAGAAAGAAAGAAAGAAAGAAAGAAAGAAAGAAAGAAAGAAAGAAAGAAAGAAAGAAAGAAAGAAAGCATTGACGGAAGATAGGAAGAAAGAAAGAAAGAAAGAAAGTGGGAGAAAGAGAGAATGAATGAAAGAAACAAAGAAATGTTGGGCAGAAGGAAAAAGAAAGAAAGAAAGAAAGAAAAAAGAAAGCATTGACGGAAGATAGGAAGAAAGAAAGAAAGAAATAAAAAAGAAAGAAAGCGTTGATGGAAGATAGAAAGAAAGAAAGAATAAAAGAAAGAAAGCATTGACGGAAGATAGGAAAGAAGGAAGGAAGAAAGAAAGAAAGCAGAAAGCATAGACGGAAGATAGGAAGAAAAAGAAAGAAAGAAAGAAAGATAGAAAGAAAGTAAGAAGGAAAGAAAGAAAAAAAGAAAGAAAGAAAGAAAGAAAGAAAGAAAGCATTGACGAAAGATAGGAAGAAAGAAAGAAAAAAAAGAAAAAAACATTGACGGAAGATAGGAAGAAAGAAAGAAAGAAAGAAAGTAAGAAGGAAAGAAAGAAAGAAAAAAAGAAAGAAAGAAAGAAAGCATTGGCGGAAGATAGGAAGACAGAAAGAAAGAAAGAAAAAAGAGAAAAGCATTGACGGAAGATAGGAAGAAAGAAAGAAAGAAAGAAAGAAAGAAAGAAAGAAAGAAAGCAAGCAAGCAAGCAAGCAAGCATTTACGGAAGATAGGAAGAAAGAAAAAAAGAAAGAAAGAAAGAAAGAAAGAAAGAAAGAAAGAAAGAAAGAAAGAAACCATTGACGGAAGGTAGAAAGAAAGAAAGAAAAAAAGAAAGAAAGAAAGAAAGAAAGAAAGAAAGAAAGCATTGACTTAAGATAGGAAGACAGAAAGAAAGAAAGAAAATATTGATGAAAGATAGGATGAAAGAAAGAAAGAAAGAAAGAAAGCAGGCAAGCATTGACCGAAGATAGGAAGAAAGAAAGAAAGAAAGAAAACATTGACGGAAGATAGGAAGAAAGAAGGAAAGAAAGAAAGAAAAAAGAAATAAAGCATTGACAGAAGATAGAAAGAAAGAAAGAAATAAGAAAGAAAGAAAGAAAGCATTGACCGAAGATAGGATGAAAGAAAGAAAGAAAGAAAGAAAGAAAAAAGAAAGCATTGACGGAAGATAGGAAGAATATTAAGAAAGAAAGAAAGAAAGAAAGAAAGAAAGTAAGTAAGAAAGAAAGAAAGATAGATAGAAAGAAAGTAAGCATTGACGGAATATAGGAAGAAAGAAAGAAAGAAAGAGAAAAAAGTATTGACGGAAGATAGGAAGAAAGAAAGAAAGAAAGAAAGAAAGAAAGAAACAAACTAAGTTAGTAAGTAAGCAAGAATTGACGGAAGATAGGAAGAAAGAAAGAAAGAAAGAAAGAAAAAAGAAAGCATTGACGGAACATAGGAAGAAAGAAAGAAAGAAAGAAAGAAAGAAATAAAGAATGAAAGAAAGAAAGAACGCATTGACGGAAGATAGGAAGACAGAAAGAAAGAAAAAAAAGAAAAATGCATTGACGGAAGATAGGAAGAAAGAAAGAAAGAAAGAAAGAAAGCATTGACGGAAGATAGGAAGAAAGAAAGAAAGAAAGTGGAAGAAAGAGAGAATGAATGAAAGAAACAAAGAAATGTTGGGCAGAAGGAAAAAGAAAGAAAGAAAGAAAGTAAGAAAGAAAAAAGAAAGCATTGACGGAAAATAGGAAGAAAAGTAAGAAAGAAAGAAAGAAAGAAAGTAAGTAAGAAAGAAAGATAGATAGATAGAAAGAAAGTAAGCATTGACGGAATATAGGAAGAAAGAAAGAAAGAAAGAGAGAAAAAAGCATTGACGGAAGATAGGAAGAAAGAAAGAAAGAAAGAAAGAAAGAAACTAAGTTAGTAAGTAAGCAAGCATTGACGGAAGATAGGAAGAAAGAAAGAAAGAAAGAAAGAAAAAAGAAAGCATTGACGGAACATAGGAAGAAAGAAAGAAAGAAAGAAAGAAAGAAAGAAAGAAAGAAAGAAAGAAAGAAAGAAAGAAAGAAAGAAAGTAAGTAAGAAAGAAAGAGATAGATAGAAAGAAAGTAAGCATTGACGGAATATAGGAAGAAAGAAAGAAAGAAAGAGAGAAAAAAGCATTGACGGAAGATAGGAAGAAAGAAAGAAAGAAAGAAAGAAAGAAAGAAAGAAAGAAAGAAAGAAAGAAAGAAAGAAAGAAAGAAAGAACGCATTGACGGAAGATAGGAAGACAGAAAGAAAGAAAAAAAGAAAAATGCATTGACGGAAGATAGGAAGAAAGAAAGAAAGAAAGAAAGAAAGAAAGAAAGAAAGAAAGAAAGCATTGACGGAAGATAGGAAGAAAGAAAGAAAGAAAGTGGAAGAAAGAGAGAATGAATGAAAGAAACAAAGAAATGTTGGGCAGAAGGAAAAAGAAAGAAAGAAAGAAAGTAAGAAAGAAAAAAGAAAGCATTGACGGAAGATAGGAAGAAAGAAAGAAAGAAAGAAAAAAGAAAGAAAGCGTTGACAGAAGATAGAAAGAAAGAAAGAATAAAAGAAAGAAAGCATTGACGGAAGATACGAAAGAAGAAAGAAAGAAAGAAAGAAAGCAGAAAGCATTGACGGAAGATAGGAAGAAAAAGAAAGAAAGAAAGAAAGATAGAAAGAATGAAAGAAAGAAAGAAAGAAAGAAAGTAAGCAAGCAAGCATTTACGGAAGATAGGAAGAAAGAAAAAAAGAAAGAAAGAATGAAAGAAAGAAAGAAAAAAAGAAACCATTGACGGAAGATCGGAAGAAAGAAAGAAAGAAAAAAGAAAGAAAGCATTGACGGAAGATAGAAAGAAAGAAAGAAAAAAAGAAAGAAAGAAAGAAAGAAAGCATTGACTTAAGATAGAAAGAAAGAAAGAAAGAAAGAAAACCGTGATGAAAGATAGGATGAAAGAAAGAAAGAAAGAAAGAAAGCAGGCAAGCATTGACAGAAGATAGGAAGAAAGAAAGAAAGAAAACATTGACGGAAGATAGGAAGAAAGAAAGAAAGAAAGAAAGAAAGAAAGAAAGAAAGCATTGACGGAAGATAGGAAGACAGAAAGAAAGAAAAAAAAGAAAAAAGCATTGACGGAAGATAGGAAGAAAGAAAGAAAGAAAGAAAGAAAGAAAGAAAGAAAGAAAGAAAGAAAGAAAGAAAGAAAGAAAGAAAGAAAGAAAGCATTGAAGAAAAATACGATGAAAGAAAGCAAGCAAGCAAGAAAGAAAGAAAGAAAGAAAGAAAGAAAGAAAGAAAGTGAGCAAGCAAGCATTTACGGAAGATAGGAAGAAAGAAAGAAAGAAAGAAAGAAAGAAAGAAAGAAAGAAAGAAAAAAAGAAAGAAAGAAAGATAGAAAGAAAGAAAGAAAGAAACCATTGACGGAAGATAGGAAGAAAGAAAGAAAGAAAAAAGAAAGAAAGCATTGACGGAAGATAGAAAGAAAGAAAGAAAGAAAAAAAAAAGAAAGAAAGAAAGAGAGAAAGAAAGAAAGAAAGAAAGCATTGACTTAAAATAGGAAGAAAGAAAGAAAGAAAGAAAACATTGATGAAAGATAGGATGAAAGAAAGAAAGAAAGAAAGAAAGCAGGCAAGCATTGACGGAAGATAGGAAGAAAGAAAGAAAGAAAGAAAACATTGACGGAAGATTGGAAGAAAGAAGGAAAGAAAGAAAGAAAAAAGAAAGAAAGCATTGACAGAAGATAGAAAGAAAGAAAGAAAAAAGAAAGAAAGAAAGAAAGCATTGACGGAAGATAGGATGAAAGAAAGAAAGAAAGAAAGAAAGAAAGCATTGACGGAAGATAGGAAAAAAGAAAGAAAGAAAGTGGGAGAAAGAGAGAATGAATGAAAGAAACAAAGAAATGTTGGGCAGAAGGAAAAAGAAAGAAAGAAAGAAAGTAAGAAAGAAAAAAGAAAGCATTGACGGAAGATAGGAAGAAAGAAAGAAAGAAAGAAAAAAGAAAGAAAGCGTTGACAGAAGATAGAAAGAAAGAAAGAATAAAAGAAAGAAAGCATTGACGGAAGATACGAAAGAAGAAAGAAAGAAAGAAAGAAAGCAGAAAGCATTGACGGAAGATAGGAAGAAAAAGAAAGAAAGAAAGAAAGATAGAAAGAAAGTAAGAAAGAAAGAAAGCATTGACGAAAGATAGGAAGAAAGAAAGAAAGAAAAAAAAGAAAAATGCATTGACGGAAGATAGGAAGAAAGAAATAAAGAAAGTAAGAAGGAAAGAAAGAAAGAATGAAAGAAAGAAAGAAAGAAAGAAAGAAAGCATTGGCGGAAGATAGGAAGACAGAAAGAAAGAAAGAAAAAAGAGAAAAGCATTGACGGAAGATAGGAAGAAAGAAAGAAAGAAAGAAAGATAGAAAGAAAGAAAGATAGAAAGAAAGTAAGCAAGCAAGCATTTACGGAAGATAGGAAGAAAGAAAAAAGAAAGAAAGAAAGAAAGAAAGAAAGAAACCATTGAAAGAAGATAGGAAGAAAGAAAGAAAGAAAAAAGAAAGAAAGCATTCACGGAAGATAGAAAGAAAGAAAGAAAAAAAGAAAGAAAGAAAGAAAGAAAGCATTGACTTAAAATAGGAAGAAAGAAAGAAAGAAAGAAAACATTGATGAAAGATAGGATGAAAGAAAGAAAGAAAGAAAGAAAGAAAGCAGGCAAGCATTGACGGAAGATAGGAAGAAAGAAAGAAAGAAAACATTGACGGAAGATAGGAAGAAAGAAAGAAAGAAAGAAAGAAAGAAAGAAAGAAAGAAAGAAAGAAAGAAAGAAAGAAAGCAAGCATTGATAAAAGATAGGATGAAAGAAAGAAAGAAAGAAAGAAAGAATGAAAGAAAGAAAGAAAACATTGACGGACGATAGGAAGAAAGAAAGAAAGAAAGAAAGAAAGTGGGAGAAAGAGAGAATGAATGAAAGAAGAAAGAAATGTTGGGCAGAAGGAAAAAGAAAGAAAGAAAGAAAGTAAGAAAGAATAAAGAAAGCATTGACGGAAGATAGGAAGAAAAGTAAGAAAGAAAGAAAGAAAGAAAGAAAGTAAGAAAGAAAGATAGATAGATAGAAAGAAAGTAAGCATTGACGGAATATAGGAAGAAAGAAAGAAAGAGAGAAAAAAGCATTGACGGAAGATAGGAAGAAAGAAAGAAAGAAAGAAAGAAACTAATTTAGTAAGTAAGCAAGCATTGACGGAAGATAGGAAGAAAGAAAGAAAGAAAGAAAGAAAAAAGAAAGCATTGACGGAACATAGGAAGAAAGAAAGAAAGAAAGAAAGAAAGAAAGAAAGAAAGCGTTGACAGAAGATAGAAAGAAAGAAAGAATAAAAGAAAGAAAGCATTGACGGAAGATACGAAAGAAGAAAGAAAGAAAGAAAGAAAGCAGAAAGCATTGACGGAAGATAGGAAGAAAAAGAAAGAAAGAAAGAAAGATAGAAAGAAAGTAAGAAAGAAAGATAGAAAGAAAGAAAGCATTGACGAAAGATAGGAAGAAAGAAAGAAAGAAAAAAAAGAAAAATGCATTGACGGAAGATAGGAAGAAAGAAAGAAAGAAAGTAAGAAGGAAAGAAAGAATGAAAGAAAGAAAGAAAGAAAGAAAGAAAGAAAGCATTGGCGGAAGATAGGAAGACAGAAAGAAAGAAAGAAAAAAGAGAAAAGCATTGACGGAAGATAGGAAGAAAGAAAGAAAGAAAGATAGAAAGAAAGAAAGATAGAAAGAAAGTAAGCAAGCAAGCATTTACGGAAGATA
>JBAJHW010000018.1:4234522-4247022 GCA_037013535.1 Intellagama lesueurii | reverse complement strand
GAAAGAAAGAAAGAAAGAAAGAAAGAAAGCATTGGCGGAAGATAGGAATACAGAAAGAAAGAAAGAAAAAAGAGAAAAGCATTGACGGAAGATAGGAAGATAGAAAGAAAGAAAGATAGAAAGAAAGAAAGATAGAAAGAAAGTAAGCAAGCAAGCATTTACGGAAGATAGGAAGAAAGAAAAAAGAAAGAAAGAAAGAAAGAAAGAAAGAAACCATTGAAAGAAGACAGGAAGAAAGAAAGAAAGAAAAAAGAAAGAAAGCATTCACGGAAGATAGAAAGAAAGAAAGAAAAAAAGAAAGAAAGAAAGAAAGAAAGCATTGACTTAAAATAGGAAGAAAGAAAGAAAGAAAGAAAACATTGATGAAAGATAGGATGAAAGAAAGAAAGAAAGAAAGAAAGAAAGCAGGCAAGCATTGACGGAAGATAGGAAGAAAGAAAGAAAGAAAACATTGACGGAAGATAGGAAGAAAGAAAGAAAGAAAGAAAGAAAGAAAGCAAGCATTGATAAAAGATAGGATGAAAGAAAGAAAGAAAGAAAGAATGAAAGAAAGAAAGAAAACATTGACGGACGATAGGAAGAAAGAAAGAAAGAAAGAAAGAAAGTGGGAGAAAGAGAGAATGAATGAAAGAAGAAAGAAATGTTGGGCAGAAGGAAAAAGAAAGAAAGAAAGAAAGTAAGAAAGAATAAAGAAAGCATTGACGGAAGATAGGAAGAAAAGTAAGAAAGAAAGAAAGAAAGAAAGTAAGTAAGAAAGAAAGATAGATAGAAAGAAAGAAAGTAAGCATTGACGGAATATAGGAAGAAAGAAAGAAAGAAAGAGAGAAAAAAGCATTGACGGAAGATAGGAAGAAAGAAAGAAAGAAAGAAAGAAAGAAAGAAACTAAGTTAGTAAGTAAGCAAGCATTGACGGAAGATAGGAAGAAAGAAAGAAAGAAAGAAAGAAAGAAAGAACGCATTGACGGAAGATAGGAAGACAGAAAGAAAGAAAAAAAAGAAAAATGCATTGACGGAAGATAGGAAGAAAGAAAGAAAGAAAGAAAGAAAGCATTGACGGAAGATAGGAAGAAAGAAAGAAAGAAAGTGGAAGAAAGAGAGAATGAATGAAAGAAACAAAGAAATGTTGGGCAGAAGGAAAAAGAAAGAAAGAAAGAAAGTAAGAAAGAAAAAAGAAAGCATTGACGGAAGATAGGAAGAAAGAAAGAAAGAAAGAAAAAAGAAAGAAAGCATTGACGGAAGATACGAAAGAAGAAAGAAAGAAAGAAAGAAAGCAGAAAGCATTGACGGAAGATAGGAATAAAAAGAAAGAAAGAAAGAAAGATCTAAAGAAAGTAAGAAAGAAAGATAGAAAGAAAGAAAGCATTGACGAAAGATAGGAAGAAAGAAAGAAAGAAAAAAAAGAAAAAAGCATTGACGGAAGATAGGAAAAAAGAAAAAAAGAAAGAAAGTAAGAAGGAAAGAAAGAAAGAAAGAAAGAAAGATAGAAAGAAAGAAAGAAAGAAAGTAAGTAAGAAAGAAAGATAGATAGATAGAAAGAAAGTAAGCATTGACGGAATATAGGAAGAAAGAAAGAAAGAAAGAGAGAAAAAAGCATTGACGGAAGATAGGAAGAAAGAAAGAAAGAAAGAAAGAAAGATAGAAAGAAAGAAAGAAAGAAAGAAAGAAAGTAAGTAAGAAAGAAAGATAGATAGATAGAAAGAAAGTAAGCATTGACGGAATATAGGAAGAAAGAAAGAAAGAAAGAGAGAAAAAAGCATTGACGGAAGATAGGAAGAAAGAAAGAAAGAAAGAAAGAAAGAAAGAAAGAAACTAAGTTAGTAAGTAAGCAAGCATTGACGGAAGATAGGAAGAAAGAAAGAAAGAAAGAAAGAAAAAAGAAAGCATTGACGGAACATAGGAAGAAAGAAAGAAAGAAAGAAAGAACGAAAGAAAGAACGAAAGAAAGAAAGAAAGAAAGAAAGAAAGCAGAAAGCATTGACGGAAGATAGGAAGAAAAAGAAAGAAAGAAAGAAAGATAGAAAGAAAGTAAGAAAGAAAGATAGAAAGAAAGAAAGCATTGACGAAAGACAGGAAGAAAGAAAGAAAGAAAAAAAAGAAAAAAGCATTGACGGAAGATAGGAAAAAAGAAAAAAGAAAGAAAGAAAGAAGGAAAGAAAGAAAGAAAGAAAGAAAGAAAGAAAGAAAGAAAGAAAGAAAGAAAGCATTGGCGGAAAATAGGAAGACAGAAAGAAAGAAAGAAAAAGAGAAAAGCATTGACGGAAGATAGGAAGAAAGAAAGAAAGAAAGATAGAAAGAATGAAAGAAAGAAAGAAAGAAAGAAAGTAAGCAAGCAAGCATTTACGGAAGATAGGAAGAAAGAAAAAAAGAAAGAAAGAAAGAAAGAAAGAAAGAAAGAAAGAAAGAAAAAAAGAAACCATTGACGGAAGATCGGAAGAAAGAAAGAATGAAAAAAGAAAGAAAGCATTGACGGAAGATAGAAAGAAAGAAAGAAAAAAAGAAAGAAAGAAAGAAAGAAAGCATTGACTTAAGATAGGAAGAAAGAAAGAAAGAAAGAAAACAGTGATGAAAGATAGGATGAAAGAAAGAAAGAAAGAAAGAAAGCAGGCAAGCATTGACAGAAGATAGGAAGAAAGAAAGAAAGAAAGAAAGAAAGAAAGAAAGAAAGAAAGAAAGAAAGAAAGAAAGAAAGCATTGACGGAAGACAGGAAGACAGAAAGAAAGAAAAAAAAGAAAAAAGCATTGACGAAAGATAGGAAGAAAGAAAGAAAGAAAGAAAGAAAGAAAGAAAGAAAGAAAGAAAGAAAGAACGCATTGACGAAAGATACGATGAAAGAAAGCAAGAAAGAAAGCAAGAAAGAAAGAAAGAAAGAAAGAAAGAAAGAAAGAAAGAAAGAAAGAAAGCATTGACGGAAGATAGAATGAAAGAAAGAAAGAAAGAAAGATAGAAAGAAAGAAAGAAAGAAAGAAAGAGAGAGAGGATTGATGGAAGATAGGAAAGGAGAAAGAAAGAAAGAAAGAAAGAAAGAAAGAAAGAAAGAAAGAAAGAAGGAAAGAAAGAAAGAAAGCATTGACGGAAGACAGGAAGAAAGAAAGAAAGAAAGAAAGAAAACATTGATGAAAGAAAGGAAGAAAGAAAGAAAGGAAGAAAGAAAACATTGAAGGAAGATAGGAAGAAAGAAAGAAAGAAAGAATGAAAAAAGTATTGACGGAAGATAGGAAGAAAGAAAGAAAGAAAGAAAAAAAGAAAGCATTGATGAAAGATAGGATGAAAGAAAGAAAGAAAGAAAGAAAGAAAGAAAGAAAGTAAGTAAGTAAGCAAGCAAGCATTTACGGAAGATAGGAAGAAAGTAAAAAGAAAGAAAGAAAGAAAGAAAGAAAGAAAGAAAGAAAGAAAGAGAGAGAAAGAAAGAAAGAAAGAAAGAAAGAAAGAAACCATTGACGGAAGATAGGAAGAAAGAAAGAAAGAAAAAAGAAAGAAAGCATTGACGGAAGATAGTAAGAAAGAAAGAAAAAAGAAAGAAAGAAAGAAAGAATGCATTGACTTAAGATAGGAAGAAAGAAAGAAGAAAACATTGACGGAAGATAGGAAGAAAGAAAAGAAGAAAGAAAGAAAGAAAAAAGCATTGACGGAAGATAAAGAGAAAGAAAGAAAAAAAGAAAGAAATAAAGAAAGCATTGATAAAAGATAGGAAGAAAGAAAGAAAGAAAGAAAGAAAAAAGAAAGAAAGTGTTGACGGAAGATAGAAAGAAAGAAAGAAAGAAAGAAAGCATTGACGGAAGATAGGAAAGAAGAAAGAAAGAACGAAAGAAAGAAAGAAAAAAGGAAAGCATTGACGAAAAAATAGGAAGAAAAAGAAAGAAAGAAAGAAAGTAGGTAAAAAAGATAGAAAGAAAGAAAGAAAAAAAGAAAGAAAGAAAGAAAGAAAGAAAGCATTGACGAGAGATAGGATAAAAGAAAGAAAGAAAGAAAGAAAGCATTGACGGAAGATAGGAAGAAAGAAAGAAAGAAAGAAGAAAGAGGGAGAAAGAGAGAATGAATGAAAGAAAGAAAGAAATGGTGGGCAGAAGGAAAAAGAAAGAAAGAAAGAAAGAAAGAAAAAAGAAAGCATTGATTGAAGATAGGAAGAAAAGAAAGAAAGAAAGAAAGAAAGAAAGAAAGAAAGAAAGAAAGAAAGCATTGACGGAAGATAGGAAGAAAGAAGGAAAGAAAGAAAGAAAAAAGAAAGGAAAGCATTTACAGAAGATAGAAAGAAAGAAAGAAAAAAGAAAGAAAGAAAGAAAGCATTGACGGAAGATAGGATGAAAGAAAGAAAGAAAGAAAGAAAGAAAGAAAGAAAGAAAGAAAGAAAGAAAGAAAGAAAGAAAGAAAGATAGCATTGACGGAAGATAGGAAGAAAGAAAGAAAGAAAGAAAGAAAAAAGCATTGACGGAAGATAGGAAGAAAGAAGAAAGAAAGAAAGAAAAGAATGCATTGATGAAAGATAGGATGAAAGAAAGAAAGAAAGAACGAAAACATTGCCGAACGATAGGAATAAAGAAAGAAAGAAAGAAAGAAAGTGGGAGAAAGAGAGAATGAATGAAAGAAACAAAGAAATGTTGGGCAGAAGGAAAAAGAAAGAAAGAAGAAAGAAAGAAAGAAAGCAGAAAGAATTGACGGAAGATAGGAAGAAAAAAGAAAGAAAGAAAGAAAGATAGAAAGAAAGTAAGAAAGAAGGATAGAAAGAAAGAAAGCATTGACGAAAGATAGGAAGAAAGAAAGAAGAAAAAAAGAAAAAAGCATTGACGGAAGATAGGAAGAAAGAAAGAAAGAAAGAAGAAAGAAGGAAAGAAAGAAAGAAAGAAAGAAAGCATTGGCGGAAGATAGGAAGACAGAAAGAAAGAAAGAAAAAAGAGAAAAGCATTGACGGAAGATAGGAAGAAAGAAAGAAAGAAAGAAAGATAGAAAGAAAGAAAGAAAGAAAGAAAGAAAGAAAGAAAGAAAGAAAGTAAGCAAGCAAGCATTTACGGAAGATAGGAAGAAAGAAAGAAAAGAAAGAAAGAAAGAAAAAAAGAAAGAAAGAAAGATAGAAAGAAAGAAAGAAAGAAACCATTGACGGAAGATAGGAAGAAAGAAAGAAAGAAAAAAGAAAGAAAGCATTGACGGAAGATAGAAAGAAAGAAAGAAAGAAAAAAAGAAAGAAAGAAAGAAAGAAAGAAAGCATTGACTTAAAATAGGAAGAAAGAAAGAAAGAAAGAAAACATTGATGAAAGATAGATGAAAGAAAGAAAGAAAGAAGAAAGCAGGCAAGCATTGACGGAAGATAGGAAGAAAGAAAGAAAGAAAGAAAACATTGACAGAAGATAGAAAGAAAGAAAGAAAAAAGAAAGAAAGAAAGAAAGGCATTGACGGAAGATAGGATGAAAGAAAGAAAGAATGAAAGAAAGAAAGCATTGACGGAAGATAGGAAGAAAGAAAGAAAGAAAGTGGGAGAAAGAGAGAATGAATGAAAGAAACAAAGAAATGTTGGGCAGAAGGAAAAAGAAAGAAAGAAAGAAGTAAGAAAGAAAAAAGAAAGCATTGATGGAAGACTAGGAAGAAAGAAAGAAAGAAAGAAAAAAGAAAGAAAGCGTTGACAGAAGATAGAAAGAAAGAAAGAATAAAAGAAAGAAAGCATTGACGGAAGATACGAAAGAAGAAAGAAAGAAAGAAAGAAAGCAGAAAGCATTGACGGAAGATAGGAAGAAAAAGAAAGAAAGAAAGAAAGATAGAAAGAAAGTAAGAAAGAAAGATAGAAAGAAAGAAAGCATTGACGAAAGATAGGAAGAAAGAAAGAAAGAAAAAAAGAAAAAAGCATTGACGGAAGATAGGAAGAAAGAAAGAAAGAAAGTAAGAAGAAAAGAAGAATGAAAGAAAGAAAGAAAGAAAGAAAGAAAGAAAGAAAGAAAGAAAGCATTGGCGGAAGATAGGAAGACAGAAAGAAAGAAAGAAAAAAGAGAAAAGCATTGACGGAAGATAGGAAGAAAGAAAGAAAGAAAGATAGAAAGAAAGAAAGAAAGATAGAAAGAAAGTAAGCAAGCAAGAATTTACGGAAGATAGGAAGAAAGAAAAAAGAAAGAAAGAAAGAAAGAAAGAAAGAAAGAAACCATTGAAAGAAGATAGGAAGAAAGAAAGAAAAAAGAAAGAAAGCATTCACGGAAGATAGAAAGAAAGAAAGAAAAAAAGAAAGAAAGAAAGAAAGAAAGCATTGACTTAAAATAGGAAGAAAGAAAGAAAGAAAGAAAACATTGATGAAAGATAGGATGAAAGAAAGAAAGAAAGAAAGAAAGAAAGCAAGCAAGCATTGACGGAAGATAGGAAGAAAGAAAGAAAGAAAACATTGACGGAAGATAGGAAGAAAGAAAGAAAGAAAGAAAGAAAGAAAGAAAAAAAGAAAGAAAGCATTGATAAAAGATAGGATGAAAGAAAGAAAGAAAGAAAGAATGAAAGAAAGAAAGAAAACATTGACGGACGATAGGAAGAAAGAAAGAAAGAAAGAAAGAAAGAAAGAAAGTGGGAGAAAGAGAGAATGAATGAAAGAAGAAAGAAATGTTGGGCAGAAGGAAAAAGAAAGAAAGAAAGAAAGTAAGAAAGAATAAAGAAAGCATTGACGGAAGATAGGAAGAAAAGTAAGAAAGAAAGAAAGAAAGAAAGAAAGTAAGAAAGAAAGATAGATAGATAGAAAGAAAGTAAGCATTGACGGAATATAGGAAGAAAGAAAGAAAGAAAGAGAGAAAAAAGCATTGATGGAAGATAGGAAGAAAGAAAGAAAGAAAGAAAGAAAGAAAGAAAGAAAGAAACTAAGTTAGTAAGTAAGCAAGCATTGACGGAAGATAGGAAGAAAGAAAGAAAGAAAGAAAGAAAAAAGAAAGCATTGACGGAACATAGGAAGAAAGAAAGAAAGAAAGAAAGAAAGAAAGAAAGATAGAAAGAAAGAAAGAAAGAAAGAAAGAAAGAAAGAAAGAAAGAAAGAACGCATTGACGGAAGATAGGAAGACAGAAATAAGGAAAAAAAAGAAAAATGCATTGACGGAAGATAGGAAGAAAGAAAGAAAGAAAGAAAGAAAGAATGCATTGACGGAAGATAGGAAGAAAGAAAGAAAGAAAGTGGAAGAAAGAGAGAATGAATGAAAGAAACAAAGAAATGTTGGGCAGAAGGAAAAAAAAGAAAGAAAGAAAGTAAGAAAGAAAAAAGAAAGCATTGACGGAAGATAGGAAGAAGGAAAGAAAGAAAGAAAAAAGAAAGAAAGCGTTGACAGAAGATAGAAAGAAAGAAAGAATAAAAGAAAGAAAGCATTGACGGAAGATACGAAAGAAGAAAGAAAGAAAGAAAGAAAGCAGAAAGCATTGACGGAAGATAGGAAGAAAAAGAAAGAAAGAAAGAAAGATAGAAAGAAAGTAAGAAAGAAAGATAGAAAGAAAGAAAGCATTGACGAAAGATAGGAAGAAAGAAAGAAAGAAAAAAAAGAAAAAAGCATTGACGGAAGATAGGAAAAAAGAAAAAAAGAAAGAAAGCAAGAAGGAAAGAAAGAAAGAAAGAAAGAAAGAAAGAAAGAAAGAAAGAAAGCATTGGCGGAAGATAGGAAGACAGAAAGAAAGAAAGAAAAAGAGAAAAGCATTGACGGAAGATAGGAAGAAAGAAAGAAAGAAAGAAAACATTGACAGAAGATAGAAAGAAAGAAAGAAAAAAGAAAGAAAGAAAGAAAGCATTGACGGAAGATAGGATGAAAGAAAGAAAGAATGAAAGAAAGAAAGCATTGACGGAAGATAGGAAGAAAGAAAGAAAGAAAGTGGGAGAAAGAGAGAATGAATGAAAGAAACAAAGAAATGTTGGGCAGAAGGAAAAAGAAAGAAAGAAAGAAAGTAAGAAAGAAAAAAGAAAGCATTGATGGAAGATAGGAAGAAAGAAAGAAAGAAAGAAAAAAGAAAGAAAGCGTTGACAGAAGATAGAAAGAAAGAAAGAATAAAAGAAAGAAAGCATTGACGGAAGATACGAAAGAAGAAAGAAAGAAAGAAAGAAAGCAGAAAGCATTGACGGAAGATAGGAAGAAAAAGAAAGAAAGAAAGAAAGATAGAAAGAAAGTAAGAAAGAAAGATAGAAAGAAAGAAAGCATTGACGAAAGATAGGAAGAAAGAAAGAAAGAAAAAAAAGAAAAAAGCATTGACGGAAGATAGGAAGAAAGAAAGAACGAAAGTAAGAAGAAAAGAAAGAATGAAAGAAAGAAAGAAAGAAAGAAAGAAAGAAAGAAAGAAAGAAAGAAAGAAAGAAAGCATTGGCGGAAGATAGGAAGACAGAAAGAAAGAAAGAAAAAAGAGAAAAGCATTGACGGAAGATAGGAAGAAAGAAAGAAAGAAAGATAGAAAGAAAGAAAGAAAGATAGAAAGAAAGTAAGCAAGCAAGAATTTACGGAAGATAGGAAGAAAGAAAAAAGAAAGAAAGAAAGAAAGAAAGAAAGAAAGAAACCATTGAAAGAAGATAGGAAGAAAGAAAGAAAAAAGAAAGAAAGCATTCACGGAAGATAGAAAGAAAGAAAGAAAAAAAAAAGAAAGAAAGAAAGAAAGCATTGACTTAAAATAGGAAGAAAGAAAGAAAGAAAGAAAACATTGATGAAAGATAGGATGAAAGAAAGAAAGAAAGAAAGAAAGAAAGCAAGCAAGCATTGACGGAAGATAGGAAGAAAGAAAGAAAGAAAACATTGACGGAAGATAGGAAGAAAGAAAGAAAGAAAGAAAGAAAGAAAGAAAGAAAAAAAGAAAGAAAGCATTGATAAAAGATAGGATGAAAGAAAGAAAGAAAGAAAGAATGAAAGAAAGAAAGAAAACATTGACGGACGATAGGAAGAAAGAAAGAAAGAAAGAAAGAAAGAAAGAGGGAGAAAGAGAGAATGAATGAAAGAAGAAACAAATGTTGGGCAGAAGGAAAAAGAAAGAAAGAAAGAAAGTAAGAAAGAATAAAGAAAGCATTGACGGAAGATAGGAAGAAAAGTAAGAAAGAAAGAAAGAAAGAAAGAAAGTAAGAAAGAAAGATAGATAGATAGAAAGAAAGTAAGCATTGACGGAATATAGGAAGAAAGAAAGAAAGAAAGAGAGAAAAAAGCATTGATGGAAGATAGGAAGAAAGAAAGAAAGAAAGAAAGAAAGAAAGAAAGAAAGAAAGAAAGAAACTAAGTTAGTAAGTAAGCAAGCATTGACGGAAGATAGGAAGAAAGAAAGAAAGAAAGAAAGAAAAAAGAAAGCATTGACGGAACATAGGAAGAAAGAAAGAAAGAAAGAAAGAAAGAAAGAAAGAAAGAAAGAAAGAAAGAAAGAAAGAAAGAAAGAAAGAAAGAACGCATTGACGGAAGATAGGAAGACAGAAATAAGGAAAAAAAAGAAAAATGCATTGACGGAAGATAGGAAGAAAGAAAGAAAGAAAGAAAGAAAGAATGCATTGACGGAAGATAGGAAGAAAGAAAGAAAGAAAGTGGAAGAAAGAGAGAATGAATGAAAGAAACAAAGAAATGTTGGGCAGAAGGAAAAAGAAAGAAAGAAAGAAAGTAAGAAAGAAAAAAGAAAGCATTGACGGAAGATAGGAAGAAGGAAAGAAAGAAAGAAAAAAGAAAGAAAGCGTTGACAGAAGATAGAAAGAAAGAAAGAATAAAAGAAAGAAAGCATTGACGGAAGATACGAAAGAAGAAAGAAAGAAAGAAAGAAAGCAGAAAGCATTGACGGAAGATAGGAAGAAAAAGAAAGAAAGAAAGAAAGATAGAAAGAAAGTAAGAAAGAAAGATAGAAAGAAAGAAAGCATTGACGAAAGATAGGAAGAAAGAAAGAAAGAAAAAAAAGAAAAAAGCATTGACGGAAGATAGGAAAAAAGAAAAAAAGAAAGAAAGCAAGAAGGAAAGAAAGAAAGAAAGAAAGAAAGAAAGAAAGAAAGCATTGGCGGAAGATAGGAAGACAGAAAGAAAGAAAGAAAAAGAGAAAAGCATTGACGGAAGATAGGAAGAAAGAAAGAAAGAAAGATAGAAAGAAAGAAAGAAAGAAAGTAAGTAAGTAAGAAAGAAAGATAGATAGATAGAAAGAAAGTAAGCATTGACGGAATATAGGAAGAAAGAAAGAAAGAAAGAAAGAGAGAAAAAAGCATTGACGAAAGATAGGAAGAAAGAAAGAAAGAAAGAAAGAAAGAAAGAAAGAAAGAAACTAAGTTAGTAAGTAAGCAAGCATTGACGGAAGATAGGAAGAAAGAAAGAAAGAAAGAAAGAAAAAAGAAAGCATTGACGGAACATAGGAAGAAAGAAAGAAAGAAAGAAAGAAAGAAAGAAAGAAAGAAAGAAAGAAAGAAAGAAAGAAAGAAAGAACGCATTGACGGAAGATAGGAAGACAGAAAGAAAGAAAAAAAAGAAAAATGCATTGACGGAAGATAGGAAGAAAGAAAGAAAGAAAGAAAGAAAGAAAGAAAGAAAGAAAGCATTGACGGAAGATAGGAAGAAAGAAAGAAAGAATGTGGAAGAAAGAGAGAATGAATGAAAGAAACAAAGAAATGTTGGGCAGAAGGAAAAAGAAAGAAAGAAAGAAAGTAAGAAAGAAAAAAGAAAGCATTGACGGAAGATAGGAAGAAAGAAAGAAAGAAAGAAAAAAGAAAGAAAGCGTTGACAGAAGATAGAAAGAAAGAAAGAATAAAAGAAAGAAAGCATTGACGGAAGATATGAAAGAACAAAGAAAGAAAGAAAGAAAGCAGAAAGCATTGACGGAAGATAGGAAGAAAAAGAAAGAAAGAAAGAAAGATAGAAAGAAAGTAAGAAGGAAAGATAGAAAGAAAGAAAGCATTGACGAAAGATAGGAAGAAAGAAAGAAAGAAAAAAAAGAAAAAAGCATTGACGGAAGATAGGAAAAAAGAAAAAAAGAAAGAAAGTAAGAAGGAAAGAAAGAAAGAAAGAAAGAAAGAAAGAAAGCATTGGCGGAAGATAGGAAGACAGAAACAAAGAAAGAAAAAGAGAAAAGCATTGACGGAAGATGGGAAGAAAGAAAGATAGAAAGAAAGAAAGAAAGAAAGAAAGTAAGAAAGAAAGATAGATAGATAGAAAGAAAGTAAGCATTGACGGAATATAGGAAGAAAGAAAGAAAGAAAGAGAGAAAAAAAGCATTGACGGATGATAGGAAGAAAGAAAGAAAGAAAGAAAGAAAGAAACTAAGTTAGTAAGTAAGCAAGCATTGACGGAAGATAGGAAGAAAGAAAGAAAGAAAGAAAGAAAAAAAAAAGCATTGACGGAACATAGGAAGAAAGAAAGAAAGAAAGAAAGAAAGAAAGAAAGAAATAAAGAAAGAAAGAAAGAAAGAACGCATTGACGGAAGATAGGAAGACAGAAAGTAAGAAAAAAAAGAAAAATGCATTGACGGAAGATAGGAAGAAAGAAAGAAAGAAAGAAAGAAAGAAAGCATTGACGGAAGATAGGAAGAAAGAAAGAAAGAAAGTGGAAGAAAGAGAGAATGAATGAAAGAAACAAAGAAATGTTGGGCAGAAGGAAAAAGAAAGAAAGAAAGAAAGTAAGAAAGAAAAAAGAAAGCATTGACGGAAGATAGGAAGAAAGAAAGAAAGAAAGAAAAAAGAAAGAAAGCGTTGACAGAAGAAAGAAAGAAAGAAAGAATAAAAGAAAGAAAGCATTGACGGAAGATACGAAAGAATAAAGAAAGAAAGAAAGAAAGCAGAAAGCATTGACGGAAGATAGGAAGAAAAAGAAAGAAAGAAAGAAAGATAGAAAGAAAGTAAGAAAGAAAGAGAAAGAAAGAAAGCATTGACGAAAGATAGGAAGAAAGAAAGAAAGAAAAAAAAGAAAAAAGCATTGACGGAAGATAGGAAAAAAGAAAAAAAGAAAGAAAGTAAGAAGGAAAGAAAGAAAGAAAGAAAGAAAGAAAGAAAGAAAGCATTGGCGGAAGATAGGAAGACAGAAAGAAAGAAAGAAAAAGAGAAAAGCATTGACGGAAGATAGGAAGAAAGAAAGAAAGAAAGATAGAAAGAAAGAAAGAAAGAAAGAAAGTAAGTAAGTAAGAAAGATAGATAGATAGAAAGAAAGTAAGCATTGACGGAATATAGGAAGAAAGAAAGAAAGAAAGAGAGAAAAAAGCATTGACGGAACATAGGAAGAAAGAAAGAAAGAAAGAAACAAATAAACTAAGTTAGTAAGTAAGCAAGCATTGACGGAAGATAGGAAGAAAGAAAGAAAGAAAGAAAGAAAAAAGAAAGCATTGACGGAACATAGGAAGAAAGAAAGAAAGAAAGAAAGAAAGAAAGAAAGAAAGAAAGAAAGAAAGAAAGAAAGAAAGAAAGCATTGGCGGAAGATAGGAAGACAGAAAGAAAGAAAGAAAAAGAGAAAAGCATTGACGGAAGATAGGAAGAAAGAAAGAAAGAAAGATAGAAAGAATGAAAGAAAGAAAGAAAGAAAGAAAGTAAGCAAGCAAGCATTTACGGAAGATAGGAAGAAAGAAAAAAAGAAAGAAAGAAAGAAA
>JBAJHW010000018.1:4227022-4229522 GCA_037013535.1 Intellagama lesueurii | reverse complement strand
GCATTGACCGAAGATAGGAAGAAAGAAAGAAAGAAAGAAACCATTGACGGAAGATAGGAAGAAAGAAGGAAAGAAAGAAAGAAAAAAGAAATAAAGCATTGACAGAAGATAGAAAGAAAGAAAGAAATAAGAAAGAAAGAAAGAAAGCATTGACCGAAGATAGGATGAAAGAAAGAAAGAAAGAAAGAAAGAAAAAAGAAAGCATTGACGGAAGATAGGAAGAATATTAAGAAATAAAGAAAGAAAGATAGAAAGTAAGAAAGAAAGAAAGAAAGATAGATAGAAAGAAAGTAAGCATTGACGGAATATAGGAAGAAAGAAAGAAAGAAAGAGAGAAAAAAGTATTGACGGAAGTTAGGAAGAAAGAAAGAAAGAAAGAAAGAAAGAAAGAAAGAAAGAAAGAAAGAAAGAAAGAAAGAAACAAACTAAGTTAGTAAGTAAGCAAGAATTGACGGAAGATAGGAAGAAAGAAAGAAAGAAAGAAAGAAAAAAGAAAGCATTGACGGAACATAGGAAGAAAGAAAGAAAGAAAGAAAGAAAGAAAGAAAGAAAGAAAGAAATAAAGAAAGAAAGAAAGAAAGAAAGAACGCATTGACGGAAGATAGGAAGACAGAAAGAAAGAAAAAAAAGAAAAATGCATTGACGGAAGATAGGAAGAAAGAAAGAAAGAAAGAAAGAAAGCATTGACGGAAGATAGGAAGAAAGAAAGAAAGAAAGTGGAAGAAAGAGAGAATGAATGAAAGAAACAAAGAAATGTTGGGCAGAAGGAAAAAGATAGAAAGAAAGAAAGTAAGAAAGAAAAAAGAAAGCATTGACGGAAAATAGGAAGAAAAGTAAGAAAGAAAGAAAGAAAGAAAGAAAGTAAGAAAGAAAGATAGATAGATAGAAAGAAAGTAAGCATTGACGGAATATAGGAAGAAAGAAAGAAAGAAAGAGAGAAAAAAGCATTGACGGAAGATAGGAAGAAAGAAAGAAAGAAAGAAAGAAACTAAGTTAGTAAGTAAGCAAGCATTGACGGAAGATAGGAAGAAAGAAAGAAAGAAAGAAAGAAAAAAGAAAGCATTGACGGAACATAGGAAGAAAGAAAGAAAGAAAGAAAGAAAGAAAGAAATAAAGAAAGAAAGAAAGAAAGACCACATTGACGGAAGATAGGAAGACAGAAAGAAAGAAAAAAAAGAAAAATGCATTGACGGAAGATAGGAAGAAAGAAAGAAAGAAAGAAAGAAAGCATTGACGGAAGATAGGAAGAAAGAAAGAAAGTGGAAGAAAGAGAGAATGAATGAAAGAAACAAAGAAATGTTGGGCAGAAGGAAAAAGAAAGAAAGAAAGAAAGTAAGAAAGAAAAAAGAAAGCATTGACGGAAGATAGGAAGAAAGAAGAAAGAAAGAAAAAAGAAAGAAAGCGTTGACAGAAGATAGAAAGAAAGAAAGAATAAAAGAAAGAAAGCATTGACGGAAGATACGAAAGAAGAAAGAAAGAAAGAAAGAAAGCAGAAAGCATTGACGGAAGATAGGAAGAAAAAGAAAGAAAGAAAGAAAGATAGAAAGAAAGTAAGAAAGAAAGATAGAAAGAAAGAAAGCATTGACGAAAGATAGGAAGAAAGAAAGAAAGAAAAAAAGAAAAAAGCATTGACGGAAGATAGGAAAAAAGAAAAAAAGAAAGAAAGTAAGAAGGAAAGAAAGAAAGAAAGAAAGAAAGAAAGAAAGAAAGCATTGGCGGAAGATAGGAAGACAGAAAGAAAGAAAGAAAAAGAGAAAAGCATTGACGGAAGATAGGAAGAAAGAAAGAAAGAAAGATAGAAAGAAAGAAAGAAAGAAAGAAAGTAAGTAAGAAAGAAAGATAGATAGATAGAAAGAAAGTAAGCATTGACGGAATATAGGAAGAAAGAAAGAAAGAAAGAGAGAAAAAAGCATTGACGGAAGATAGGAAGAAAGAAAGAAATAAAGAAAGAAAGAAAGAAACTAAGTTAGTAAGTAAGCAAGCATTGACGGAAGATAGGAAGAAAGAAAGAAAGAAAGAAAGAAAAAAGAAAGCATTGACGGAACATAGGAAGAAAGAAAGAAAGAAAGAAAGAAAGAAAGAAAGAAAGAAAGAAAGAAAGAAAGAAAGAAAGAAAGAAAGAAAGAAAGAAAGAAAGAAAGAACGCATTGACGGAAGATAGGAAGACAGAAAGAAAGAAAAAAAAGAAAAATGCATTGACGGAAGATAGGAAGAAAGAAAGAAAGAAAGAAAGAAAGAAAGAAAGCATTGACGGAAGATAGGAAGAAAGAAAGAAAGAAAGTGGAAGAAAGAGAGAATGAATGAAAGAAACAAAGAAATGTTGGGCAGAAGGAAAAAGAAAGAAAGAAAGAAAGTAAGAAAGAAAAAAGAAAGCATTGACGGAAGATAGGAAGAAAGAAAGAAAGAAAGAAAAAAGAAAGAAAGCGTTGACAGAAGAGAGAAAGAAAGAAAGAATAAAAGAAAGAAAGCATTGACGGAAGATACGAAAGAAGAAAGAAAA
>JBAJHW010000018.1:4222022-4224522 GCA_037013535.1 Intellagama lesueurii | reverse complement strand
AAGAAAGAAAGAAAGCATTGGCGGAAGATAGGAAGATAGAAAGAAAGAAAGAAAAAAGAGAAAAGCATTGACGGAAGATAGGAAGAAAGAAAGAAAGAAAGATAGAAAGAAAGAAAGAAATAAAGAAAGTAAGCAAGCAAGCATTTACGGAAGATAGGAAGAAAGAAAGAAAGAAAGAAAGAAAGAAAGAAAGAAAGAAAGAAAGAAAGAAAGAAAGAAAGAAAGAAAGAAAGAAACCATTGACGGAAGATAGGAAGAAAGAAAGAAAGAAAAAAGAAAGAAAGCATTGACGGAAGATAGAAAGAAAGAAAGAAAAACATTGATGAAAGATAGGATGAAAGAAAGAAAGAAAGAAAGCAGGCAAGCATTGACGGAAGATAGGAAGAAAGAAAGAAAGAAAGAAAACATTGACGGAAGATAGGAAGAAAGAAAGAAAGAAAGAAAGAAAGAAAGAAAGAAAGAGAGAAAGAAAGAAAGAAAGGAAGAAAGAAAAAAGCATTGACGGATGATAGGAAGAAAGAAAGAAAAAAAGAAAGAAAGAAAGAAAGCATTGATAAAAGATAGGATGAAAGAAAGAAAGAAAGAAAGAAAGAAATAAAGAAAGAAAACATTGACGGACGATAGGAATAAAGAAAGAAAGAAAGAAAGAAAGTGGGAGAAAGAGAGAATGAATGAAAAAAGAAAGAAAGAAAGAAAGAAAGAAAGAAAGAAAGAAAGAAAGAAAGAAAAAAGCATTGACGGAAGATAGGAAGAAAGAAAGAAAAAAAGAAAGAAAAAAAGAAAGCATTGATAAAAGATAGGATGAAAGTAAGAAAGAAAGAAAGTAAGAAAGAAAAAAGAAAGCATTGACGGAAAATAGGAAGAAAAAGTAAGAAAGAAAGAAAGAAAGAAAGAAAGAAAGTAAGAAAGAAAGAAAGAAAGATAGAGAGAAAGAAAGTAAGCATTGACAGAATATAGGAAGAAAGAAAGAAAGAAAAAAAGAAAAAAGCATTGACGGAAGATAGGAAGAAAGAAAGAAAGAAAGAAAGAAAGAAAGAATGAAAAAAGAAAGCATTGACGGAAGATAGGAAGAAAGAAAGAAAGAAAGAAAGAAAGAAAGAAAGAAAGAAAGAAAGAAAGAAAGCATTGACGGAAGATAGGAAGACAGAAAGAAAGAAAAAAAGAAAAAAGCATTGACAGAAGATAGGAAGAAAGAAAGAAAGAAAGAAAGAAAGAAAGAAAGAAAGGAAGAAAGCATTGATGGAAGATAGGAAGAAAGAAAGAAAGAAAGAAAGCATTGACGGAATATAGGAAGAAAGAAGGAAAGAAAGAAAGAAAAAAGAAAGAAAGCATTGACAGAAGATAGAAAGAAAGAAAGAAAAAAGAAAGAAAGAAAGAAAGAAAGCATTGACGGAAGATAGGATGAAAGAAAGAAAGAAAGAAAGAAAGAAAGAAAGAAAGAAAGCATTGACGGAAGATCGGAAGAAAGAAAGAAAGAAAGAAAGTGGGAGAAAGAGAGAATGAATGAAAGAATCAAAGAAATGTTGGGCAGAAGGAAAAAGAAAGAAAGAAAGAAAGTAAGAAAGAAAAAGAAAGCATTGACGGAAGATAGGAAGAAAGAAAGAAAGAAATAAAAAAGAAAGAAAGCGTTGACGGAAGATAGAAAGAAAGAAAGAATAAAAGAAAGAAAGCATTGACGGAAGATAGGAAAGAAGAAAGAAAGAAAGAAAGAAAGAAAGCAGAAAGCATTGACGGAAGATAGGATGAAAAGGAAAGAAAGAAAGAAAGATAGAAAGAAAGTAAGAAAGAAAGATAGAAAGAAAGAAAGCATTGACGAAAGATAGGAAGAAGGAACGAAAGAAAAAAAAGAAAAAAGCATTGACGGAAGATAGGAAGAAAGAAAGAAAGAAAGAAAGTAAGATGGAAAGAAAGAAAGAAAGAAAGAAAGAAAGAAAGAAAGAAAGAAAGAAAGAAAGAAAGAAAGAAAGAAAGCATTGGCGGAAGATAGGAAGACAGAAAGAAAGAAAGAAAAAAGAGAAAAGCATTGACGGAAGATAGAAAGAAAGAAAGAAAGATAGAAAGAAAGAAAGAAAGAAAGAAAGAAAGTAAGCAAGCAAGCATTTACGGAAGATAGGAAGAAAAAAAGAAAGAAAGAAAGAAAGAAAGAAAGAAAGAAAGAAACCTTTGACGGAAGATAGGAAGAAAGAAAGAAAGAAAAAAGAAATAAAGCATTGACGGAAGATAGAAAGAAAGAAAGAAAAAAAGAAAGAAAGAAAGAAAGAATAAAAGAAAGAAAGCAAGCATTGACTTAAGATAGGAAGAAAGAAAGAAAGAAAACATTGATGAAAGATAGGATGAAAGAAAGAAAGAAAGAAAGCAGGTAAGCATTGACGGAAGATAGGAAGAAAGAAAGAAAGAAAGAAAGAAAGAAAGCATTGACGGAAGATAGGAAGAAAGAAAGAAAGTGGGAGAAAGAGAGAATGAATGAAAGAAACAAAGAAATGTTGGGCAGAAGGAAAAA
>JBAJHW010000018.1:4209522-4212022 GCA_037013535.1 Intellagama lesueurii | reverse complement strand
AAAGAAAGTAAGAAAGAAAAAAGAAAGCATTGACGGAAGACAGGAAGAAAGAAAGAAAGAAATAAAAAAGAAAGAAAGCGTTGACGGAAGATACAAAGAAAGAAAGAATAAAAGAAAGAAAGCATTGACGGAAGATCGGAAAGAAGAAAGAAAAGAAGAAAGAAAGAAAGCAGAAAGCATTGACGGAAGATAGGAAGAAAAAGAAAGAAAGAAAGAAAGATAGAAAGAAAGTAAGATAGAAAGATAGAAAGAAAGAAAGCATTGACGAAAGATAGGAAGAAAGAAAGAAAAAAAGAAAAAGCATTGACGGAAGATAGGAAGAAAGAAAGAAAGAAAGTAAGAAGGAAAGAAAGAAAGAAAGAAAGAAAGAAAGTAAGAAAGAAAGAAAGAAAGAAAGCAAGCAAGCAAGCATTGGCGGAAGATATGAGGACAGAAAGAAAGAAAGAAAGAAAGAAAGAAAGAAACCATTGACGGAAGATAGGAAGAAAGAAAGAAAGAAAAAGAAAGAAAGCATTGACGGAAGATAGAAAGAAAGAAAAAAGAAAAAAAGAAAGAAAGAAAGAAAGAAAGAAAGCATTGACGTAAGATAGGAAGAAAGAAAGAAAGAAAGAAAACATTGATGAAAGATAGGATGAAAGAAAGAAAGAAAGAAAGCAGGCAAGCATTGACGTAAGATAGGAAGAAAGAAAGAAAGAAAGAAAGAAAGAAAACATTGACGGAAGATAGGAAGAAAGAAAGAAAGAAAGAAAGAAAGAAAGAAAGAAAGAAAGAAAGAAAGAAAGAAAGAAAGAAAGAAAGAAAGCATTGGCGGAAGATAGAAAGACAGAAAGAAAGAAAGAAAAAAGAGAAAAGCATTGACGGAAGATAGGAAGAAAGAAAGAAAGAACGATAGAAAGAAAGAAAGAAAGAAAGTAAGCAAGCAAGCATTTACGGAAAATAGGAAGAAAGAAAAAAGAAAGAAAGAAAGAAAGAAAGAAAGAAAGCATTGACGTAAGATAGGAAGAAAGAAAGAAAGAAAGAAAACATTGATGAAAGATAGGATGAAAGAAAGAAAGAAAGAAAGCAGGCAAGCATTGACGGAAGATAGGAAGAAAGAAAGAAAGAAAGAAAACATTGACGGAAGATAGGAAGAAAGAAAGAAAGAAAGAAAGAAAGAAAGAAAGAAAGAAAGAAAGAAAGAAAGAAAGAAAGAAAGAAAGAAAGAAAGAAAGAAAGAAAGAAAAAAGCATTGACGGAAGATAGGAAGAAAGAAAAAAAAAGAAAGAAAAAAAGAAAGCATTGATAAAAGATAGGATGAAAGAAAGAAAGAAAGAAAGAAAGAAAGAAAGAAAGAAAACATTGACGGACGATAGGAATAAAGAAAGAAAGAAAGAAAGAAAGTGGGAGAAAGAGAGAAGGAAAGAAAGAAGAAAGAAATGTTGGGCAGAAGGAAAAAGAAAGAAAGAAAGTAAGTAAGAAAGAAAAAAGAAAGCATTGACGGAAGATAGGAAGAAAAGTAAGAAAGAAAGAAAGTAAGTAAGAAAGAAAGAAAGAAAGATAGATAGAAAGAAAGTAAGCATTGACGGAATATAGGAAGAAAGAAAGAAAGAAAGAGAGAAAAAAGCATTGATGGAAGATAGGAAGAAAGAAAGAAAGAAAGAAAGAAAGAAAGCGTTGACGAAAGATAGAAAGAAAGAAAGAAAAAATGCATTGGCGGAAGATAGGAAAGTAGAAAGAAAGAAAGAAAGAAAGAAAAAAACATTGACGGAAGATAGGAAGAAAAAGAAAAAAAAGAAAGAAAGAAAGAAAGAAAGAAAGAAAGAAAGTGGGAGAAAGAGAGAATGAATGAAAGAAGAAAGAAATGTTGGGCAGAAGGAAAAAGAAAGAAAGAAAGAAAGTAAGAAAGAAAAAAGACAGCATTGACGGAAGATAGGAAGAAAAGTAAGTAAGAAAGAAAGAAAGAAAGAAAGAAAGAAAGAAAGTAAGAAAGAAAGAAAGAAAGATAGATAGAAAGAAAGTAAGCATTGACGGAATATAGGAAGAAAGAAAGAAAGAAAGAGAGAAAAAAGCATTGACGGAAGATAGGAAGAAAGAAAGAAAGTAGGAAAGAAAGTGGGAGAAAGAGAGAATGAATGAAAGAAAGAAAGAAATGTTGGGCAGAAGGTAATAAAAGAAAGAGAAAGTAAGAAAGAAAAAAGAAAGCATTGACGGAAGATAGGAAGAAAGAAAGAAAGAAAGAAAAAAGAAAGAAAGCGTTGACGGAAGATAGAAAGAAAGAAAGAAAGAATGCATTGGCGGAAGATAGGAAAGTAGAAAGAAAGAAAGAAAGAAAGAAAGAAAAAAACATTGACGGAAGATAGGAAGAAAGAAAGAAAAAAGAAAGAAAGCATTGACGGAAAATATTAATAAAGAAAGAAAGAAAGAAAGAAAGAAAGAAAGTGGGAGAAAGAGAGAATGAATGAAAGAAAGAAAGAAATGTTGGGCAGAAGGAAAAAGAAAGAAAGAAAGAAAGTAAGAATGA
>JBAJHW010000018.1:4194522-4204522 GCA_037013535.1 Intellagama lesueurii | reverse complement strand
AGAAGAAAGAAAGAAAGTGGGAGAAAGAGAGAATGAATGAAAGAAACGAAGAAATGTTGGGCAGAAGGAAAAAGAAAGATAGAAAGAAAGAAAAAAGAAAGCATTGACGGAAGATAGGAAGAAAGAAAGAAAGAAATAAAAAAGAAAGAAAGCGTTGATGGAAGATAGAAAGAAAGAAAGAATAAAAGAAAGAAAGCATTGACGGAAGATAGGAAAGAAGGAAGGAAGGAAGAAAGAAAGCAGAAAGCATAGACGGAAGATAGGAAGAAAAAGAAAAAAAGAAAGAAAGAAAGAAAGAAAGAAAGCATTGACGAAAGATAGGAAGAAAGAAAGAAAAAAAAGAAAAAAACATTGACGGAAGATAGGAAGAAAGAAAGAAAGAAAGAAAGTAAGAAGGAAAGAAAGAAAGAAAAAAAGAAAGAAAGAAAGAAAGCATTGGCGGAAGATAGGAAGACAGAAAGAAAGAAAGAAAAAAGAGAAAAGCATTGACGGAAGATAGGAAGAAAGAAAGAAAGAAAGAAAGAAAGAAAGAAAGAAAGAAAGAAAGAAGAAAGAAAGAAAGAAAGAAAGAAAGAAAGAAAGAAAGAAAGAAAGCATTTACGGAAGATTGGAAGAAAGAAAAAAAGAAAGAAAGAAAGAAAGAAAGAAAGAAAGAAAGAAAGAAAGAAAGAAAGAAAGAAAGAAACCATTGACGGAAGATAGGAAGAAAGAAAGAAAGAAAAAAGAAAGAAAGCATTGACCGAAGGTAGAAAGAAAGAAAGAAAAAAAGAAAGAAAGAAAGAAAGAAAGAAAGAAAGAAAGCATTGACTTAAGATAGGAAGACAGAAAGAAAGAAAGAAAATATTGATGAAAGATAGGATGAAAGAAAGAAAGAAAGAAAGAAAGCAGGCAAGCATTGACCCGAAGATAGGAAGAAAGAAGGAAAGAAAGAAAGAAAAAAGAAATAAAGCATTGACAGAAGATAGAAAGAAAGAAAGAAAGAAGAAAGAAAGAAAGAAAGCATTGACCGAAGATAGGATGAAAGAAAGAAAGAGAGAAGAAAGAAAAAAGAAAGCATTGACGGAAGATAGGAAGAATATTAAGAAAGAAAGAAAGAAAGAAAGAAAGTAAGAAAGAAAGAAAGAAAGATAGATAGAAAGAAAGTAAGCATTGACGGAATATAGGAAGAAAGAAAGAAAGAAAGAGAGAAAAAAGTATTGACGGAAGATAGGAAGAAAGAAAGAAAGAAAGAAAGAAAGAAAGAAACAAACTAAGTTAGTAAGTAAGCAAGAATTGACGGAAGATAGGAAGAAAGAAAGAAAGAAAGAAAGTAAAAAGAAAGCATTGACGGAACATAGGAAGAAAGAAAGAAAGAAAGAAAGAAAGAAATAAAGAATGAAAGAAAGAAAGAACGCATTGACGGAAGATAGGAAGACAGAAAGAAAGAAAAAAAAGAAAAATGCATTGACGGAAGATAGGAAGAAAGAAAGAAAGAAAGAAAGCATTGACGGAAGATAGGAAGAAAGAAAGAAAGAAAGTGGAAGAAAGAGAGAATGAATGAAAGAAACAAAGAAATGTTGGGCAGAAGGAAAAAGAAAGAAAGAAAGAAAGTAAGAAAGAAAAAAGAAAGCATTGACGGAAAATAGGAAGAAAAGTAAGAAAGAAAGAAAGAAAGTAAGTAAGTAAGAAAGAAAGATAGATAGATAGAAAGAAAGTAAGCATTGACGGAATATAGGATGAAAGAAAGAAAGAAAGAGAGAAAAAAGCATTGACGGAAGATAGGAAGAAAGAAAGAAAGAAAGAAAGAGAAAAGAAAGCATTGACGGAACATAGGAAGAAAGAAAGAAAGAAAGAAAGAAAGAAAGAAAGAAAGAAAGAAAGAAAGAAATAAAGAAAGAAAGAAAGAAAGAACGCATTGACGGAAGATAGGAAGACAGAAAGAAAGAAAAAAAAGAAAAATGCATCGACGGAAGATAGGAAGAAAGAAAGAAAGAAAGAAAGAAAGCATTGACGGAAGATAGGAAGAAAGAAAGAAAGAAAGTGGAAGAAAGAGAGAATGAATGAAAGAAACAAAGAAATGTTGGGCAGAGGGAAAAAGAAAGAAAGAAAGAAAGTAAGAAAGAAAAAAGAAAGCATTGACGGAAGATAGGAAGAAAGAAAGAAAGAAAGAAAAAAGAAAGAAAGCGTTGACAGAAGATAGAAAGAAAGAAAGAATAAAAGAAAGAAAGCATTGACGGAAGATACGAAAGAAGAAAGAAAGAAAGAAAGAAAGCAGAAAGCATTGACGGAAGATAGGAAAAAAAAGAAAGAAAGAAAGAAAGATAGAAAGAAAGTAAGAAAGAAAGATAGAAAGAAAGAAAGCATTGACAAAAGATAGGAAGAAAGAAAGAAAGAAAAAAAAGAAAAAAGCATTGACGGAAGATAGGAAAAAAGAAAAAAAGAAAGAAAGTAAGAAGGAAAGAAAGAAAGAAAGAAAGAAAGAAAGAAAGCATTGGCGGAAGATAGGAAGACAGAAAGAAAGAAAGAAAAAGAGAAAAGCATTGACGGAAGATAGGAAGAAAGAAAGAAAGAAAGATAGAAAGAAAGAAAGAAAGAAAGAAAGTAAGTAAGAAAGAAAGATAGATAGATAGAAAGAAAGTAAGCATTGACGGAATATAGGAAGAAAGAAAGAAAGAAAGAGAGAAAAAAGCATTGACGGAAGATAGGAAGAAAGAAAGAAAGAAAGAAAGAAAGAAACTAAGTTAGTAAGTAAGCAAGCATTGACGGAAGATAGGAAGAAAGAAAGAAAGAAAGAAAGAAAAAAGAAAGCATTGACGGAGCATAGGAAGAAAGAAAGAAAGAAAGAAAGAAAGAAAGAAAGAAAGAAAGAAAGAAAGAAAGAAAGAAAGAAAGAAAGAAAGAACGCATTGACGGAAGATAGGAAGACAGAAAGAAAGAAAAAAAAGAAAAATGCATTGACGGAAGATAGGAAGAAAGAAAGAAAGAAAGAAAGAAAGAAAGCATTGACGGAAGATAGGAAGAAAGAAAGAAAGAAAGTGGAAGAAAGAGAGAATGAATGAAAGAAACAAAGAAATGTTGGGCAGAAGGAAAAAGAAAGAAAGAAAGAAAGTAAGAAAGAAAAAAGAAAGCATTGACGGAAGATAGGAAGAAAGAAAGAAAGAAAGAAAGAAAAAAGAAAGAAAGCGTTGACAGAAGATAGAAAGAAAGAAAGAATAAAAGAAAGAAAGCATTGACGGAAGATACGAAAGAAGAAAGAAAGAAAGAAAGAAAGCAGAAAGCATTGACGGAAGATAGGAAGAAAAAGAAAGAAAGAAAGAAAGATAGAAAGAAAGTAAGAAAGAAAGATAGAAAGAAAGAAAGCATTGACGAAATATAGGAAGAAAGAAAGAAAGAAAGAAAGTAAGAAGGAAAGAAAGAAAGAAAGAAAGAAAGAAAGAAAGAAAGAAAGAAAGAAGGAAAGAAAGAAAGAAAGAAAGCATTGGCGGAAGATAGGAAGACAGAAAGAAAGAAAGAAAAAGAGAAAAGCATTGACGGAAGATAGGAAGAAAGAAAGAAAGAAAGAAAGATAGAAAGAATGAAAGAAAGAAAGAAAGAAAGAAAGTAAGCAAGCAAGCATTTACGGAAGATAGGAAGAAAGAAAAAAAGAAAGAAAGAAAGAAAGAAAGAAAGAAAAAAAGAAACCATTGACGGAAGATCGGAAGAAAGAAAGAAAGAAAAAAGAAAGAAAGCATTGACGGAAGATAGAAAGAAAGAAAGAAAAAAAGAAAGAAAGAAAGAAAGAAAGCATTGACTTAAGATAGGAAGAAAGAAAGAAAGATAGAAAACAGTGATGAAAGATAGGATGAAAGAAAGAAAGAAAGAAAGCAGGCAAGCATTGACAGAAGATAGGAAGAAAGAAAGAAAGAAAACATTGACGGAAGATAGGAAGAAAGAAAGAAAGAAAGAAAGAAAGAAAGAAAGAAAGAAAGAAAGAAAGAAAGCATTAACGGAAGATAGGAAGACAGAAAGAAAGAAAAAACAGAAAAAAGCATTGACGGAAGATAGGAAGAAAGAAAGAAAGAAAGAAAGAAAGAAAGAAAGAAAGAAAGAAAGAAAGAAAGAAAGAAAGCATTGACGAAAGATACGATGAAAGAAAGCAAGAAAGAAAGAAAGAAAGAAAGAAAGAAAGAAAGAAAGTAAGCAAGCAAGCAAGCAAGCATTTACGGAAGATAGGAAGAAAGAAAGAAAGAAAGAAAGAAAGAAAGAAAGAAAGAAAAAAAGAAAGAAAGAAAGATAGAAAGAAAGAAAGAAACCATTGACGGAAGAATGGAAGAAAGAAAGAAAGAAAAAAGAAAGAAAGCATTGACGGAAGATAGAAAGAAAGAAAGAAAGAAAAAAAGAAAGAAAGAAAGAAAGAAAGAAAGAAAGAAAGAAAGAAAGAAAGCATTGACTTAAAATAGGAAGAAAGAAAGAAAGAAAGAAAACATTGATGAAAGATAGGATGAACGAAAGAAAGAAAGAAAGAAAGCAGGCAAGCATTGACGGAAGATAGGAAGAAAGAAAGAAAGAAAGAAAACATTGACGGAAGATTGGAAGAAAGAAGGAAAGAAAGAAAGAAAAAAGAAAGAAAGCATTGACGGAAGATAGGATGAAAGAAAGAGAGAAAGAAAGAAAGAAAGCATTGACGGAAGATAGGAAGGAAGAAAGAAAGAAAGTGGGAGAAAGAGAGAATGAATGAAAGAAACAAAGAAATGTTGGGCAGAAGGAAAAAGAAAGAAAGAAAGAAAGTAAGAAAGAAAAAAGAAAGCATTGACGGAAGATAGGAAGAAAGAAAGAAAGAAAGAAAGAAAAAAGAAAGAAAGCGTTGACAGAAGATAGAAAGAAAGAAAGAATAAAAGAAAGAAAGCATTGACGGAAGATACGAAAGAAGAAAGAAAGAAAGAAAGAAAGCAGAAAGCATTGACGGAAGATAGGAAGAAAAAGAAAGAAAGAAAGAAAGATAGAAAGAAAGTAAGAAAGAAAGATAGAAAGAAAGAAAGCATTGACGAAAGATAGGAAGAAAGAAAGAAAGAAAAAAAAGAAAAAAGCATTGACGGAAGATAGGAAGAAAGAAAGAAAGAAAGTAAGAAGGAAAGAAAGAATGAAAGAAAGAAAGAAAGAAAGAAAGAAAGAAAGGAAGAAAGCATTGGCGGAAGATAGGAAGACAGAAAGAAAGAAAGAAAAAAGAGAAAAGCATTGACGGAAGATAGGAAGAAAGAAAGATAGAAAGAAAGAAAGATAGAAAGAAAGTAAGCAAGCAAGCATTTACGGAAGATAGGAAGAAAGAAAAAAGAAAGATAGAAAGAAAGAAAGAAAGAAACCATTGAAAGAAGATAGGAAGAAAGAAAGAAAGAAAGAAAGTAAGAAGGAAAGAAAGAAAGAAAAAAAGAAAGAAAGAAAGAAAGCATTGGCGGAAGATAGGAAGACAGAAAGAAAGAAAGAAAAAAGAGAAAAGCATTGACGGAAGATAGGAAGAAAGAAAGAAAGAAAGAAAGAAAGAAAGAAAGAAAGAAAGAAAGAAAGAAAGAAAGAAAGAAAGAAAGAAAGAAAGAAAGAAAGAAAGCATTTACGGAAGATTGGAAGAAAGAAAAAAAGAAAGAAAGAAAGAAAGAAAGAAAGAAAGAAAGAAAGAAAGAAAGAAAGAAAGAAAGAAAGAAACCATTGACGGAAGATAGGAAGAAAGAAAGAAAGAAAAAAGAAAGAAAGCATTGACCGAAGGTAGAAAGAAAGAAAGAAAAAAAGAAAGAAAGAAAGAAAGAAAGAAAGAAAGCATTGACTTAAGATAGGAAGACAGAAAGAAAGAAAGAAAATATTGATGAAAGATAGGATGAAAGAAAGAAAGAAAGAAAGAAAGCAGGCAAGCATTGACCGAAGATAGGAAGGAAGAAAGAAAGAAAGAAAACATTGACGGAAGATAGGAAGAAAGAAGGAAAGAAAGAAAGAAAAAAGAAATAAAGCATTGACAGAAGATAGAAAGAAAGAAAGAAAGAAGAAAGAAAGAAAGAAAGAAAGCATTGACCGAAGATAGGATGAAAGAAAGAAAGAAAGAAGAAAGAAAAAAGAAAGCATTGACGGAAGATAGGAAGAATATTAAGAAAGAAAGAAAGAAAGAAAGAAAGTAAGAAAGAAAGAAAGAAAGATAGATAGAAAGAAAGTAAGCATTGACGGAATATAGGAAGAAAGAAAGAAAGAAAGAGAGAAAAAAGTATTGACGGAAGATAGGAAGAAAGAAAGAAAGAAAGAAAGAAAGAAAGAAAGAAACAAACAAACTAAGTTAGTAAGTAAGCAAGAATTGACGGAAGATAGGAAGAAAGAAAGAAAGAAAGAAAGAAAAAAGAAAGCATTGACGGAACATAGGAAGAAAGAAAGAAAGAAAGAAAGAAATAAAGAATGAAAGAAAGAAAGAACGCATTGACGGAAGATAGGAAGACAGAAAGAAAGAAAAAAAAGAAAAATGCATTGACGGAAGATAGGAAGAAAGAAAGAAAGAAAGAAAGCATTGACGGAAGATAGGAAGAAAGAAAGAAAGAAAGTGGAAGAAAGAGAGAATGAATGAAAGAAACAAAGAAATGTTGGGCAGAAGGAAAAAGAAAGAAAGAAAGAAAGTAAGAAAGAAAAAAGAAAGCATTGACGGAAAATAGGAAGAAAAGTAAGAAAGAAAGAAAGAAAGAAAGTAAGTAAGAAAGAAAGATAGATAGATAGAAAGAAAGTAAGCATTGACGGAATATAGGATGAAAGAAAGAAAGAAAGAGAGAAAAAAGCATTGACGGAAGATAGGAAGAAAGAAAGAAAGAAAGAAAGAAACTAAGTTAGTAAGTAAGCAAGCATTGACGGAGGATAGGAAGAAAGAAAGAAAGAAAGAAAGAGAAAAGAAAGCATTGACGGAACATAGGAAGAAAGAAAGAAAGAAAGAAAGAAAGAAAGAAAGAAATAAAGAAAGAAAGAAAGAAAGAACGCATTGACGGAAGATAGGAAGACAGAAAGAAAGAAAAAAAAGAAAAATCCATTGACGGAAGATAGGAAGAAAGAAAGAAAGAAAGAAAGAAAGCATTGACGGAAGATAGGAAGAAAGAAAGAAAGAAAGTGGAAGAAAGAGAGAATGAATGAAAGAAACAAAGAAATGT
Organism: Intellagama lesueurii; assembly: GCA_037013535.1. Lineage (NCBI taxonomy): Eukaryota > Metazoa > Chordata > Lepidosauria > Squamata > Agamidae > Intellagama > Intellagama lesueurii. The sequence goes on along the minus strand of JBAJHW010000018.1, from coordinate 4,197,401 downwards.
TGGGCAGAGGGAAAAAGAAAGAAAGAAAGAAAGTAAGAAAGAAAAAAGAAAGCATTGACGGAAGATAGGAAGAAAGAAAGAAAGAAAGAAAAAAGAAAGAAAGCGTTGACAGAAGATAGAAAGAAAGAAAGAATAAAAGAAAGAAAGCATTGACGGAAGATACGAAAGAAGAAAGAAAGAAAGAAAGAAAGCAGAAAGCATTGACGGAAGATAGGAAGAAAAAGAAAGAAAGAAAGAAAGATAGAAAGAAAGTAAGAAAGAAAGATAGAAAGAAAGAAAGCATTGACAAAAGATAGGAAGAAAGAAAGAAAGAAAAAAAAGAAAAAAGCATTGACGGAAGATAGGAAAAAAGAAAAAAAGAAAGAAAGTAAGAAGGAAAGAAAGAAAGAAAGAAAGAAAGAAAGAAAGCATTGGCGGAAGATAGGAAGACAGAAAGAAAGAAAGAAAAAGAGAAAAGCATTGACGGAAGATAGGAAGAAAGAAAGAAAGAAAGAGAGAAAAAAGCATTGACGGAAGATAGGAAGAAAGAAAGAAAGAAAGAAAGAAACTAAGTTAGTAAGTAAGCAAGCATTGACGGAAGATAGGAAGAAAGAAAGAAAGAAAGAAAGAGAAAAGAAAGCATTGACGGAACATAGGAAGAAAGAAAGAAAGAAAGAAAGAAAGAAATAAATAAAGAAAGAAAGAAAGAAAGAACGCATTGACGGAAGATAGGAAGACAGAAAGAAAGAAAAAAAAGAAAAATGCATTGACGGAAGATAGGAAGAAAGAAAGAAAGAAAGAAAGAAAGAAAGCATTGACGGAAGATAGGAAGAAAGAAAGAAAGAAAGTGGAAGAAAGAGAGAATGAATGAAAGAAAGAAAGAAATGTTGGGCAGAGGGAAAAAGAAAGAAAGAAAGAAAGTAAGAAAGAAAAAAGAAAGCATTGACGGAAGATAGGAAGAAAGAAAGAAAGAAAGAAAAAAGAAAGAAAGCGTTGACAGAAGATAGAAAGAAAGAAAGAATAAAAGAAAGAAAGCATTGACGGAAGATACGAAAGAAGAAAGAAAGAAAGAAAGAAAGCAGAAAGCATTGAAGGAAGATAGGAAGAAAAAGAAAGAAAGAAAGAAAGATAGAAAGAAAGTAAGAAAGAAAGATAGAAAGAAAGAAAGCATTGACAAAAGATAGGAAGAAAGAAAGAAAGAAAAAAAAGAAAAAAGCATTGACGGAAGATAGGAAAAAAGAAAAAAAGAAAGAAAGTAAGAAGGAAAGAAAGAAAGAAAGAAAGAAAGCATTGGCGGAAGATAGGAAGACAGAAAGAAAGAAAGAAAAAGAGAAAAGCATTGACGGAAGATAGGAAGAAAGAAAGAAAGAAAGATAGAAAGAAAGAAAGAAAGAAAGAAAGAAAGTAAGAAAGAAAGATAGATAGATAGAAAGAAAGTAAGCATTGACGGAATATAGGAAGAAAGAAAGAAAGAAAGAGAGAAAAAAGCATTGACGGAAGATAGGAAGAAAGAAAGAAAGAAAGAAAGAAAGAAACTAAGTTAGTAAGTAAGCAAGCATTGACGGAAGATAGGAAGAAAGAAAGAAAGAAAGAAAGAAAAAAGAAAGCATTGACGGAGCATAGGAAGAAAGAAAGAAAGAAAGAAAGAAAGAAAGAAAGAAAGAAAGAAAGAAAGAAAGAACGCATTGACGGAAGATAGGAAGACAGAAAGAAAGAAAAAAAAGAAAAATGCATTGACGGAAGATAGGAAGAAAGAAAGAAAGAAAGAAAGAAAGAAAGCATTGACGGAAGATAGGAAGAAAGAAAGAAAGAAAGTGGAAGAAAGAGAGAATGAATGAAAGAAACAAAGAAATGTTGGGCAGAAGGAAAAAGAAAGAAAGAAAGAAAGTAAGAAAGAAAAAAGAAAGCATTGACGGAAGATAGGAAGAAAGAAAGAAAGAAAGAAAGAAAAAAGAAAGAAAGCGTTGACAGAAGATAGAAAGAAAGAAAGAATAAAAGAAAGAAAGCATTGACGGAAGATACGAAAGAAGAAAGAAAGAAAGAAAGAAAGCAGAAAGCATTGACGGAAGATAGGAAGAAAAAGAAAGAAAGAAAGAAAGATAGAAAGAAAGTAAGAAAGAAAGATAGAAAGAAAGAAAGCATTGACGAAATATAGGAAGAAAGAAAGAAAGAAAGAAAGTAAGAAGGAAAGAAAGAAAGAAAGAAAGAAAGAAAGAAAGAAAGAAAGAAAGAAAGAAAGAAAGAAAGAAAGAAAGAAAGAAAGCATTGGCGGAAGATAGGAAGACAGAAAGAAAGAAAGAAAAAGAGAAAAGCATTGACGGAAGATAGGAAGAAAGAAAGAAAGAAAGAAAGAAAGATAGAAAGAATGAAAGAAAGAAAGAAAGAAAGAAAGTAAGCAAGCAAGCATTTACGGAAGATAGGAAGAAAGAAAAAAAGAAAGAAAGAAAGAAAGAAAGAAAGAAAAAAAGAAACCATTGACGGAAGATCGGAAGAAAGAAAGAAAGAAAAAAGAAAGAAAGCATTGACGGAAGATAGAAAGAAAGAAAGAAAAAAAGAAAGAAAGAAAGAAAGAATGCATTGACTTAAGATAGGAAGAAAGAAAGAAAGAAAGAAAACAGTGATGAAAGATAGGATGAAAGAAAGAAAGAAAGAAAGCAGGCAAGCATTGACAGAAGATAGGAAGAAAGAAAGAAAGAAAACATTGACGGATGATAGGAAGAAAGAAAGAAAGAAAGAAAGAAAGAAAGAAAGAAAGAAAGAAAGAAAGCATTAACGGAAGATAGGAAGACAGAAAGAAAGAAAAAAAAGAAAAAAGCATTGACGGAAGATAGGAAGAAAGAAAGAAAGAAAGAAGGAAAGAAAGAAAGAAAGAAAGAAAGAAAGAAAGCATTGACGAAAGA
>JBAJHW010000018.1:4184522-4189522 GCA_037013535.1 Intellagama lesueurii | reverse complement strand
AGAAAGAATGAAAGAAACAAAGCATTGACTTAAGATAGGAAGAAAGAAAGAAAGAAAGAAAACATTGATGAAAGATAGGATGAAAGAAAGAAAGAAAGCAGGCAAGCATTGACGAAAGATAGGAAGAAAGAAAGAAAGAAAACATTGACGGAAGATAGGAAGAAAGAAAGAAAGAAAGAAAGAAAGAAAGAAAAAAGCATTGACGGAAGATAAAGAGAAAGAAAGAAAAAAAGAAAGAAATAAAGAAAGCATTGATAAAAGATAGGAAGAAAGAAAGAAAGAAAGAAAGAAAAAAGAAAGAAAGTGTTGACGGAAGATAGAAAGAAAGAAAGAAAGAAAGAAAGAAAGCATTGACGGAAGATAGGAAGAAAAAGAAAGAAAGAAAGAAAGTAGGTAAAAAAGATAGAAAGAAAGAAAGAAAAAAAGAAAGAAAGAAAGAAAGAAAGAAAGCATTGACGAGAGATAGGATAAAAGAAAGAAAGAAAGAAAGAAAGCATTGACGGAAGATAGGAAGAAAGAAAGAAAGAAAGAAAGAAAGAAAGAGGAGGAAAGAGAGAATGAATGAAAGAAAGAAAGAATTGGTGGGCAGAAGGAAAAAGAAAGAAAGAAAGAAAGAAAGAAAGAAAAAAGAAAGCATTGATTGAAGATAGGAAGAAAGAAAGAAAGAAAGAAAGAAAGCATTGACGGAAGATAGGAAGAAAGAAGGAAAGAAAGAAAGAAAAAAGAAAGAAAGCATTTACAGAAGATAGAAAGAAAGAAAGAAAAAAGAAAGAAAGAAAGAAAGCATTGACGGAAGATAGGATGAAAGAAAGAAAGAAAGAAAGAAATAAAGAAAGAAAGAAAGAAAGAAAGAAAGAAAGATAGCATTGACGGAAGATAGGAAGAAAGAAAGAAAGAAAGAAAAAAGCATTGATGGAAGATAGGAAGAAAGAAAGAAAGAAAGAAAGAAAAGAATGCATTGATGAAAGATAGGATGAAAGAAAGAAAGAAAGAACGAAAACATTGCCGAACGATAGGAATAAAGAAAGAAAGAAAGAAAGAAAGTGGGAGAAAGAGAGAATGAATGAAAGAAACAAAGAAATGTTGGGCAGAAGGAAAAAGAAAGAAAGAAAGAAAGAAAGAAAGAAAGCAGAAAGCATTGACGGAAGATAGGAAGAAAAAGAAAGAAAGAAAGAAAGAAAGATAGAAAGAAAGTTAGAAAGAAGGATAGAAAGAAAGAAAGCATTGACGAAAGATAGGAAGAAAGAAAGAAAGGAAAAAAAGAAAAAAGCATTGACGGAAGATAGGAAGAAAGAAAGAAAGAAAGAAAGAAAGAAAGAAGGAAAGAAAGAAAGAAAGAAAGAAAGCATTGGCGGAAGATAGGAAGACAGAAAGAAAGAAAGAAAAAAGAGAAAAGCATTGACGGAAGATAGGAAGAAAGAAAGAAAGAAAGATAGAAAGAAAGAAAGAAAGAAAGAAAGTAAGCAAGCAAGCATTTACGGAAGATAGGAAGAAAGAAAGAAAGAAAGAAAGAAAGAAAAAAAGAAAGAAAGAAAGATAGAAAGAAAGAAAGAAAGAAACCATTGACGGAAGATAGGAAGAAAGAAAGAAAGAAAAAAGAAAGAAAGCATTGACGGAAGATAGAAAGGAAGAAAGAAAGAAAAAAAGAAAGAAAGAAAGAAAGAAAGCATTGACTTAAAATAGGAAGAAAGAAAGAAAGAAAGAAAACATTGATGAAAGATAGGATGAAAGAAAGAAAGAAAGAAAGAAAGCAGGCAAGCATTGACGGAAGATAGGAAGAAAGAAAGAAAGAAAGAAAACATTGATGGAAGATTGGAAGAAAGAAGGAAAGAAAGAAAGAAAAAAGAAAGAAAGCATTGACAGAAGATAGAAAGAAAGAAAGAAAAAAGAAAGAAAGAAAGAAAGCATTGACGGAAGATAGGATGAAAGAAAGAAAGAAAGAAAGAAAGAAAGCATTGACGGAAGATAGGAAGAAAGAAAGAAAGAAAGTGGGAGAAAGAGAGAATGAATGAAAGAAACAAAGAAATGTTGGGCAGAAGGAAAAAGAAAGAAAGAAAGAAAGTAAGAAAGAAAAAAGAAAGCATTGATGGAAGAGAGGAAGAAAGAAAGAAAGAAAGAAAAAAGAAAGAAAGCGTTGACAGAAGATAGAAAGAAAGAAAGAATCAAAGAAAGAAAGCATTGACGGAAGATACGAAAGAAGAAAGAAAGAAAGAAAGAAAGCAGAAAGCATTGACGGAAGATAGGAAGAAAAAGAAAGAAAGAAAGAAAGATAGAAAGAAAGTAAGAAAGAAAGATAGAAAGAAAGAAAGCATTGACGAAAGATAGGAAGAAAGAAAGAAAGAAAAAAAAGAAAAAAGCATTGACGGAAGATAGGAAGAAAGAAAGAAAGAAAGTAAGAAGGAAAGAAAGAATGAATGAAAGAAAGAAAGAAAGAAAGAAAGAAAGAAAGAAAGAAAGCATTGGCGGAAGATAGGAAGACAGAAAGAAAGAAAGAAAAAAGAGAAAAGCATTGACGGAAGATAGGAAGAAAGAAAGAAAGAAAGATAGAAAGAAAGAAAGATAGAAAGAAAGTAAGCAAGCAAGCATTTACGGAAGATAGGAAGAAAGAAAAAAGAAAGAAAGAAAGAAAGAAAGAAAGAAACCATTGAAAGAAGATACGAAGAAAGAAAGAAAAAAGAAAGAAAGCATTCACGGAAGATAGAAAGAAAGAAAGAAAAAAAGAAAGAAAGAAAGAAAGAAAGAAAGCATTGACTTAAAATAGGAAGAAAGAAAGAAAGAAAGAAAACATTGATGAAAGATAGGATGAAAGAAAGAAAGAAAGAAAGAAAGAAAGAAAGAAAGCAGGCAAGCATTGACGGAAGATAGGAAGAAAGAAAGAAAGAAAACATTGACGGAAGATAGGAAGAAAGAAAGAAAGAAAGAAAGAAAGAAAGAAAGAAAGAAAGAAAGAAAGCATTGATAAAAGATAGGATGAAAGAAAGAAAGAAAGAAAGAATGAAAGAAAGAAAGAAAACATTGACGGACGATAGGAAGAAAGAAAGAAAGAAAGAAAGAAAGAAAGTTGGAGAAAGAGAGAATGAATGAAAGAAGAAAGAAATGTTGGGCAGAAGGAAAAAGAAAGAAAGAAAGAAAGTAAGAAAGAATAAAGAAAGCATTGACGGAAGATGGGAAGAAAAGTAAGAAAGAAAGAAAGAAAGAAAGTAAGTAAGAAAGAAAGATAGATAGATAGAAAGAAAGTAAGCATTGACGGAATATAGGAAGAAAGAAAGAAAGAAAGAGAGAAAAAAGCATTGACGGAAGATAGGAAGAAAGAAAGAAAGAAAGAAAGAAAGAAAGAAAGAAAGAAAGAAACTAAGTTAGTAAGTAAGCAAGCATTGACGGAAGATAGGAAGAAAGAAAGAAAGAAAAAGAAAAAAGAATGCATTGACGGAACATAGGAAGAAAGAAAGAAAGAAAGAAAGAAAGAAAGAAAGAAAGAAAGAAAGAAAGAAAGAACGCATTGACGGAAGATAGGAAGACAGAAAGAAGGAAAAAAAAGAAAAATGCATTGACGGAAGATAGGAAGAAAGAAAGAAAGAAAGAAAGAAAGAAAGCATTGACGGAAGATAGGAAGAAAGAAAGAAAGAAAGTGGAAGAAAGAGAGAATGAATGAAAGAAACAAAGAAATGTTGGGCAGAAGGAAAAAGAAAGAAAGAAAGAAAGTAAGAAAGAAAAAAGAAAGCATTGACGGAAGATAGGAAGAAGGAAAGAAAGAAAGAAAAAAGAAAGAAAGCGTTGACAGAAGATAGAAAGAAAGAATAAAAGAAAGAAAGCATTGACGGAAGATACGAAAGAAGAAAGAAAGAAAGAAAGAAAGCAGAAAGCATTGACGGAAGATAGGAAGAAAAAGAAAGAAAGAAAGAAAGATAGAAAGAAAGTAAGAAAGAAAGATAGAAAGAAAGCATTGACGAAAGATAGGAAGAAAGAAAGAAAGAAAAAAAGAAAAAAGCATTGACGGAAGATAGGAAAACAGAAAAAAAGAAAGAAAGTAAGAAGGAAAGAAAGAAAGAAAGAAATAAAGAAAGAAAGCATTGGCGGAAGATAGGAAGACAGAAAGAAAGAAAGAAAAAGAGAAAAGCATTGACGGAAGATAGGAAGAAAGAAAGAAAGAAAGATAGAAAGAAAGAAAGAAAGAAAGTAAGTAAGTAAGAAAGAAAGATAGATAGATAGAAAGAAAGTAAGCATTGACGGAATATAGGAAGAAAGAAAGAAAGAAAGAAAGAGAGAAAAAAGCATTGACGGAAGATAGGAAGAAAGAAAGAAAGAAAGAAAGAAAGAAAGAAACTAAGTTAGAAAGTAAGCAAGCATTGACGGAAGATAGGAAGAAAGAAAGAAAGAAAGAAAGAAAAAAGAAAGCATTGACGGAAGATAGGAAGAAAGAAAGAAAGAAAGAAAGAAAGAAAGAAAGAAAGAAAGAAAGAAAGAAAGCATTGACGGAAGATAGGAAGAAAGAAAGAAAGAAAGTGGAAGAAAGAGAGAATGAATGAAAGAAACAAAGAAATGTTGGGCAGAAGGAAAAAGAAAGAAAGAAAGAAAGTAAGAAAGAAAAAAGAAAGCATTGACGGAAGATAGGAAGAAGGAAAGAAAGAAAGAAAAAAGAAAGAAAGCGTTGACAGAAGATAGAAAGAAAGAAAGAATAAAAGAAAGAAAGCATTGACGGAAGATACGAAAGAAGAAAGAAAGAAAGAAAGAAAGCAGAAAGCATTGACGGAAGATAGGAAGAAAAAGAAAGAAAGAAAGAAAGATAGAAAGAAAGTAAGAAAGAAAGATAGAAAGAAAGCATTGACGAAAGATAGGAAGAAAGAAAGAAAGAAAAAAAGAAAAAAGCATTGACGGAAGATAGGAAAACAGAAAAAAAGAAAGAAAGTAAGAAGGAAAGAAAGAAAGAAAGAAATAAAGAAAGAAAGCATTGGCGGAAGATAGGAAGACAGAAAGAAAGAAAGAAAAAGAGAAAAGCATTG
>JBAJHW010000018.1:4174522-4177022 GCA_037013535.1 Intellagama lesueurii | reverse complement strand
GAAAAAAGAAAGCATTGACGGAAGATAGGAAGACTATTAAGAAAGAAAGAAAGAAAGAAAGAAAGTAAGAAAGAAAGAAAGAAAGATAGATAGAAAGAAAGTAAGCATTGACGGAATATAGGAAGAAAGAAAGAAAGAAAGAGAGAAAAAAGTATTGACGAAAGATAGGAAGAAAGAAAGAAAGAAAGAAAGAAAGAAGGAAACAAACTAAGTTAGTAAGTAAGCAAGAATTGACGGAAGATAGGAAGAAAGAAAGAAAGAAAGAAAGAAAAAAGAAAGCATTGACGGAACATAGGAAGAAAGAAAGAAAGAAAGAAAGAAAGAAAGAAAGAAAGAAAGAAAGAAAGAAAGAAAGAACGCATTGACGGAAGATAGGAAGACAGAAAGAAAGAAAAAAAAGAAAAATGCATTGACGGAAGATAGGAAGAAAGAAAGAAAGAAAGAAAGAAAGCATTGACGGAAGATAGGAAGAAAGAAAGAAAGAAAGTGGAAGAAAGAGAGAATGAATGAAAGAAACAAAGAAATGTTGGGCAGAAGGAAAAAGAAAGAAAGAAAGAAAGTAAGAAAGAAAAAAGAAAGCATTGACGGAAAATAGGAAGAAATGTAAGAAAGAAAGAAAGAAAGAAAGTAAGTAAGAAAGAAAGATAGATAGATAGAAAGAAAGTAAGCATTGACGGAATATAGGAAGAAAGAAAGAAAGAAAGAGAGAAAAAAGCATTGACGGAAGATAGGAAGAAAGAAAGAAAGAAAGAAAGAAAGAAACTAAGTTAGTAAGTAAGCAAGCATTGACGGAAGATAGGAAGAAAGAAAGAAAGAAAGAAAGAAAGAAAAAAGAAAGCATTGACGGAACATAGGAAGAGAGAAAGAAAGAAAGAAAAGAAAGAAAGAAAGAAAGAAAGAAAGAAAGAAAGAAAGAAAGAAAGAAAGAAAGAAAGAAAGAACGCATTGACGGAAGATAGGAAGAAAGAAAGAAAGAAAGTGGAAGAAAGAGAGAATGAATGAAAGAAACAAAGAAATGTTGGGCAGAAGGAAAAAGAAAGAAAGAAAGAAAGTAAGAAAGAAAAAAGAAAGCATTGACGGAAGATAGGAAGAAAGAAAGAAAGAAAGAAAAAAGAAAGAAAGCGTTGACAGAAGATAGAAAGAAAGAAAGAATAAAAGAAAGAAAGCATTGACGGAAGATACGAAAGAAGAAAGAAAGAAAGAAAGAAAGCAGAAAGCATTGACGGAAGATAGGAAGAAAAAGAAAGAAAGAAAGAAAGATAGAAAGAAAGTAAGAAAGAAAGATAGAAAGAAAGAAAGCATTGACGAAAGATAGGAAGAAAGAAAGAAAGAAAAAAAAGAAAAAAGCATTGACGGAAGATAGGAAAAAAGAAAAAAAGAAAGAAAGTAAGAAGGAAAGAAAGAAAGAAAGAAAGAAAGAAAGCATTGGCGGAAGATAGGAAGACAGAAAGAAAGAAAGAAAAAGAGAAAAGCATTGACGGAAGATAGGAAGAAAGAAAGAAAGATAGAAAGAAAGAAAGAGAGAAAGTAAGTAAGAAAGAAAGATAGATAGATAGAAAGAAAGTAAGCATTGACGGAATATAGGAAGAAAGAAAGAAAGAAAGAGAGAAAAAAGCATTGACGGAAGATAGGAAGAAAGAAAGAAAGAAAGAAAGAAAGAAAGAAACTAAGTTAGTAAGTAAGCAAGCATTGACGGAAGATAGGAAGAAAGAACGAAAGAAAGAAAGAAAGAAGAAAGCATTGACGGAACATAGGAAGAAAGAAAGAAAGAAAGAAAGAAAGAAAGAAAGAAAGAAAGAAAGAAAGAACGCATTGACGGAAGATAGGAAGACAGAAAGAAAGAAAAAAATGAAAAATGCATTGACGGAAGATAGGAAGAAAGAAAGAAAGAAAGAAAGAAAGAAAGCATTGACGGAAGATAGGAAGAAAGAAAGAAAGAAAGTGGAAGAAAGAGAGAATGAATGAAAGAAACAAAGAAATGTTGGGCAGAAGGAAAAAGAAAGAAAGAAAGAAAAGTAAGAAAGAAAAAAAGAAAGCATTGACGGAAGATAGGAAGAAAGAAAGAAAGAAAGAAAAAAGAAAGAAAGCGTTGACAGAAGATAGAAAGAAAGAAAGAATAAAAGAAAGAAAGCATTGACGGAAGATACGAAAGAAGAAAGAAAGAAAGAAAGAAAGCAGAAAGCATTGACGGAAGATAGGAAGAAAAAGAAAGAAAGAAAGAAAGATAGAAAAAAAGTAAGAAAGAAAGATAGAAAGAAAGAAAGCATTGACGAAAGATAGGAAGAAAGAAAGAAAGAAAAAAAAGAAAAAAGCATTGACGGAAGATAGGAAAAAAGAAAAAATGAAGAAAGTAAGAAGGAAAGAAAGAAAGAAAGAAAGAAAGAAAGAAAGAAAGAAAGAAAGAAAGAAAGAAAGAAAGAAAGAAAGCATTGGCGGAAAATAGGAAGGACAGAAAGAAAGAAAGAAAAAGAGAAAAGCATTGACGGAAGATAGGAAGAAA
>JBAJHW010000018.1:4152022-4164522 GCA_037013535.1 Intellagama lesueurii | reverse complement strand
GGAAGAAAGAAGGAAAGAAAGAAAGAAAAAAGAAAGAAAGCATTAACAGAAGATAGAAAGAAAGAAAGAAAAAAGAAAGAAAGAAAGAAAGCATTGACGGAAGATAGGATGAAAGAAAGAAAGAAAGAAAGAAAGAAAGAAAGACAGAAAGAAAGAAAGAAAGAAAGAAAGAAAGCATTGACGGAAGATAGGAAGAAAGAAAGAAAGAAATAAAAAAGAAAGAAAGCGTTGACGGAAGATAGAAAGAAAGAAAGAATAAAAGAAAGAAAGCATTGACGGAAGATAGGAAAGAAGGAAGAAAGAAAGAAAGAAAGCAGAAAGCATTGACAGAAGATAGGAAGAAAAAGAAAGAAAGAAAGAAAGATAGAAAGAAAGTAAGAAGGAAAGAAAGAAAGAAAGAAAAAAAGAAAGAAAGAAAGAAAGAAAGAAAGAAAGCATTGACGAAAGATAGGAAGAAAGAAAGAAAGAAAAGAAAAAAGCATTGACGGAAGATAGGAAGAAAGAAAGAAAGAAAGAAAGTAAGAAGGAAAGAAAGAAAGAAAGAAAAAAAGAAAGAAAGAAAGAAAGAAAGAAAGAAAGAAAGAAAGAAAGAAAGCATTGGCGGAAGATAGGAAGACAGAAAGAAAGAAAGAAAAAAGAGAAAAGCATTGACGGAAGATAGGAAGAAAGAAAGAAAGAAAGATAGAAAGAAAGAAAGAAAGAAAGAAAGAAAGAAAGAAAGAAAGAAAGAAAGAAATAAAGAAAAAAGAAAGCATTGACGGAAGATAGGAAGAAAGAAAGAAAGAAAGAAAGGAAGGAAGAAAGCATTGACGAAAGATACGATGAAAGAAAGAAAGAAAGAAAGAAAGAAAGAAAGCATTGACGGAAGATAGAATGAAAGAACGAAAGAAAGAAAGATAGATAGAAAGAAAGAAAGAAAGACAGAGAGCATTGATGGAAGATAGGAAAGGAGAAAGAAAGAAAGAAAGAAAGAAAGAAAGAAAGAAAGAAAGAAAGAAAGAAAGAAAGAAAGAAAGAAAGAAAGAAAGAAAGCATTGACGGAAGATAGGAAGAAAGAAAGAAAGAAAGAAAGAAAACATTGATGAAAGATAGGATGAAAGAAAGAAAGAATGAAAGAAAGAATGAAAGCATTGACAGAAGATAGAAAGAAAGAAAAAAGAAAGAAAGTAAGAAAGAAAGCATTGACGGAAGATAGGATGAAAGAAAGAAAGAAAGAAAGAAAGAAAGAAAGAAAGCATTGACGGAAGAAAGAAAGAAAGAAAGAAAGAAAGAAAGAAAGAAAGAAAGAAAGAAAGAAAGAAAGCATTGACGGAAGATAGGAAGAAAGAAGGAAAGAAAGAAAGAAAAAAGAAAGAAAGCATTGACAGAAGATAGAAAGAAAGAAAGAAAAAAGAAAGAAAGAAAGAAAGAAAGTGGGAGAAAGAGAGAATGTGTGAAAGAAACAAAGAAATGTTGGGCAGAAGGAAAAAGAAAGAAAGAAAGAAAGTAAGAAAGCGTTGACGGAAGATAGAAAGAAAGAAAGAAAAAAGAAAGAAAGAATGAAAGAAAGAAAGCATTGACGGAAGATAGGAAGACAGAAAGAAAGAAAAAAAGAAAAAAGCATTGACGGAAGATAGGAAGAAAGAAAGAAAGAAAGAAAGAAAGAAAGAAAGAAAGAAAGCATTGATGGAAGATAGGAAGAAAGAAAGAAAGAAAGAAAGCATTGACGGAAGATAGGAAGAAAGAAGGAAAGAAAGAAAGAAAAAAGAAATAAAGCATTGACAGAAGATAGATAGAAAGAAAGAAATAAGAAAGAAAGAAAGAAAGCATTGACCGAAGATAGGATGAAAGAAAGAAAGAAAGAAAGAAAGAAAAAAGAAAGCATTGACGGAAGATAGGAAGAATATTAAGAAAGAAAGAAAGAAAGAAAGAAAGAAAGTAAGAAAGAAAGAAAGAAAGATAGATAGAAAGAAAGTAAGCATTGACGGAATATAGGAAGAAAGAAAGAAAGAAAGAGAGAAAAAAGTATTGACGGAAGATAGGAAGAAGGAAAGAAAGAAAGAAAGAAAGAAACAAACTAAGTTAGTAAGTAAGCAAGAATTGACGGAAGATAGGAAGAAAGAAAGAAAGAAAGAAAGAAAAAAGAAAGCATTGACGGAACATAGGAAGAAAGAAAGAAAGAAAGAAAGAAAGAAAGAAAGAAAGAAAGAAAGAACGCATTGACGGAAGATAGGAAGACAGAAAGAAAGAAAAAAAAGAAAAATGCATTGACGGAAGATAGGAAGAAAGAAAGAAAGAAAGAAAGAAAGCATTGACGGAAGATAGGAAGAAAGAAAGAAAGAAAGTGGAAGAAAGAGAGAATGAATGAAAGAAACAAAGAAATGTTGGGCAGAAGGAAAAAGAAAGAAAGAAAGAAAGTAAGAAAGAAAAAAGAAAGCATTGACGGAAAATAGGAAGAAAAGTAAGAAAGAAAGAAAGAAAGAAAGAAAGTAAGAAAGAAAGATAGATAGATAGAAAGAAAGTAAGCATTGACGGAATATAGGAAGAAAGAAAGAAAGAAAGAGAGAAAAAAGCATTGACGGAAGATAGGAAGAAAGAAAGAAAGAAAGAAAGAAAGAAAGAAACTAAGTTAGTAAGTAAGCAAGCATTGACGGAAGATAGGAAGAAAGAAAGAAAGAAAGAAAGAAAAAAGAAAGCATTGACGGAACATAGGAAGAAAGAAAGAAAGAAAGAAAGAAAGAAAGAAATAAAGAAAGAAAGAAAGAAAGAGCGCATTGACGGAAGATATGAAGACAGAAAGAAAGAAAAAAAAGAAAAATGCATTGACGGAAGATAGGAAGAAAGAAAGAAAGAAAGCATTGACGGAAGATAGGAAGAAAGAAAGAAAGAAAGTGGAAGAAAGAGAGAATGAATGAAAAAAACAAAGAAATGTTGGGCAGAAGGAAAAAGAAAGAAAGAAAGAAAGTAAGAAAGAAAAAAGAAAGCATTGACGGAAGATAGGAAGAAAGAAAGAAAGAAAGAAAAAAGAAAGAAAGCGTTGACAGAAGATAGAAAGAAAGAAAGAATAAAAGAAAGAAAGCATTGACGGAAGATACGAAAGAAGAAAGAAAGAAAGAAAGAAAGCAGAAAGCATTGACGGAAGATAGGAAGAAAAAGAAAGAAAGAAAGAAAGATAGAAAGAAAGTAAGAAAGAAAGATAGAAAGAAAGAAAGCATTGACGAAAGATAGGAAGAAAGAAAGAAAGAAAGAAAAGAAAAAAGCATTGACGGAAGATGGGAAAAAAGAAAAAATGAAAGAAAGTAAGAAGGAAAGAAAGAAAGAAAGAAAGAAAGAAAGAAAGATAGAAAGAAAGAAAGCATTGGCGGAAAATAGGAAGACAGAAAGAAAGAAAGAAAAAGAGAAAAGCATTGACGGAAGATAGGAAGAAAGAAAGAAAGAAAGAAAAAAAGAAAGCATTGATGAGAAAAAGAAAGAAAGAAAGAAATAAAGAAAGAAAACAATGACGGACGATAGGAATAAAGAAAGAAAGAAAGAAAGAAAGTGGGAGAAAGAGAGAATGAATGAAAGAAGAAAGAAATGTTGGGCAGAAGGAAGAAGAAAGAAAGAAAGAAAGAAAGAAAACATTGACGGACGATAGGAATAAAGAAAGAAAGAAAGAAAGAAAAAAAGAAAGCATTGATGAAAGATAGGATGAAAGAAAGAAAGATAGAAAGAAAGAAAGAAAGAAAGAAAGAAAGAAAGAAAGAAAACATTGATGGACGATAGGAATAAAGAAAGAAAGAAAGAAAGAAAGTGGGAGAAAGAGAATGAATGGAAGAAGAAAGAAATGTTGGGCAGAAGGAAAAAGAAAGAAAGAAAGAAAGTAAGAAAGAAAAAAGAAAGCATTGACGGAAAATAGGAAGAAAAAGTAATAAAGAAAGAAAGAAAGAAAGAAAGAAAGAAAGAAAGTAAGAAAGAAAGAAAGAAAGAAAGAAAGATAGAAAGAAAGAATGTAAGCATTGACGGAATATAGGAAGAAAGAAAGAAAGAAAAAAAGAAAAAAGCATTGATGGAAGATAGGAAGAAAGAAAGAAAGAAAGAAAGAAAGAAAGAAAGAAAAAAGAAAGCATTGACGGAAGATAGGAAGAAAGAAAGAAAGAAAGAAAGAAAGAAAGAAAGAAAGAAAGAAAGAAAGAAAGAAAGAAAGAAAGAAAGAAAGAAAGAAAGCATTGACGGAAGATAGGAAGAGAGAAAGAAAGAAAAAAAGAAAAAAGCATTGACGGAAGATAGGAAGAAAGAAAGAAAGAAAGAAAGGAAGAAAGCATTGATGGAAGATAGGAAGAAAGAAAGAAAGAAAGAAAGAAAGAAAGCATTGACGGAAGATAGGAAGAAAGAAGGAAAGAAAGAAAGAAAAAAGAAAGAATGCATTAACAGAAGATAGAAAGAAATAAAGAAAAAAGAAAGAAAGAAAGAAAGAAAGCATTGACGGAAGATAGGATGAAAGAAAGAAAGAAAGAAAGAAAGAAAGAAAGAAAGAAAGAAAGAAAGCAAGAAAGAAAGCATTGACGGAAGATAGGAAGAAAGAAAGAAAGAAAGAAAGTGGGAGAAAGAGAGAATGAATGAAAGAAACAAAGAAATGTTGGGCAGAAGGAAAAAGAAAGAAAGAAAGAAAGAAAGAAAAAAGAAAGCATTGACGGAAGATAGGAAGAAAGAAAGAAAGAAATAAAAAAGAAAGAAGGCGTTGATGGAAGATAGAAAGAAAGAAAGAATAAAAGAAAGAAAGCATTGACGGAAGATAGGAAAGAAGGAAGGAAGAAAGAAAGAAAGCAGAAAGCATAGACGGAAGATAGGAAGAAAAAGAAAGAAAGAAAGAAAGATAGAAAGAAAGTAAGAAGGAAAGAAAGAAAAAAAGAAAGAAAGAAAGAAAGAAAGAAAGAAAGAAAGAAAGCATTGACGAAAGATAGGAAGAAAGAAAGAAAAAAAAGAAAAAAACATTGACGGAAGATAGGAAGAAAGAAAGAAAGAAAGAAAGTAAGAAGGAAAGAAAGAAAGAAAAAAAGAAAGAAAGAAAGAAAGCATTGGCGGAAGATAGGAAGACAGAAAGAAAGAAAGAAAAAAGAGAAAAGCATTGACGGAAGATAGGAAGAAAGAAAGAAAGAAAGAAAGAAAGAAAGAAAGAAAGTAAGCAGGCAAGCATTTACGGAAGATAGGAAGAAAGAAAAAAAGAAAGAAAGAAAGAAAGAAAGAAAGAAAGAAAGAAAGAAAGAAAGAAAGAAACCATTGACGGAAGATAGGAAGAAAGAAAGAAAGAAAAAAGAAAGAAAGCATTGACGGAAGGTAGAAAGAAAGAAAGAAAAAAAGAAAGAAAGAAAGAAAGAAAGAAAGAAAGCATTGACTTAAGATAGGAAGACAGAAAGAAAGAAAGAAAATATTGATGAAAGATAGGATGAAAGAAAGAAAGAAAGAAAGAAAGCAGGCAAGCATTGACCGAAGATAGGAAGAAAGAAAGAAAGAAAGAAAACATTGACGGAAGATAGGAAGAAAGAAGGAAAGAAAGAAAGAAAAAAGAAATAGAGCATTGACAGAAGATAGAAAGAAAGAAAGAAATAAGAAAGAAAGAAAGAAAGCATTGACCGAAGATAGGATGAAAGAAAGAAAGAAAGAAAGAAAGAAAAAAGAAAGCATTGACGGAAGATAGGAAGAATATTAAGAAAGAAAGAAAGAAAGAAAGAAAGTAAGAAAGAAAGAAAGAAAGATAGATAGAAAGAAAGTAAGCATTGACGGAATATAGGAAGAAAGAAAGAAAGAAAGAGAGAAAAAAGTATTGACGGAAGATAGGAAGAAAGAAAGAAAGAAAGAAAGAAAGAAACAAACTAAGTTAGTAAGTAAGCAAGAATTGACGGAAGATAGGAAGAAAGAAAGAAAGAAAGAAAGAAATAAAGAAAGAAAGAAAGAAAGAAAGAACGCATTGACGGAAGATAGGAAGACAGAAAGAAAGAAAAAAAAGAAAAATGCATTGACGGAAGATAGGAAGAAAGAAAGAAAGAAAGCATTGACGGAAGATAGGAAGAAAGAAAGAAAGAAAGTGGAAGAAAGAGAGAATGAATGAAAGAAACAAAGAAATGTTGGGCAGAAGGAAAAAGAAAGAAAGAAAGAAAGTAAGAAAGAAAAAAGAAAGCATTGACGGAAAATAGGAAGAAAAGTAAGAAAGAAAGAAAGAAAGTAAGTAAGTAAGAAAGAAAGATAGATAGATAGAAAGAAAGTAAGCATTGACGGAATATAGGAAGAAAGAAAGAAAGAAAGAGAGAAAAAAGCATTGACGGAAGATAGGAAGAAAGGAAGAAAGAAAGAAAGAAAGAAACTAAGTTAGTAAGTAAGCAAGCATTGACGGAAGATAGGAAGAAAGAAAGAAAGAAAGAAAGAAAAAAGAAAGCATTGACGGAACATAGGAAGAAAGAAAGAAAGAAAGAAAGAAAGAAAGAAAGAAAGAAAGA
Source organism: Intellagama lesueurii (assembly GCA_037013535.1). NCBI lineage: Eukaryota > Metazoa > Chordata > Lepidosauria > Squamata > Agamidae > Intellagama > Intellagama lesueurii. The sequence goes on along the minus strand of JBAJHW010000018.1, from coordinate 4,158,070 downwards.
AAGAAAGAAAGAAAGAAAGAACGCATTGACGGAAGATAGGAAGACAGAAAGAAAGAAAAAAAAGAAAAATGCATTGACGGAAGATAGGAAGAAAGAAAGAAAGAAAGAAAGAAAGCATTGACGGAAGATAGGAAGAAAGAAAGAAAGAAAGTGGAAGAAAGAGAGAATGAATGAAAGAAACAAAGAAATGTTGGGCAGAAGGAAAAAGAAAGAAAGAAAGAAAGTAAGAAAGAAAAAAGAAAGCATTGACGGAAGATAGGAAGAAAGAAAGAAAGAAAGAAAAAAGAAAGAAAGCGTTGATGGAAGATAGAAAGAAAGAAAGAATAAAAGAAAGAAAGCATTGACGGAAGATACGAAAGAAGAAAGAAAGAAAGAAAGAAAGCAGAAAGCATTGACGGAAGATAGGAAGAAAAAGAAAGAAAGAAAGAAAGATAGAAAGAAAGTAAGAAAGAAAGATAGAAAGAAAGAAAGCATTGACGAAAGATAGGAAGAAAGAAAGAAAGAAAAAAAAGAAAAAAGCATTGACGGAAGATAGGAAAAAAGAAAAAAAGAAAGAAAGTAAGAAGGAAAGAAAGAAAGAAAGAAAGAAAGAAAGCATTGGCGGAAGATAGGAAGACAGAAAGAAAGAAAGAAAAAGAGAAAAGCATTGACGGAAGATCGGAAGAAAGAAAGAAAGAAAGATAGAAAGAAAGAAAGAAAGAAAGAAAGAAAGTAAGAAAGAAAGATAGATAGATAGAAAGAAAGTAAGCATTGACGGAATATAGGAAGAAAGAAAGAAAGAAAGAGAGAAAAAAGCATTGACGGAAGATTGGAAGAAAGAAAGAAAGAAAGAAAGAAAGAAACTAAGTTAGTAAGTAAGCAAGCATTGACGGAAGATAGGAAGAAAGAAAGAAAGAAAGAAAGAAAGAAGAAAGCATTGACGGAACATAGGAAGAAAGAAAGAAAGAAAGAAAGAAAGAAAGAAAGAAAGAAAGAAAGAAAGAAAGAAAGAAAGAAAGAAAGAAAGAAAGTAAGAACGCATTGACGGAAGATAGGAAGACAGAAAGAAAGAAAAAAAAGAAAAATGCATTGACGGAAGATAGGAAGAAAGAAAGAAAGAAAGAAAGAAAGAAAGAAAGAAAGAAAGAAAGAAAGAAAGAAAGCATTGACGGAAGATAGGAAGAAAGAAAGAAAGAAAGTGGAAGAAAGAGAGAATGAATGAAAGAAACAAAGAAATGTTGGGCAGAAGGAAAAAGAAAGAAAGAAAGAAAGTAAGAAAGAAAAAAGAAAGCATTGACGGAAGATAGGAAGAAAGAAAGAAAGAAAGAAAAAAGAAAGAAAGCGTTGACAGAAGATAGAAAGAAAGAAAGAATAAAAGAAAGAAAGCATTGACGGAAGATACGAAAGAAGAAAGAAAGAAAGAAAGAAAGCAGAAAGCATTGACGGAAGATAGGAAGAAAAAGAAAGAAAGAAAGAAAGATAGAAAGAAAGTAAGAAAGAAAGAAAGAAAGAAAGAAAGAAAGCATTGACGGAAGAAAGAAAGAAAGAAAGAAAGAAAGAAAGAAAGAAAGAAAGCATTGACGGAAGATAGGAAGAAAGAAGGAAAGAAAGAAAGAAAAAAGAAAGAAAGCATTGACAGAAGATAGAAAGAAAGAAAGAAAAAAGAAAGAAAGAAAGAAAGAAAGTGGGAGAAAGAGAGAATGTGTGAAAGAAACAAAGAAATGTTGGGCAGAAGGAAAAAGAAAGAAAGAAAGAAAGTAAGAAAGCATTGACGGAAGATAGGAAGACAGAAAGAAAGAAAAAAAGAAAAAAGCATTGACGGAAGATAGGAAGAAAGAAAGAAAGAAAGAAAGAAAGAAAGAAAGAAAGAAAGCATTGATGGAAGATAGGAAGAAAGAAAGAAAGAAAGAAAGCATTGACGGAAGATAGGAAGAAAGAAGGAAAGAAAGAAAGAAAAAAGAAATAAAGCATTGACAGAAGATAGAAAGAAAGAAAGAAATAAGAAAGAAAGAAAGAAAGCATTGACCGAAGATAGGATGAAAGAAAGAAAGAAAGAAAGAAAGAAAAAAGAAAGCATTGACGGAAGATAGGAAGAATATTAAGAAAGAAAGAAAGAAAGAAAGAAAGAAAGTAAGAAAGAAAGAAAGAAAGATAGATAGAAAGAAAGTAAGCATTGACGGAATATAGGAAGAAAGAAAGAAAGAAAGAGAGAAAAAAGTATTGACGGAAGATAGGAAGAAAGAAAGAAAGAAAGAAAGAAAGAAAGAAAGAAAGAAACAAACTAAGTTAGTAAGTAAGCAAGAATTGACGGAAGATAGGAAGAAAGAAAGAAAGAAAGAAAGAAAAAAGAAAGCATTGACGGAACATAGGAAGAAAGAAAGAAAGAAAGAAAGAAAGAAAGAAAGAAAGAAAGAAAGAAAGAAAGAACGCATTGACGGAAGATAGGAAGACAGAAAGAAAGAAAAAAAAGAAAAAGGCATTGACGGAAGATAGGAAGAAAGAAAGAAAGAAATAAAGAAAGCATGGACGGAAGATAGGAAGAAAGAAAGAAAGAAAGTGGAAGAAAGAGAGAATGAATGAAAGAAACAAAGAAATGTTGGGCAGAAGGAAAAAGAAAGAAAGAAAGAAAGTAAGAAAGAAAAAAGAAAGCATTGACGGAAAATAGGAAGAAAAGTAAGAAAGAAAGAAAGAAAGAAAGAAAGTAAGAAAGAAAGATAGATAGATAGAAAGAAAGTAAGCATTGACGGAATATAGGAAGAAAGAAAGAAAGAAAGAGAGAAAAAAGCATTGACGGAAGATAGGAAGAAAGAAAGAAAGAAAGAAAGAAAGAAACTAAGTTAGTAAGTAAGCAAGCATTGACGGAAGATAGGAAGAAAGAAAGAAAGAAAGAAAGAAAAAAGAAAGCATTGACGGAACATAGGAAGAAAGAAAGAAAGAAAGAAAGAAAGAAAGAAAGAAAGAAATAAAGAAAGAAAGAAAGAAAGAACGCATTGACGGAAGATAGGAAGACAGAAAGAAAGAAAAAAAAGAAAAATGCATTGACGGAAGATAGGAAGAAAGAAAGAAAGAAAGCATTGACGGAAGATAGGAAGAAAGAAAGAAAGAAAGTGGAAGAAAGAGAGAATGAATGAAAGAAACAAAGAAATGTTGGGCAGAAGGAAAAAGAAAGAAAGAAAGAAAGTAAGAAAGAAAAAAGAAAGCATTGACGGAAGATAGGAAGAAAGAAAGAAAGAAAGAAAAAAGAAAGAAAGCGTTGACAGAAGATAGAAAGAAAGAAAGAATAAAAGAAAGAAAGCATTGACGGAAGATACGGAAGAAGAAAGAAAGAAAGAAAGAAAGCAGAAAGCATTGACGGAAGATAGGAAGAAAAAGAAAGAAAGAAAGAAAGATAGAAAGAAAGTAAGAAAGAAAGATAGAAAGAAAGAAAGCATTGACGAAAGATAGGAAGAAAGAAAGAAAGAAAAAAAAGAAAAAAGCATTGACGGAAGATAGGAAAAAAGAAAAAATGAAAGAAAGTAAGAAGGAAAGAAAGAAAGAAAGAAAGAAAGAAAGAAAGAAAGAAAGATAGAAAGAAAGAAAGCATTGGCGGAAAATAGGAAGACAGAAAGAAAGAAAGAAAAAGAGAAAAGCATTGACGGAAGATAGGAAGAAAGAAAGAAAGAAAGAAAAAAAGAAAGCATTGATGAGAAAAAGAAAGAAAGAAAGAAAGAAAGAAAGAAAACAATGACGGACGATAGGAATAAAGAAAGAAAGAAAGAAAGAAAGTGGGAGAAAGAGAGAATGAATGAAAGAAACAAAGAAATGTTGGGCAGAAGGAAGAAGAAAGAAAGAAAGAAAGAAAGAAAACATTGACGGACGATAGGAATAAAGAACGAAAGAAAGAAAGAAAAAAAGAAAGCATTGATGAAAGATAGGATGAAAGAAAGAAAGATAGAAAGAAAGAAAGAAAGAAAGAAAGAAAGAAAGAAAACATTGATGGACGATAGGAATAAAGAAAGAAAGAAAGAAAGAAAGTGGGAGAAAGAGAATGAATGGAAGAAGAAAGAAATGTTGGGCAGAAGGAAAAAGAAAGAAAGAAAGAAAGTAAGAAAGAAAAAAGAAAGCATTGACGGAAAATAGGAAGAAAAAGTAATAAAGAAAGAAAGAAAGAAAGAAAGAAAGTAAGAAAGAAAGAAAGAAAGAAAGAAAGATAGAAAGAAAGAATGTAAGCATTGACGGAATATAGGAAGAAAGAAAGAAAGAAAAAAAGAAAAAAGCATTGACGGAAGATAGGAAGAAAGAAAGAAAGAAAGAAAGAAAGGAAGAAAGCATTGATGGAAGATAGGAAGAAAGAAAGAAAGAAAGAAAGAAAGAAAGAAAGCATTGACGGAAGATAGGAAGAAAGAAGGAAAGAAAGAAAGAAAAAAGAAAGAATGCATTAACAGAAGATAGAAAGAAATAAAGAAAAAAGAAAGAAAGAAAGAAAGAAAGCATTGACGGAAGATAGGATGAAAGAAAGAAAGAAAGAAAGAAAGAAAGAAAGAAAGAAAGAAAGAAAGAAAGAAAGAAAGAAAGAAAGAAAGCATTGACGGAAGATAGGAAGAAAGAAAGAAAGAAAGAAAGTGGGAGAAAGAGAGAATGAATGAAAGAAACAAAGAAATGTTGGGCAGAAGGAAAAAGAAAGAAAGAAAGAAAGAAAGAAAAAAGAAAGCATTGACGGAAGATAGGAAGAAAGAAAGAAAGAAATAAAAAAGAAAGAAAGCGTTGATGGAAGATAGAAAGAAAGAAAGAATAAAAGAAAGAAAGCATTGACGGAAGATAGGAAAGAAGGAAGGAAGAAAGAAAGAAAGCAGAAAGCATAGACGGAAGTTAGGAAGAAAAAGAAAGAAAGAAAGAAAGATAGAAAGAAAGTAAGAAGGAAAGAAAGAAAAAAAGAAAGAAAGAAAGAAAGAAAGAAAGAAAGAAAGAAAGCATTGACGAAAGATAGGAAGAAAGAAAAAAAAGAAAAAAACATTGACGGAAGATAGGAAGAAAGAAAGAAAGAAAGAAAGTAAGAAGGAAAGAAAGAAAGAAAAAAAGAAAGAAAGAAAGAAAGCATTGGCGGAAGATAGGAAGACAGAAAGAAAAAAGAAAAAAGAGAAAAGCATTGACGGAAGATAGGAAGAAAGAAAGAAAGAAAGAAAGAAAGAAAGAAAGAAAGAAAGAAAGAAAGAAAGAAAGAAAGAAAGAAAGAAAGTAAGCAGGCAAGCATTTACGGAAGATAGGAAGAAAGAAAAAAGAAAGAAAGAAAGAAAGAAAGAAAGAAAGAAAGAAAGAAAGAAAGAAAGAAACCATTGACGGAAGATAGGAAGAAAGAAAGAAAGAAAAAAGAAAGAAAGCATTGACGGAAGGTAGAAAGAAAGAAAAAAAGAAAGAAAGAAAGAAAGAAAGAAAGAAAGCATTGACTTAAGATAGGAAGACAGAAAGAAAGAAAGAAAATATTGATTAAAGATAGGATGAAAGAAAGAAAGAAAGAAAGAAAGCAGGCAAGCATTGACCGAAGATAGGAAGAAAGAAAGAAAGAAAGAAAACATTGACGGAAGATAGGAAGAAAGAAGGAAAGAAAGAAAGAAAAAAGAAATAAAGCATTGACAGAAGATAGAAAGAAAGAAAGAAATAAGAAAGAAAGAAAGAAAGCATTGACCGAAGATAGGATGAAAGAAAGAAAGAAAGAAAGAAAGAAAAAAGAAAGCATTGACGGAAGATAGGAAGAATATTAAGAAAGAAAGAAAGAAAGAAAGAAAGTAAGAAAGAAAGAAAGAAAGATAGATAGAAAGAAAGTAAGCATTGACGGAATATAGGAAGAAAGAAAGAAAGAAAGAGAGAAAAAAGTATTGACGGAAGATAGGAAGAAAGAAAGAAAGAAAGAAAGAAAGAAAGAAACAAACTAAGTTAGTAAGTAAGCAAGAATTGACGGAAGATAGGAAGAAAGAAAGAAAGAAAGAAAGAAAGAAATAAAGAAAGAAAGAAAGAAAGAAAGAACGCATTGACGGAAGATAGGAAGACAGAAAGAAAGAAAAAAAAGAAAAATGCATTGACGGAAGATAGGAA
>JBAJHW010000018.1:4137022-4142022 GCA_037013535.1 Intellagama lesueurii | reverse complement strand
GAAGATACGAAAGAAGAAAGAAAGAAAGAAAGAAAGCAGAAAGCATTGACGGAAGATAGGAAGAAAAAGAAAGAAAGAAAGAAAGATAGAAAGAAAGTAAGAAAGAAAGATAGAAAGAAAGAAAGCATTGACGAAAGATAGGAAGAAAGAAAGAAAGAAAAAAAAGAAAAAAGCATTGACGGAAGATAGGAAAAAAGAAAAAAACAAAGAAAGTAAGAAGGAAAGAAAGAAAGAAAGAAAGAAAGAAAGCATTGGCGGAAGATAGGAAGACAGAAAGAAAGAAAGAAAAAGAGAAAAGCATTGACGGAAGATAGGAAGAAAGAAAGAAAGAAAGATAGAAAGAAAGAAAGAAAGAAAGTAAGTAAGAAAGAAAGATAGATAGATAGAAAGAAAGTAAGCATTGACGGAATATAGGAAGAAAGAAAGAAAGAAAGAGAGAAAAAAGCATTGACGGAAGATAGGAAGAAAGAAAGAAAGAAAGAAAGAAAGAAACTAAGTTAGTAAGTAAGCAAGCATTGACGGAAGATAGGAAGAAAGAAAGAAAGAAAGAAGAAAGCATTGACGGAACATAGAAAGAAAGAAAGAAAGAAAGAAAGAAAGAAAGAAAGAAAGAAAGAAAGAAAGAAAGAAAGAAAGAAAGAAAGAACGCATTGACGGAAGATAGGAAGACAGAAAGAAAGAAAAAAAAGAAAAATGCATTGACGGAAGATAGGAAGAAAGAAAGAAAGAAAGAAAGAAAGAAAGAAAGCATTGACGGAAGATAGGAAGAAAGAAAGAAAGAAAGTGGAAGAAAGAGAGAATGAATGAAAGAAACAAAGAAATGTTGGGCAGAAGGAAAAAGAAAGAAAGAAAGAAAGTAAGAAAGAAAAAAGAAAGCATTGACGGAAGATAGGAAGAAAGAAAGAAAGAAAGAAAAAAGAAAGAAAGCGTTGACAGAAGATAGAAAGAAAGAAAGAATAAAAGAAAGAAAGCATTGACGGAAGATACGAAAGAAGAAAGAAAGAAAGAAAGAAAGCAGAAAGCATTGACGGAAGATAGGAAGAAAAAGAAAGAAAGAAAGAAAGATAGAAAGAAAGTAAGAAAGAAAGATAGAAAGAAAGAAAGCATTGACGAAAGATGGAAGAAAGAAAGAAAGAAAAAAAAGAAAAAAGCATTGACGGAAGATAGGAAAAAAGAAAAAATGAAAGAAAGTAAGAAGGAAAGAAAGAAAGAAAGAAAGAAAGAAAGAAAGCATGCGGAAAATAGGAAGACAGAAAGAAAGAAAGAAAAAGAGAAAAGCATTGACGGAAGATAGGAAGAAAGAAAGAAAGAAAGAAAAAAAGAAAGCATTGATGAGAAAAAGAAAGAAAGAAAGAAAGAAAGAAAGAAAGAAAACAATGACGGCCGATAGGAATAAAGAAAGAAAGAAAGAAAGAAAGTGGGAGAAAGAGAGAATGAATGAAAGAAGAAAGAAATGTTGGGCAGAAGGAAAAAGAAAGAAAGAAAGAAAGAAAGAAAACATTGACGGACGATAGGAATAAAGAAAGAAAGAAAGAAAGAAAAAAAGAAAGCATTGATGAAAGATAGGATGAAAGAAAGAAAGATAGAAAGAAAGAAAGAAAGAAAGAAAGAAAGAAAGAAAGAAAGAAAACATTGATGGACGATAGGAATAAAGAAAGAAAGAAAGAAAGAAAGTGGGAGATAGAGAATGAATGGAAGAAGAAAGAAATGTTGGGCAGAAGGAAAAAGAAAGAAAGAAAGAAAGTAAGAAAGAAAAAAGAAAGCATTGACGGAAAATAGGAAGAAAAAGTAATAAAGAAAGAAAGAAAGAAAGAAAGAAAGAAAGTAAGACAGAAAGAAAGAAAGAAAGAAAGATAGAAAGAAAGAATGTAAGCATTGACGGAATATAGGAAGAAAGAAAGAAAGAAAAAAAGAAAAAAGCATTGATGGAAGATAGGAAGAAAGAAAGAAAGAAAGAAAGAAAGAAAGAAAGGAAAAAGAGAGCATTGACGGAAGATAGGAAGAAAGAAAGAAAGAAAGAAAGAAAGAAAGAAAGAAAGAAAGAAAGAAAGAAAGAAAGAAAGCAAGAAAGAAAGAAAGAAAGAAAGAAAGAAAGAAAGAAAGAAAGAAAGAAAGAAAGCATTGACGGAAGATAGGAAGAGAGAAAGAAAGAAAAAAAGAAAAAAGCATTGACGGAAGATAGGAAGAAAGAAAGAAAGAAAGAAAGAAAGAAAGGAAGAAAGCATTGATGGAAGATAGGAAGAAAGAAAGAAAGAAAGAAAGCATTGACGGAAGATAGGAAGAAAGAAGGAAAGAAAGAAAGAAAAAAGAAAGAATGCATTAACAGAAGATAGAAAGAAAGAAAGAAAAAAGAAAGGAAGAAAGAAAGAAAGCATTGACGGAAGATAGGATGAAAGAAAGAAAGAAAGAAAGAAAGAAAGAAAGAAAGAAAGAAAGAAAGAAAGAAAGAAAGAAAGCATTGACGGAAGATAGGAAGAAAGAAAGAAAGAAAGAAAGTTGGAGAAAGAGAGAATGAATGAAAGAAACAAAGAAATGTTGGGCAGAAGGAAAAAGAAAGAAAGAAAGAAAGAAAGAAAAAAGAAAGCATTGACGGAAGATAGGAAGAAAGAAAGAAAGAAATAAAAAAGAAAGAAAGCGTTGATGGAAGATAGAAAGAAAGAAAGAATAAAAGAAAGAAAGCATTGACGGAAGATAGGAAAGAAGGAAGGAAGAAAGAAAGAAAGCAGAAAGCATAGACGGAAGATAGGAAGAAAAAGAAAGAAAGAAAGAAAGATAGAAAGAAAGTAAGAAGGAAAGAAAGAAAAAAAGAAAGAAAGAAAGAAAGAAAGAAAGAAAGCAAGCATTGACGAAAGATAGGAAGAAGGAAAGAAAAAAAAAGAAAAAAACATTGACGGAAGATAGGAAGAAAGAAAGAAAGAAAGAAAGTAAGAAGGAAAGAAAGAAAGAAAAAAAGAAAGAAAGAAAGAAAGCTTTATCGGAAGATAGGAAGACAGAAAGAAAGAAAGAAAAAAGAGAAAAGCATTGACGGAAGATAGGAAGAAAGAAGGAAAGAAAGAAAGAAAGAAAGAAAGAAAGAAAGAAAGTAAGCAAGCAAGCATTTACGGAAGATAGGAAGAAAGAAAAAAAGAAAGAAAGAAAGAAAGAAAGAAAGAAAGAAAGAAAGAAACCATTGACGGAAGATAGGAAGAAAGAAAGAAAGAAAAAAGAAAGAAAGCATTGACGGAAGGTAGAAAGAAAGAAAGAAAAAAAGAAAGAAAGAAAGAAAGAAAGAAAGAAAGCATTGACTTAAGATAGGAAGACAGAAAGAAAGAAAGAAAATATTGATGAAAGATAGGATGAAAGAAAGAAAGAAAGAAAGAAAGCAGGCAAGCATTGACCGAAGATAGGAAGAAAGAAAGAAAGAAAGAAAACATTGACGGAAGATAGGAAGAAAGAAGGAAAGAAAGAAAAAAGAAATAAAGCATTGACAGAAGATAGAAAGAAAGAAAGAAATAAGAAAGAAAGAAAGAAAGCATTGACCGAAGATAGGATGAAAGAAAGAAAGAAAGAAAGAAAGAAAGAAAAAAGAAAGCATTGACGGAAGATAGGAAGAATATTAAGAAAGAAAGAAAGAAAGAAAGAAAGTAAGAAAGAAAGAAAGAAAGATAGATAGAAAGAAAGTAAGCATTGACGGAATATAGGAAGAAAGAAAGAAAGAAAGAGAGAAAAAAGAATTGACGGAAGATAGGAAGAAAGAAAGAAAGAAAGAAAGAAAGAAAGAAAGAAACAAACTAAGTTAGTAAGTAAGGAAGAATTGACGGAAGATAGGAAGAAAGAAAGAAAGAAAGAAAGAAAAAAGAAAGCATTGACGGAACATAGGAAGAAAGAAAGAAAGAAAGAAAGAAAGAAAGAAATAAAGAAAGAAAGAAAGAAAGAAAGAACGCATTGACGGAAGATAGGAAGACAGAAAGAAAGAAAAAAAAGAAAAATGCATTGACGGAAGATAGGAAGAAAGAAAGAAAGAAAGAAAGAAAGCATTGACGGAAGATAGGAAGAAAGAAAGAAAGAAAGTGGAAGAAAGAGAGAATGAATGAAAGAAACAAAGAAATGTTGGGCAGAAGGAAAAAGAAAGAAAGAAAGAAAGTAAGAAAGAAAAAAGAAAGCATTGACGGAAAATAGGAAGAAAAGTAAGAAAGAAAGAAAGAAAGAAAGTAAGTAAGAAAGAAAGATAGATAGATAGAAAGAAAGTAAGCATTGACGGAATATAGGAAGAAAGAAAGAAAGAGAGAGAGAAAAAAGCATTGACGGAAGATAGGAAGAAAGAAAGAAAGAAAGAAAGAAAGAAACTAAGTTAGTAAGTAAGCAAGCATTGACGGAAGATAGGAAGAAAGAAAGAAAGAAAGAAAGAAAAAAGAAAGCATTGACGGAACATAGGAAGAAAGAAAGAAAGAAAGAAAGAAAGAAAGAAATAAAAAAAGAAAGAAAGAAAGAACGCATTGACGGAAGATAGGAAGAAAGAAAGAAAGAAAGTGGAAGAAAGAGAGAATGAATGAAAGAAACAAAGAAATGTTGGGCAGAAGGAAAAAGAAAGAAAGAAAGAAAGTAAGAAAGAAAAAAGAAAGCATTGACGGAAGATAGGAAGAAAGAAAGAAAGAAAGAAAAAAGAAAGAAAGCGTTGACAGAAGATAGAAAGAAAGAAAGAATAAAAGAAAGAAAGCATTGACGGAAGATAGGAAGAAAAAGAAAGAAAGAAAGAAAGATAGAAAGAAAGTAAGAAAGAAAGATAGAAAGAAAGAAAGCATTGACGAAAGATAGGAAGAAAGAAAGAAAGAAAAAAAAGAAAAAAGCATTGACGGAAGATAGGAATAAAGAAAAAAAGAAAGAAAGTAAGAAGGAAAGAAAGAAAGAAAGAAAGAAAGAAAGAAAGCATTGGCGGAAGATAGGAAGACAGAAAGAAAGAAAGAAAAAGAGAAAAGCATTGACGGAAGATAGGAAGAAAGAAAGAAAGATAGAAAGAAAGA
>JBAJHW010000018.1:4090091-4120091 GCA_037013535.1 Intellagama lesueurii | reverse complement strand
CTTTCTTTCTTTCTTTCTTTCTTTCTTTCTTTCTATCTTTCTTTCTTTCTTTCATTCTATCTTCCGTCAATGCTTTCTTTCTTTCTTTCTTTCTTTCTTTCTTTCTTTCTTTCTTTCTTTCTTGCTTTCTTTCATCGTATCTTTCGTCAATGCTTTCTTTCTTTCTTTCTTTCTTTCTTTCTTTCTTTCTTTCTTTCTTTCTTTCTTTCTTTCTTTCTTTCTTCCTATCTTCCGTCAATGCTTTTTTCTTTTTTTCTTTCTTTCTGTCTTCCTATCTTCCGTCAATGCTTTCTTTCTTTCTTTCTTTCTTTCTTTCTTTCTTTCTTTCTTTCTTTCTTTCTTCCTATCTTCTGTCAATGCTTGCCTGCTTTCTTTCTTTCTTTCTTTCTTTCATCCTATCTTTCATCACTGTTTTCTTTCTTTCTTTCTTTCTTCCAATCTTAAGTCAATGCTTTCTTTCTTTCTTTCTTTCTTTTTTTCTTTCTTTCTTTCTATCTTCCGTCAATGCTTTCTTTCTTTTTTCTTTCTTTCTTTCTTCCGATCTTCCGTCAATGGTTTCTTTTTTTCTTTCTTTCTTTGTTTCTTTCTTTCTTTTTTTCTTTCTTCCTATCTTCCGTAAATGCTTGCTTGCTTACTTTCTTTCTTTCTTTCTTTCTTTCATTCTTTCTATCTTTCTTTCTTTCTTTCTTCCTATCTTCCGTCAATGCTTTTCTCTTTTTCTTTCTTTCTTTCTGTCTTCCTATTTTCCGCCAATGCTTTCTTTCTTTCTTTCTTTCTTTCTTTCTTTCTTTCTTTCTTTCTTTCTTTCTTTCTTCTTTCTTTCCTTCTTACTTTCTTTCTTTTTTTCTTTTTTCCTATCTTCCGTCAATGCTTTTTTCTTTTTTTTCTTTCTTTCTTTCTTCCTATCTTTCGTCAATGCTTTCTTTCTTTCTATCTTTCTTTCGTACTTTCTTTCTATCTTTCTTTCTTTCTTTCTTTTTCTTCCTATCTTCCGTCAATGCTTTCTGCTTTCTTTCTTTCTTTCTTTCTTCTTTCGTATCTTCCGTCAATGCTTTCTTTCTTTTATTCTTTCTTTCTTTCTATCTTCTGTCAACGCTTTCTTTCTTTTTTCTTTCTTTCTTTCTTTCTTCCTATCTTCCGTCAATGCTTTCTTTTTTCTTTCTTACTTTCTTTCTTTCTTTCTTTTTCCTTCTGCCCAACATTTCTTTGTTTCTTTCATTCATTCTCTCTTTCTTCCACTTTCTTTCTTTCTTTCTTCCTATCTTCCGTCAATGCGTTCTTTCTTTCTTTCTTTCTTTCTTTCTTTCTTTCTTTCTTTCTTTCTTTCTTTCTTCCTATGTTCCGTCAATGCTTTCTTTTTTCTTTCTTTCTTTCTTTCTTTCTTCCTATCTTCCGTCAATGCTTGCTTACTTACTAACTTAGTTTCTTTCTTTCTTTCTTTCTTTCTTTCTTTCTTCCTATCTTCCGTCAATGCTTTTTTCTCTCTTTCTTTCTTTCTTTCTTCCTATATTCCGTCAATGCTTACTTTCTTTCTATCTATCTATCTTTCTTTCTTACTTACTTTCTTTCTTTCTTTCTTTCTTTCTTTCTTTCTTTCTTTCTTTCTTCCTATCTTCCGTCAATGCTTTTCTCTTTTTCTTTCTTTCTTTCTGTCTTCCTATCTTCCGCCAATGCTTTCTTTCTTTCTTTCTTTCTTTCTTTCTTTCTTTCTTTCCTTCTTACTTTCTTTCTTTTTTTCTTTTTTTCCTATCTTCCGTCAATGCTTTTTTCTTTTTTTTCTTTCTTTCTTTCTTCCTATCTTTCGTCAATGCTTTCTTTCTTTCTATCTTTCTTTCTTACTTTCTTTCTATCTTTCTTTCTTTCTTTCTTTTTCTTCCTATCTTCCATCAATGCTTTCTGCTTTCTTTCTTTCTTTCTTTCTTCTTTCGTATCTTCCGTCAATGCTTTCTTTCTTTTATTCTTTCTTTCTTTCTATCTTCTGTCAACGCTTTCTTTCTTTTTTCTTTCTTTCTTTCTTTCTTTCTTTCTTTTTCCTTCTGCCCAACATTTCTTTGTTTCTTTCATTCATTCTCTCTTTCTTCCACTTTCTTTCTTTCTTTCTTCCTATCTTCCGTCAATGCTTTCTTTCTTTCTTTCTTTCTTTCTTCCTATCTTCCGTCAATGCATTTTTCTTTTTTTCTTTCTTTCTGTCTTCCTATCTTCCGTCAATGCGTTCTTTCTTTCTTTCTTTCTTTATTTCTTTCTTTCTTTCTTTCTTTCTTTCTTTCTTCCTATGTTCCGTCAATGCTTTCTTTTTTCTTTCTTTCTTTCTTTCTTTCTTCCTATCTTCCGTCAATGCTTGCTTACTTACTAACTTAGTTTCTTTCTTTCTTTCTTTCTTTCTTCCTATCTTCCGTCAATGCTTTTTTCTCTCTTTCTTTCTTTCTTTCTTCCTATATTCCGTCAATGCTTACTTTCTTTCTATCTATCTATCTTTCTTCTTACTTACTTTCTTTCTTTCTTTCTTTCTTACTTTTCTTCCTATTTTCCGTCAATGCTTTCTTTTTTCTTTCTTACTTTCTTTCTTTCTTTCTTTTTCCTTCTGCCCAACATTTCTTTGTTTCTTTCATTCATTCTCTCTTTCTTCCACTTTCTTTCTTTCTTTCTTCCTATCTTCCGTCAATGCTTTCTTTCTTTCTTTCTTTCTTTCTTCCTATCTTCCGTCAATGCATTTTCCTTTTTTTCTTTCTTTCTGTCTTCCTATCTTCCGTCAATGCGTTCTTTCTTTCTTTCTTTCTTTCTTTCTTTCTTCTTTCTTTCTTTCTTTCTTTCTTTCTTCCTATGTTCCGTCAATGCTTTCTTTTTTCTTTCTTTCTTTCTTTCTTTCTTCCTATCTTCCGTCAATTCTTGCTTACTTACTAACTTAGTTTGTTTCTTTCTTTCTTTCTTTCTTTCTTTCTTTCTTTCTTCCTATCTTCCGTCAATACTTTTTTCTCTCTTTCTTTCTTTCTTTCTTCCTATATTCCGTCAATGCTTACTTTCTTTCTATCTATCTTTCTTTCTTTCTTTCTTACTTTCTTTCTTTCTTTCTTTCTTTCTTAATATTCTTCCTATCTTCCGTCAATGCTTTCTTTTTTCTTTCTTTCTTTCTTTCTTTCTTTCATCCTATCTTCGGTCAATGCTTTCTTTCTTTCTTATTTCTTTCTTTCTTTCTATCTTCTGTCAATGCTTTATTTCTTTTTTCTTTCTTTCTTTCCTTCTTTCTTCCTATCTTCCCGTCAATGTTTTCTTTCTTTCTTTCTTTCTTCCTATCTTCGGTCAATGCTTGCCTGCTTTCTTTCTTTCTTTCTTTCTTTCATCCTATCTTTCATCAATATTTTCTTTCTTTCTTTCTGTCTTCCTATCTTAAGTCAATGCTTTCTTTCTTTCTTTCTTTCTTTCTTTTTTCTTTCTTTCTTTCTACCTTCCGTCAATGCTTTCTTTCTTTTTTCTTTCTTTCTTTCTTCCTATCTTCCGTCAATGGTTTCTTTCTTTCTTTCTTTCTTTCTTTCTTTCTTTCTTTCTTTCTTTCTTTCTTTTTTTCTTTCTTCCTATCTTCCGTAAATGCTTGCTTGCTTACTTTCTTTCTTTCTTTCTTTCTTTCTTTCTTTCTTTCTTTCTTTCTTTCTTTCTTTCTTTCTTTCTTTCTTTCTTTCTTCCTATCTTCCGCCAATGCTTTCTATCTTTCTTTCTTTCTTTCTTTCTTTCTATCTTACTATCTTCCGTCAATGTTTTTTTCTTTTTTTTCTTTCTTTCTGTCTTACTATCTTCCGCCAATGCTTTCTTCCTTACTTTCTTTCTTTCTTTCTTTCTTTCCTTCTTTCTTTCTTTCTTTCTTTCTTTCTTTCTTTCTTCCTACCTTCCTTCAATGCTTTCTTTTTTCTTTCTTTCTTTCTTTCTTTCTATCTTACTATCTTCCGTCAATGCTTTTTTCTTTTCTTTCTTTCTTTTTTTCTTCCTATCTTCCGTCAATGCTTTCTTTTTTCTTTCTTTCTTTCGTTCTTTCTTTCTTCATTCCTATCTTCCGTCAATGCTTTCTTTCTTTCTTTCTATCTTCCGTGAACGCTTTCTTTCTATTTTCTTTCTTTCTTTCTTCCTATCTTCCATCAATGCTTTCTTTTTTCTTTCTTATTTCCTTTCTTTCTTTTTTTTTCTGCTCAACATTTCTTTCTTTCTTTCATTGATTCTCTCCTTCTCCCACTTTCTTTCTTTCTTTCTTTCTTTATTCCTATCTACTGTCAATGCTTTCTTTCTTTCTTTCTTTTTCCTTCTGCCCAACATTTCTTTCTTCTTTCATTCATTCTCTCTTTCTCCCACTTTCTTTTTTTCTTTCTTTCTTTATTCCTATCGTCCGTCAATGTTTTCTTTCTTTCTTTCTTTCTTTCATCCTATCTTTCATCAATGCTTTCTTTTTTTCTTTCTTTCTTTCTTTCTTTCTTCCTATCTTCCGTCAATGCCTTTTTCTTTCTTTCTTTCTTCCTATGTTCCGTTGATGCTTGCCTGCTTTCTTTCTTTCTTTCTTTCTTTCTTTCTTTCTTTCATCGTATCTTTCATCAATGCTTTCTTTCTTTCTTTCTCTTTCTTCTTATCTTCCGTCAATGCTTTCTATCTTTCTTTCTTTCTTTTTTTCTTTCTTTCTTTCTATCTTCCGTCAATGCTTTCTTTCTTTTTTTCTTTCTTTCTTTCTTTCTTTTTCCGCCCAACATTTCTTTCTTTCTTTCATTCATTCTCTCTTTCTCCCACTTTCTTTTTTTCTTTCTTTCTTTATTCCTATCTTCCGTCAATGCTTTCTTTCTTTCTTTCTTTCTTTCTTTCTTTCTTTCTTTCTTTCTTTCTTTCTTTCTTTTCCTTCTGCCCAACATTTCTTTCTTCTTTCATTCATTCTCTCTTTCTCCCACTTTCTTTTTTTCTTTCTTTCTCTATTCCTATCTCGTCGTCAATGGTTTCTTTCTTTCTTTCTTTCCTTCTTTCTTTCTTTCTCTCTTTCTTTCTTTCTTTTTTCTTCCTATCTTCCGTAAATGCTTGCTTACTTTCTTTCTTTCTTTCTTTCTTTCTTTCTTTCTTTCTTCCTATCTTCCGTCATTGCTTTTATCTTTTTTTTTCTTTCTTTCTGTCTTCCTATCTTTCGCCAATGCTTTCTTTCTTTCTTTCTTTCTTTCTTACTTTCCTTCTTTCTTTCTTTCATTCTTTCTTTCTTCCTACCTTCCTTCAATGCTTTCTTTTTTCTTTCTTTCTTTCTTTCTTTCTTTCTTTCTCTCTTATTTTCTTTCTTTCTTTCTTCCTATCTTAAGTCAATGCTTTCTTTCTTTCTTTCTTTCTTTTTTTCTTTCTTTCTTTCTATCTTCCGTCAATGCTTTCTTTCTTTTTTCTTTCTTTCTTTCTTCCGATCTTCCGTCAATGGTTTCTTTTTTTCTTTCTTTCTTTGTTTCTTTCTTTCTTTTTTTCTTTCTTCCTATCTTCCGTAAATGCTTGCTTGCTTACTTTCTTTCTTTCTTTCTTTCTTTCATTCTTTCTATCTTTCTTCTTTCTTTCTTCCTATCTTCCGTCAATGCTTTTCTCTTTTTCTTTCTTTCTTTCTGTCTTCCTATTTTCCGCCAATGCTTTCTTTCTTTCTTTCTTTCTTTCTTTCTTTCTTTCTTTCTTTCTTTCTTTCCTTCTTACTTTCTTTCTTTTTTTCTTTTTTCCTATCTTCCGTCAATGCTTTTTTCTTTTTTTTCTTTCTTTCTTTCTTCCTATCTTTCGTCAATGCTTTCTTTCTTTCTATCTTTCTTTCTTACTTTCTTTCTATCTTTCTTTCTTTCTTTTTCTTCCTATCTTCCGTCAATGCTTTCTGCTTTCTTTCTTTCTTTCTTTCTTCTTTCGTATCTTCCGTCAATGCTTTCTTTCTTTTATTCTTTCTTTCTTTCTATCTTCTGTCAACGCTTTCTTTCTTTTATCTTTCTTTCTTTCTTTCTTCCTATCTTCCGTCAATGCTTTCTTTTTTCTTTCTTACTTTCTTTCTTTCTTTCTTTTTCCTTCTGCCCAACATTTCTTTGTTTCTTTCATTCATTCTCTCTTTCTTCCACTTTCTTTCTTTCTTTCTTCCTATCTTCCGTCAATGCGTTCTTTCTTTCTTTCTTTCTTTCTTTCTTTCTTTCTTTCTTTCTTTCTTTCTTTCTTTCTTTCTTTCTTTCTTCCTATGTTCCGTCAATGCTTTCTTTTTTCTTTCTTTCTTTCTTTCTTTCTTTCTTCCTATCTTCCGTCAATGCTTGCTTACTTACTAACTTAGTTTCTTTCTTTCTTTCTTTCTTTCTTTCTTCCTATCTTCCGTCAATGCTTTTTTCTCTCTTTCTTTCTTTCTTTCTTCCTATATTCCGTCAATGCTTACTTTCTTTCTATCTATCTATCTTTCTTTCTTACTTACTTTCTTTCTTTCTTTCTTTCTATCTTTCTTTCTTTCTTTCTTCCTATCTTCCGTCAATGCTTTTCTCTTTTTCTTTCTTTCTTTCTGTCTTCCTATCTTCCGCCAATGCTTTCTTTCTTTCTTTCTTTCTTTCTTTCTTTCTTTCTTTCTTTCTTTCTTTCCTTCTTACTTTCTTTCTTTTTTTCTTTTTTCCTATCTTCCGTCAATGCTTTTTTCTTTTTTTTCTTTCTTTCTTTCTTCCTATCTTTCGTCAATGCTTTCTTTCTTTCTATCTTTCTTTCTTACTTTCTTTCTATCTTTCTTTCTTTCTTTCTTTTTCTTCCTATCTTCCATCAATGCTTTCTGCTTTCTTTCTTTCTTTCTTTCTTCTTTCGTATCTTCCGTCAATGCTTTCTTTCTTTTATTCTTTCTTTCTTTCTATCTTCTGTCAACGCTTTCTTTCTTTTTTCTTTCTTTCTTTCTTTCTTTCTTTCTTTTTCCTTCTGCCCAACATTTCTTTGTTTCTTTCATTCATTCTCTCTTTCTTCCACTTTCTTTCTTTCTTTCTTCCTATCTTCCGTCAATGCTTTCTTTCTTTCTTTCTTTCTTTCTTCCTATCTTCCGTCCATGCATTTTTCTTTTTTTTCTTTCTTTCTGTCGTCCTATCTTCCGTCAATGCGTTCTTTCTTTCTTTCTTTCTTTCTTTCTTTCTTTCTTTCTTTCTTTCTTTCTTTCTTTCTTTCTTCCTATGTTCCGTCAATGCTTTCTTTTTTCTTTCTTTCTTTCTTTCTTTCTTCCTATCTTCCGTCAATGCTTGCTTACTTACTAACTTAGTTTCTTTCTTTCTTTCTTTCTTTCTTCCTATCTTCCGTCAATGCTTTTTTCTCTCTTTCTTTCTTTCTTTCTTCCTATATTCCGTCAATGCTTACTTTCTTTCTATCTATCTATCTTTCTTTCTTACTTACTTTCTTTCTTTCTTTCTTTCTTACTTTTCTTCCTATTTTCCGTCAATGCTTTCTTTTTTCTTTCTTACTTTCTTTCTTTCTTTCTTTTTCCTTCTGCCCAACATTTCTTTGTTTCTTTCATTCATTCTCTCTTTCTTCCACTTTCTTTCTTTCTTTCTTCCTATCTTCCGTCAATGCTTTCTTTCTTTCTTTCTTTCTTTCTTCCTATCTTCCGTCAATGCATTTTCCTTTTTTTCTTTCTTTCTGTCTTCCTATCTTCCGTCAATGCGTTCTTTCTTTCTTTCTTTCTTTCTTTCTTTCTTTCTTTCTTTCTTTCTTTCTTTCTTTCTTTCTTTCTTCCTATGTTCCGTCAATGCTTTCTTTTTTCTTTCTTTCTTTCTTTCTTTCTTCCTATCTTCCGTCAATTCTTGCTTACTTACTAACTTAGTTTGTTTCTTTCTTTCTTTCTTTCTTTCTTTCTTTCTTTCTTTCTTTCTTTCTTCCTATCTTCCGTCAATACTTTTTTCTCTCTTTCTTTCTTTCTTTCTTCCTATATTCCGTCAATGCTTACTTTCTTTCTATCTATCTTTCTTTCTTTCTTTCTTACTTTCTTTCTTTCTTTCTTTCTTTCTTAATATTCTTCCTATCTTCCGTCAATGCTTTCTTTTTTCTTTCTTTCTTTCTTTCTTTCTTTCTTTCATCCTATCTTCGGTCAATGCTTTCTTTCTTTCTTTCTTATTTCTTTCTTTCTTTCTATCTTCTGTCAATGCTTTATTTCTTTTTTCTTTCTTTCTTTCCTTCTTTCTTCCTATCTTCCGTCAATGTTTTCTTTCTTTCTTTCTTTCTTCCTATCTTCGGTCAATGCTTGCCTGCTTTCTTTCTTTCTTTCTTTCTTTCATCCTATCTTTCATCAATATTTTCTTTCTTTCTTTCTGTCTTCCTATCTTAAGTCAATGCTTTCTTTCTTTCTTTCTTTCTTTCTTTTTTTCTTTCTTTCTTTCTACCTTCCGTCAATGCTTTCTTTCTTTTTTCTTTCTTTCTTTCTTCCTATCTTCCGTCAATGGTTTCTTTCTTTCTTTCTTTCTTTCTTTCTTTCTTTCTTTCTTTCTTTCTTTCTTTCTTTCTTTCTTTTTTTCTTTCTTCCTATCTTCCGTAAATGCTTGCTTGCTTACTTTCTTTCTTTCTTTCTTTCTTTCTTTCTTTCTTTCTTTCTTTCTTTCTTTCTTTCTTTCTTTCTTTCTTTCTTCCTATCTTCCGCCAATGCTTTCTATCTTTCTTTCTTTCTTTCTTTCTTTCTATCTTCCGTGAATGCTTTCTTTCTTTTTTCTTTCTTTCTTTCTATCTTCCAATCTTCCGTCAATGGTTTCTTTCTTTCTTTCTTTCTTTCTTTCTTTTTTTCTTCCTATCTTCCATAAATGCTTGCTTACTTTCTTTCTTTCTTTCTTTCTTCCTATCTTCCGTCATTGTTTTTTTCTTTTTTTCTTTCTTTCTGTCTTCCTATCTTCCGCCAATGCTTTCTTCCTTACTTTCTTTCTTTCTTTCTTTCTTTCCTTCTTTCTTTCTTTCTTTCTTTCTTTCTTCCTACCTTCCTTCAATGCTTTCTTTTTTCTTTCTTTCTTTCTTTCTTTCTATCTTACTATCTTCCGTCAATGCTTTTTTCTTTTCTTTCTTTCTTTTTTTCTTCCTATCTTCCGTCAATGCTTTCTTTTTTCTTTCTTTCTTTCGTTCTTTCTTTCTTCATTCCTATCTTCCGTCAATGCTTTCTTTCTTTCTTTCTATCTTCCGTCAACGCTTTCTTTCTATTTTCTTTCTTTCTTTCTTTCTTCCTATCTTCCATCAATGCTTTCTTTTTTCTTTCTTATTTCCTTTCTTTCTTTTTTTTTTCTGCTCAACATTTCTTTCTTTCTTTCATTGATTCTCTCCTTCTCCCACTTTCTTTCTTTCTTTCTTTCTTTATTCCTATCTACTGTCAATGCTTTCTTTCTTTCTTTCTTTTTCCTTCTGCCCAACATTTCTTTCTTCTTTCATTCATTCTCTCTTTCTCCCACTTTCTTTTTTTCTTTCTTTCTTTATTCCTATCGTCCGTCAATGTTTTCTTTCTTTCTTTCTTTCTTTCATCCTATCTTTCATCAATGCTTTCTTTTTTTCTTTCTTTCTTTCTTTCTTTCTTCCTATCTTCCGTCAATGCCTTTTTCTTTCTTTCTTTCTTCCTATGTTCCGTTGATGCTTTCCTGCTTTCTTTCTTTCTTTCTTTCTTTCTTTCTTTCATCGTATCTTTCATCAATGCTTTCTTTCTTTCTTTCTCTTTCTTCTTATCTTCCGTCAATGCTTTCTATCTTTCTTTCTTTCTTTTTTTCTTTCTTTCTTTCTATCTTCCGTCAATGCTTTCTTTCTTTTTTCTTTCTTTCTTTCTTTCTTTTTCCGCCCAACATTTCTTTCTTTCTTTCATTCATTCTCTCTTTCTCCCACTTTCTTTTTTTCTTTCTTTCTTTATTCCTATCTTCCGTCAATGCTTTCTTTCTTTCTTTCTTTCTTTCTTTCTTTCTTTCTTTCATTCTTTCTTTCTTTCTTTCTTTCTTTCTTTCTTTTTCCTTCTGCCCAACATTTCTTTCTTCTTTCATTCATTCTCTCTTTCTCCCACTTTCTTTTTTTCTTTCTTTCTCTATTCCTATCGTCCGTCAATGGTTTCTTTCTTTCTTTCTTTCCTTCTTTCTTTCTTTCTCTCTTTCTTTCTTTCTTTTTTCTTCCTATCTTCCGTAAATGCTTGCTTACTTTCTTTCTTTCTTTCTTTCTTTCTTTCTTTCTTTCTTTCTTTCTTTCTTCCTATCTTCCGTCATTGCTTTTATCTTTTTTTTTCTTTCTTTCTGTCTTCCTATCTTTCGCCAATGCTTTCTTTCTTTCTTTCTTTCTTTCTTACTTTCCTTCTTTCTTTCTTTCATTCTTTCTTTCTTCCTACCTTCCTTCAATGCTTTCTTTTTTCTTTCTTTCTTTCTTTCTTTCTTTCTTTCTTTCTTTCTTTCTCTCTTATTTTCTTTCTTTCTTTCTTCCTATCTTCCGTCAATGTTTTCTTTTTTCTTTCTTTCTTTCTTTTTCTTTCTTTCTTTCTTTCTTTCTTTCTTTCTTTCTTTCTTTCTTTCTTTCTTTCTTTCTGTCTTTCTTTCTTTCTTTCTTCCTTCCTATCTTCCGTCAATGCTTGCTTACCTACTTACTTACTTACTTACTTTCTTTCTTTCTTACTTACTTTCTTTCTTTCTTTCTTTTTCTTCCTATCTTCCGTCAATGCTTTTTTCTTTCTTTCTTTCTTTCTTTCTTCCTATCTTTCTTCCTATGTTCCGTAGATGCTTGCCTGCTTTCTTTCTTTCTCTCTTTCTTTCTTTCTTTCTTTCTTTCTTTCATCCTCTTTCATCAATGCTTTCTTTCTTTCTTTCTCTTTCTTCCTATCTTCCGTCAATGCTTTCTTTCTTTCTTTCTTTCATTTTTTCTTTCTTTCTTTCTATATTCCGTCAATGCTTTCTTTCTTTTTTCTTTCTTTCTTTCTCTTTCTTCCTATCTTCCGTCAATGCTTTCTTTCTTTCTTTCTTTCTTTTTTTCTTTCTTTCTTTCTATCTTCCGTCAATGCTTTCTTTCTTTTTTCTTTCTTTCTTTCTTCCTTCCTATCTTCCGTCAATGGTTTCTTTCTTTCTTTCTCTCTTTCTTTCTTTCTTTCTTTCTTTCATTCTTTTCCTTCTTTCTTTCTTTCTTTCATTCTTTCTTTCTTCCTACCTTCCTTCAATGCTTTCTTTCTTCTTTCTTTCTTTCTTTCTTTCTGTCTTCCTATCTTCCGTCAATGCTTTTTTCTTTTCTTTCTTTCTTTCTTTCTTTCTTTCTTTCTTTCTTTCTTTTTCTTTTTATCTTCCGTCAATGCTTTCTTTTTTCTTTCTATCTTTCGTTCTTTCTTTCTTCTTTCCTGTCTTCCGTCAATGCTTTCATTCTTTCTTTCTATCTTCTGTCAAAGCTTTCTTTGTTTTTCTTTCTTTCTTTCTTTCTTTCTTTCTTTCTTTCTTCCTATCTTCCGTCAATGCTTTCTTTCTTTCTTTCTTTCTTTCTTTCTTTCTTTCTTTCTTTCTTTCTTACTTTCTTTCTTTCTTTCTTTCTTTCTTTCTTCCTATCTTCCGTCAATGCTTTCTTTTTTCTTTCTTTCTTTCTTTCTTTCTTCTTTCCTATCTTCCGTCAATGCTTTCTTTCTTTCTTTCTTTCTTTCATCCTGTCTTTCATCAGTGTTTTCTTTCTTTCTTTCTTTCTTTCTTCCTCTCTTCCGTCAATGTTTCCTTTCTTTCTTTCTTTCTTTCTTTCTTTCTTTCTTTCTTTCTTTATTTCTTCCTATCTTCCGTCAATGCTTTCTTTCTTTCTTTCTTTCTTTCTTTCTTTCTTTCTTTCTTTCGTTCTTTCTTTCTTTCTTTCATCCTATCTTTCATCAACGCTTTCTTTCTTTCTTTCTTTCTTTCTTTCATCCTATCTTTCATCAACGCTTTCTTTCTTTCTTTCTTTCTTTCTTTCTTTCTTTCTTTCCTTCCTTCTTTCTTTCTTCCTATAAACCGTCAACGCTTTCTTTCTTTCTTTCTTTCTTTTTTCTTTCTTTCTTTCTATCTTCCGTCAATGCTTTCTTTCTTTTTTCTGTCTCACTTTCTTTCTTCCTATCTTCCGTCAATGCTTTCTTTCTTTCTTTCTTTCTTTCTTTTTCTTTTTATCTTCCGTTAATGCTTTCTCTTTTCTTTCTTTCTTTCGTTCTTTCTTTCTTCTTTCCTATCTTCCGTCATTGCTTTCTTTCTTTCTTTCTTTCTATCTTCTGTCAATGCTTTCTTTTTTCTTTCTAATTTTATTTCTTTCTTTCTTTTTTTTCTTCCCAACATTTCTATCTTTCTTTCATTCATTCTCTCTTTCTCCCACTTTCTTTTTTTCTTTCTTTCTTTCTTCCTATCTTCCGTCAATGCTTTCTTTCTTTCTTTCTTTCTTTCATTCTTTCTTTCTTTCTTTCTTTCTTTCTTTCTTTTTCCTTCTGCCCAACATTTCTTTCTTCTTTCATTCATTCTCTCTTTCTCCCACTTTCTTTTTTTCTTTCTTTCTTTATCCCTATCTTCGGTCAATGCTTTCTTTCTTTCTTTCTTTCTTTCTTTCTTTTTCTTCCTATCTTCCGTCAATGCTTTCTTTTTTCTTTCTTTCGTTCTTTCTTTCTTCTTTCCTATCTTCCGTCAATGCTTTCTTTCTTTCTTTCTTTCTCTCTTTCTTTCATCCTGTCTTTCATCAATGTTTTCTTTCTTTCTTTCTTTCTTTCTTCCTCTCTTCCGTCAATGTTTTCTTTCTTTCTTTCTTTCTTTCTTTCTTTCTTTCTTTCTTTCTTCCTTTCTTTCTTTCTTTCTTCCTATCTTTCGTCAATGCTTTCTTTCTTTCTTTCTTTCTTTCTTTCTTTCTTTCTTTCTTTCTTTCTTTCTTTCTTTCTTTCTTTCTTTCTTCCTATCTTCCGTCAATGCTTTTTTCTTTTTTTCTTTCTTTCTGTCTTCCTATCTTCCGTCAATGCTTTCTTTCTTTCTTTCTTTCTTTCTTTCTTTCTTTCTTTCTTTCTTTCTTTCTTTCTTTCTTTCTTTCTTTCTTTCTTTCTTTCTTCCTATCTTCTGTCAATGCTTGCCTGCTTTCTTTCTTTCTTTCTTTCTTTCATCCTATCTTTCATCACTGTTTTCTTTCTTTCTTTCTTTCTTCCTATCTTAAGTCAATGCTTTCTTTCTTTCTTTCTTTCTTTTTTTCTTTCTTTCTTTCTATCTTCCGTCAATGCTTTTCTCTTTTTCTTTCTTTCTTTCTGTCTTCCTATCTTCCGCCAATGCTTTCTTTCTTTCTTTCTTTCTTTCTTTCTTTCTTTCCTTCTTACTTTCTTTCTTTTTTTCTTTTTTCCTATCTTCCGTCAATGCTTTTTTTCTTTTTTTCTTTCTTTCTTTCTTCCTATCTTTCGTCAATGCTTTCTTTCTTTCTATCTTTCTTTCTTACTTTCTTTCTATCTTTCTTTCTTTCTTTCTTTTTCTTCCTATCTTCCGTCAATGCTTTCTGCTTTCTTTCTTTCTTTCTTTCTTCTTTCGTATCTTCCGTCAATGCTTTCTTTCTTTTATTCTTTCTTTCTTTCTATCTTCTGTCAACGCTTTCTTTCTTTTTTCTTTCTTTCTTTCTTTCTTTCTTTCTTTCTTTCTTTTTCCTTCTGCCCAACATTTCTTTGTTTCTTTCATTCATTCTCTCTTTCTTCCACTTTCTTTCTTTCTTTCTTCCTATCTTCCGTCAATGCTTTCTTTCTTTCTTTCTTTCTTTCTTCCTATCTTCCGTCAATGCATTTTTCTTTTTTTTCTTTCTTTCTGTCTTCCTATCGTCCGTCAATGCGTTCTTTCTTTATTTCTTTCTTTATTTCTTTCTTTCTTTCTTTCTTTCTTTCTTTCTTCCTATGTTCCGTCAATGCTTTCTTTTTTCTTTCTTTCTTTCTTTCTTTCTTCCTATCTTCCGTCAATGCTTGCTTACTTACTAACTTAGTTTCTTTCTTTCTTTATTTCTTTCTTCCTATCTTCCGTCAATGCTTTTTTCTCTCTTTCTTTCTTTCTTTCTTCCTATATTCCGTCAATGCTTACTTTCTTTCTATCTATCTATCTTTCTTTCTTACTTACTTTCTTTCTTTCTTTCTTTCTTACTTTTCTTCCTATTTTCCGTCAATGCTTTCTTTTTTCTTTCTTACTTTCTTTCTTTCTTTCTTTTTCCTTCTGCCCAACATTTCTTTGTTTCTTTCATTCATTCTCTCTTTCTTCCACTTTCTTTCTTTCTTTCTTCCTATCTTCCGTCAATGCTTTCTTTCTTTCTTTCTTTCTTTCTTCCTATCTTCCGTCAATGCATTTTCCTTTTTTTCTTTCTTTCTGTCTTCCTATCTTCCGTCAATGCGTTCTTTCTTTCTTTCTTTCTTTCTTTCTTTCTTTCTTTCTTTCTTTCTTTCTTTCTTTCTTTCTTTCTTTCTTTCCTTCTTTCTTTCTTCCTATGTTCCGTCAATGCTTTCTTTTTTCTTTCTTTCTTTCTTTCTTTCTTCCTATCTTCCGTCAATTCTTGCTTACTTACTAACTTAGTTTGTTTGTTTCTTTCTTTCTTTCTTTCTTTCTTTCTTTCTTCCTATCTTCCGTCAATACTTTTTTCTCTCTTTCTTTCTTTCTTTCTTCCTATATTCCGTCAATGCTTACTTTCTTTCTATCTATCTTTCTTTCTTTCTTTCTTACTTTCTTTCTTTCTTTCTTTCTTTCTTAATATTCTTCCTATCTTCCGTCAATGCTTTCTTTTTTCTTTCTTTCTTTCTTTCTTTCTTTCATCCTATCTTCGGTCAATGCTTTCTTTCTTTCTTTCTTTCTTATTTCTTTCTTTCTTTCTATCTTCTGTCAATGCTTTATTTCTTTTTTCTTTCTTTCTTTCCTTCTTTCTTCCTATCTTCCGTCAATGTTTTCTTTCTTTCTTTCTTTCTTAATATCTTCGGTCAATGCTTGCCTGCTTTCTTTCTTTCTTTCTTTCTTTCATCCTATCTTTCATCAATATTTTCTTTCTTTCTTTCTGTCTTCCTATCTTAAGTCAATGCTTTCTTTCTTTCTTTCTTTCTTTCTTTTTTTCTTTCTTTCTTTCTACCTTCCGTCAATGCTTTCTTTCTTTTTTCTTTCTTTCTTTCTTCCTATCTTCCGTCAATGGTTTCTTTCTTTCTTTCTTTCTTTCTTTCTTTCTTTCTTTCTTTCTTTCTTTCTTTCTTTCTTTCTTTTTTCTTTCTTCCTATCTTCCGTAAATGCTTGCTTGCTTACTTTCTTTCTTTCTTTCTTTCTTTCTTTCTTTCTTTCTTTCTTTCTTTCTTTCTTTCTTTCTTTCTTTCTTTCTTCCTATCTTCCGCCAATGCTTTCTATCTTTCTTTCTTTCTTTCTTTCTTTCTTTCTATCTTCCGTGAATGCTTTCTTTCTTTTTTCTTTCTTTCTTTCTATCTTCCAATCTTCCGTCAATGGTTTCTTTCTTTCTTTCTTTCTTTCTTTCTTTCTTTCTTTTTTCTTCCTATCTTCCATAAATGCTTGCTTACTTTCTTTCTTTCTTTCTTTCTTCCTATCTTCCGTCATTGTTTTTTTCTTTTTTTTCTTTCTTTCTGTCTTCCTATCTTCCGCCAATGCTTTCTTCCTTACTTTCTTTCTTTCTTTCTTTCTTTCCTTTTTTCTTTCTTTCTTTCTTTCTTTCTTTCTTCCTACCTTCCTTCAATGCTTTCTTTTTTCTTTCTTTCTTTCTTTCTTTCTTTCTATCTTACTATCTTCCGTCAATGCTTTTTTCTTTTCTTTCTTTCTTTTTTTCTTCCTATCTTCCGTCAATGCTTTCTTTTTTCTTTCTTTCTTTCGTTCTTTCTTTCTTCATTCCTATCTTCCGTCAATGCTTTCTTTCTTTCTTTCTATCTTCCGTCAACGCTTTCTTTCTATTTTCTTTCTTTCCTTCTTTCTTCCTATCTTCCATCAATGCTTTCTTTTTTCTTTCTTATTTCCTTTCTTTCTTTTTTTTTCTGCTCAACATTTCTTTCTTTCTTTCATTGATTCTCTCTTTCTCCCACTTTCTTTCTTTCTTTCTTTCTTTATTCCTATCTACTGTCAATGCTTTCTTTCTTTCTTTCTTTTTCCTTCTGCCCAACATTTCTTTCTTCTTTCATTCATTCTCTCTTTCTCCCACTTTCTTTTTTTCTTTCTTTCTTTATTCCTATCGTCCGTCAATGTTTTCTTTCTTTCTTTCTTTCTTTCATCCTATCTTTCATCAATGCTTTCTTTTTTCTTTCTTTCTTTCTTTCTTTCTTCCTATCTTCCGTCAATGCCTTTTTCTTTCTTTCTTTCTTCCTATGTTCCGTTGATGCTTGCCTGCTTTCTTTCTTTCTTTCTTTCTTTCTTTCATCGTATCTTTCATCAATGCTTTCTTTCTTTCTTTCTCTTTCTTCTTATCTTCCGTCAATGCTTTCTATCTTTCTTTCTTTCTTTTTTTCTTTCTTTCTTTCTATCTTCCGTCAATGCTTTCTTTCTTTTTTCTTTCTTTCTTTCTTTCTTTTTCCGCCCAACATTTCTTTCTTTCTTTCATTCATTCTCTCTTTCTCCCACTTTCTTTTTTTCTTTCTTTCTTTATTCCTATCTTCCGTCACTGCTTTCTTTCTTTCTTTCTTTCTTTCTTTCTTTCTTTCTTTCTTTCTTTCTTTCTTTCTTTCTTTCTTTTTCCTTCTGCCCAACATTTCTTTCTTCTTTCATTCATTCTCTCTTTCTCCCACTTTCTTTTTTTCTTTCTTTCTCTATTCCTATCGTCCGTCAATGGTTTCTTTCTTTCTTTCTTTCCTTCTTTCTTTCTTTCTCTCTTTCTTTCTTTCTTTTTTCTTCCTATCTTCCGTAAATGCTTGCTTACTTTCTTTCTTTCTTTCTTTCTTTCTTTCTTTCTTCCTATCTTCCGTCATTGCTTTTATCTTTTTTTTTTCTTTCTTTCTGTCTTCCTATCTTTCGCCAATGCTTTCTTTCTTTCTTTCTTTCTTTCTTACTTTCCTTCTTTCTTTCTTTCATTCTTTCTTTCTTCCTACCTTCCTTCAATGCTTTCTTTTTTCTTTCTTTCTTTCTTTCTTTCTTTCTTTCTCTCTTATTTTCTTTCTTTCTTTCTTCCTATCTTCCGTCAATGTTTTCTTTTTTCTTTCTTTCTTTCTTTTTCTTTCTTTCTTTCTTTCTTTCTTTCTTTCTGTCTTTCTTTCTTTCTTTCTTCCTTCCTATCTTCCGTCAATGCTTGCTTACCTACTTACTTACTTACTTACTTACTTTCTTTCTTACTTACTTTCTTTCTTTCTTTCTTTTTCTTCCTATCTTCCGTCAATGCTTTTTTCTTTCTTTCTTTCTTTCTTTCTTCCTATCTTCCATCAATGTTTTCTTTCTTTCTATCTTTCTTCCTATGTTCCGTAGATGCTTGCCTGCTTTCTTTCTTTCTCTCTTTCTTTCTTTCTTTCTTTCTTTCTTTCTTTCATCCTCTTTCATCAATGCTTTCTTTCTTTCTTTCTCTTTCTTCCTATCTTCCGTCAATGCTTTCTTTCTTTCTTTCTTTCATTTTTTCTTTCTTTCTTTCTATATTCCGTCAATGCTTTCTTTCTTTTTTCTTTCTTTCTTTCTCTTTCTTCCTATCTTCCGTCAATGCTTTCTTTCTTTCTTTCTTTCTTTTTTTCTTTCTTTCTTTCTATCTTCCGTCAATTCTTTCTTTCTTTTTTCTTTCTTTCTTTCTTCCTTCCTATCTTCCGTCAATGGTTTCTTTCTTTCTTTCTCTCTTTCTTTCTTTCTTTCTTTCTTTCTTTCTTTTCCTTCTTTCTTTCTTTCTTTCATTCTTTCTTTCTTCCTACCTTCCTTCAATGCTTTCTTTCTTCTTTCTTTCTTTCTTTCTTTCTTTCTGTCTTCCTATCTTCCGTCAATGCTTTTTTCTTTTCTTTCTTTCTTTCTTTCTTTCTTTCTTTCTTTCTTTTTCTTTTTATCTTCCGTCAATGCTTTCTTTTTTCTTTCTATCTTTCGTTCTTTCTTTCTTCTTTCCTGTCTTCAATCAATGCTTTCATTCTTTCTTTCTATCTTCTGTCAAAGCTTTCTTTGTTTTTCTTTCTTTCTTTCTTTCTTTCTTTCTTTCTTCCTATCTTCCGTCAATGCTTTCTTTCTTTCTTTCTTTCTTTCTTTCTTTCTTTCTTTCTTACTTTCTTTCTTTCTTTCTTTCTTTCTTTCTTTCTTTCTTCCTATCTTCCGTCAATGCTTTCTTTTTTCTTTCTTTCTTTCTTTCTTTCTTCTTTCCTATCTTCCGTCAATGCTTTCTTTCTTTCTTTCTTTCTTTCTTTCTTTCATCCTGTCTTTCATCAATGTTTTCTTTCTTTCTTTCTTTCTTTCTTCCTCTCTTCCGTCAATGTTTCCTTTCTTTCTTTCTTTCTTTCTTTCTTTCTTTCTTTCTTTCTTTCTTTCTTTCTTTCTTTCTTTATTTCTTCCTATCTTCCGTCAATGCTTTCTTTCTTTCTTTCTTTCTTTCGTTCTTTCTTTCTTTCTTTCATCCTATCTTTCATCAACGCTTTCTTTCTTTCTTTCTTTCTTTCTTTCATCCTATCTTTCATCAACGCTTTCTTTCTTTCTTTCTTTCTTTCTTTCTTTCCTTCCTTCTTTCTTTCTTTCTACCTATAAACCGTCAACGCTTTCTTTCTTTCTTTCTTTCTTTTTTTCTTTCTTTCTTTCTATCTTCCGTCAATGCTTTCTTTCTTTTTTCTGTCTCACTTTCTTTCTTCCTATCTTCCGTCAATGGTTTCTTTCTTTCTTTCTTTCTTTCTTTTTCTTTTTATCTTCCGTTAATGCTTTCTCTTTTCTTTCTTTCTTTCGTTCTTTCTTTCTTCTTTCCTATCTTCCGTCATTGCTTTCTTTCTTTCTTTCTTTCTATCTTCTGTTAATGCTTTCTTTTTTCTTTCTAATTTTATTTATTTCTTTCTTTTTTTTCTTCCCAACATTTCTTTCTTTCTTTCATTCTTTCTCTCTTTCTCCCACTTTCTTTTTTTCTTTCTTTCTTTCTTCCTATCTTCCGTCAATGCTTTCTTTCTTTCTTTCTTTCTTTCTTTCTTTCTTTCTTTTTCCATCTGCCCAACATTTCTTTCTTCTTTCATTCATTCTCTCTTTCTCCCACTTTCTTTTTTTCTTTCTTTCTTTATCCCTATCTTCGGTCAATGCTTTCTTTCTTTCTTTCTTTCTTTTTCTTCCTATCTTCCGTCAATGCTTTCTTTTTTCTTTCTTTCGTTCTTTCTTTATTCTTTCCTATCTTCCGTCAATGCTTTCTTTCTTTCTTTCTTTCTCTCTTTCTTTCATCCTGTCTTTCATCAATGTTTTCTTTCTTTCTTTCTTTCTTTCTTCCTCTCTTCCGTCAATGTTTTCTTTCTTTCTTTCTTTCTTTCTTTCTTTCGATCGTTCTTTCTTTCTTTCATCCTATCTTTCATCAACGCTTTCTTTCTTTCTTTCTTTCTTTCTTTCTTTCTTTCATCCTATCTTTCATCAACGCTTTCTTTCTTTCTTTCTTTCTTTCTTCCTATAAACCGTCAACGCTTTCTTTCTTTCTTTCTTTCTTTTTTTCTTTCTTTCTTTCTATCTTCCGTCAATGCTTTTTTTCTTTTTTCTGTCTCACTTTCTTTCTTCCTATCTTCCGTCAATGCTTTCTTTCTTTCTTTCTTTCTTTTTCTTTTTATCTTCCGTTAATGCTTTCTCTTTTCTTTCTTTCTTTCGTTCTTTCTTTCTTCTTTCCTATCTTCTGTCATTGCTTTCTTTCTTTCTTTCTTTCTATCTTCTGTCAACGCTTTCTTTTTTCTTTCTAATTTTTTTTTCTTTCTTTCTTTTATTTTCTGCCCAACATTTCTTTCTTTCTTTCATTCATTCTCTCTTTCTCCCACTTTCTTTTTTTCTTTCTTTCTTTATTCCTATCTTCCGTCAATGCTTTCTTTCTTTCTTTCTTTCTTTCTTTCTTTTTCCTTCTGCCCAACATTTCTTTCTTCTTTCATTCATTCTCTCTTTCTCCCACTTTCTTTTTTTCTTTCTTTCTTTATTCCTATCGTCCGTCAATGGTTTCTTTCTTTCTTTCTTTCTTTCTTTCTTTCTTTCTTTCTTTCTTTCTTTCTTTCTTTTTTTCTTCATATCTTCCGTAAATGCTTGCTTACTTTCTTTCTTTTTTTCTTCCTATCTTCCGTCATTGCTTTTATCTTTT
The DNA here is from genome assembly GCA_037013535.1 of Intellagama lesueurii. NCBI lineage: Eukaryota > Metazoa > Chordata > Lepidosauria > Squamata > Agamidae > Intellagama > Intellagama lesueurii. The sequence continues at coordinate 4,099,976 of JBAJHW010000018.1, read as the reverse complement.
TTTTCTTTCTTTCTGTCTTCCTATCTTCCGTCAATGCTTGCCTGCTTTCTTTCTTTCTTTCTTTCTTTCTTTCTTTCTTTTCTTTCTTTCTTTCTTTCTTCCTATCTTCCGTCAATGCTTTCTTATTTCTTTCGTTCTTTCTTTCTTTCTTTCTTTCTTTCTTTCTTTCTTTCTTTCTTTCTTTCTTTCTTTCTTCCTTTCTTCCTCTCTTCCGTCAATGTTTTCTTTCTTTCTTTCTTTCTTTCTTTCTTTCTTTCTTTCTTTCTTCGTATCTTCCGTCAATGCTTTCTTTCTTTCTTTCTTTCGTTTTTTCTTTCTTTCTTTCATCCTATCTTTCATCAACGCTTTCTTTCTTTCTTTCTTTCTTTCTTTCTTTCATCCTATCTTTCATCAACGCTTTCTTTCTTTCTTTCTTTCTTTCTTTTTTCTTTCTTTCTTTCTTTCTTTCTTTCTTTCTTTCTTTCTTTCTTTCTTTCTATCTTCCGTCAATGCTTTCTTTCTTTTTTCTGTCTCACTTTCTTTCTTCCTATCTTCCGTCAATGCTTTCTTTCTTTCTTTCTTTCTTTTTCTTTTTATCTTCCGTTAAGGCTTTCTCTTTTCTTTCTTTCTTTCGTTCTTTCTTTCTTCTTTCCTATCTTCCGTCATTGCTTTCTTTCTTTCTTTCTTTCTATCTTCTGTCAACGCTTTCTTTTTTCTTTCTAATTTTTTTTCTCTCTTTCTTTTTTTTCTGCGCAACATTTCTTTCTTTCTTTCATTCTTTCTCTCTTTCTCCCACTTTCTTTTTTTCTTTCTTTCTTTATTCCTATCTTCCGTCAATGCTTTCTTTCTTTCTTTCTTTCGTTCTTTTTTCTTTCTTTTTCCTTCTGCCCAACATTTCTTTCTTCTTTCATTCATTCTCTCTTTCTCCCACTTTCTTTTTTTCTTTCTTTCTTTATTCCTATCATCCGTCAATGGTTTCTTTCTTTCTTTCTTTCTTTCTTTCTTTCTTTCTTTCTTTCTTTCTTTCTTTCTTTCTTTCTTTCTTTCTTTCTTTCTTTCTTTCTTTTTTTCTTCCTATCTTCCGTAAATGCTTGCTTACTTTCTTTCTTTCTTTCTTCCTATCTTCCGTAATTGCTTTTATCTTTTTTTTCTTTCTTTCTGTCTTCCTATCTTCCGTCAATGCTTTCTTTTTTCTTTCTTTCTTTCTTTCTTTCTTTCTTTCTTTCTTTCTTTCTTTCTTTCTTTCTTTCTTCCTTCCTATCTTCCATCAATGCTAGCTTACTTACTTACTTTCTTTCTTTCTTTCTTTCTTTCTTACTTTCTTTCTTTCTTTCTTTCTTTTTCTTCCTATGTTCCGTCAATGCTTTTTTCTTTCTTTCTTTCTTTCTTTCTTCCTATCTTCCATCAATGTTTTCTTTCTTTCTTTCTTTCTTTCTTCCTATCTTCCATCAATGTTTTCTTTCTTTCTTTCTTTTTTTTTTCTTTCTTACTTTCTTTCATCCTATTTTTCATCAATGCTTTCTTTCTTTCTCTTTCTTCCAATCTTCCGTCAATGCTTTCTATCTTTCTTTCTTTTTTTCTTTCTTTCTTTCTATCTTCCGTCAATGCTTTCTTTCTTTTTTCTTTCTTTCTTTCTTTCTTTCTTCCTATCTTCCGTCAATGCTTTCTTTCCTTCCTTCTTTCTTTCTTTCTTTCTTTCTTTCTTTCTTTCTTTCTTTCTTTCTTTCTTTCATCCTATCTTTCATCAATACTTTCTTTTTTTCTTTCTTTCTGTCTTTCTTCCTATTTTCCATCAATGCTTGCTTACTTTCTTTCATTCTTTCTTTCTTTCTTTCTTTCTTTCTTTCTTTCACCTTTCCTATCTTCCATCAATGCTTTCTTTCTAACTTTCTTTCTTTCTATCTTTCTTTCTTTCTTTCTATCTTTCTTTCTTTCTTTCTATCTTCCTTCAATGCTTTGTTTCTTTTTTCTTTCTTTCTTTTTTCTTCCTATCTTCCATTAATGTTTTCCTTTTTCTTTCTTACTTTCTTTCTTTTTCCTTCTTCCCAACATTTCTTTCTTTCTTTCATTGATTCTTTCTTTCCCCCACTTTCTTTCTTTCTTTCTTTATTCCTATCTACTGTCAATGCTTTCTTTCTTTCTTTTTTTTCCTTCTCCCCAACATTTCTTTCTTCTTTCATTCATTCTCTCTTTCTCCCACTTTCTTTTTTTCTTTCATTCTTTATTTCTATCGTCCGTCAATGTTTTCTTTCTTTCTTTCTTTCTTTCTTTCATCCTATCTTTCATCAATGCTTTCTTTTTTTCTTTCTTTCTTTCTTTCTTCCTATCTTCCGTCAATGCCTTTTTCTTTCTTTCTTTCTTTCTTTCTTTCTTCCTATCTTCCATCAATGTTTTCTTTCTTTCTTTCTTTCTTCCTTTGTTCCGTTGATGCTTGCCTGCTTTCTTTCTTTCTTTCTTTCTTTCTTTCTTTCTTTCTTTCTTTCTTTCTTTCTTTCTTTCATCGTATCTTTCATCAATGCTTTCTTTCTTTCTTTCTCTTTCTTCTTATCTTCCGTCAATGGTTTCTTTCTTACTTTCTTTTTTCTTTCTTTCTTTCTTTCTTTCTTTCTATCTTCCGTCAATGCTTTCTTTCTTTTTTCTTTCTTTCTTTCTTTCTTCCTATCTTTCGTCAATGGTTTCTTTCTTACTTTCTTTTTTCTTTCTTTCTTTCTTTCTTTCTTTCTTTCTTTCTTTCTTTCTTTCTTTCTTTCTTCCTATCTTCCGTCAATGCTTTCTTTCTTTTTTCTGTCTCACTTTCTTTCTTCCTATCTTCCGTCAATGCTTTCTTTCTTTCTTTCTTTCTTTCTTTCTTTTTCTTTTTATCTTCCGTTAATGCTTTCTTTTTTCTTTCTTTCTTTCGTTTTTTCTTTCTTCTTTCCTATCTTCCGTCAATGCTTTCTTTCTTTCTTTCTTTCTATCTTCTGTCAACGCTTTCTTTCTTTTTTCTTTCTTTCTATCTTTCTTCCTATCTTCCGTCAATGCTTTCTTTTTTCTTTCTTATTTTCTTCCTTTCTTTCTTTCTTTTTCCGCCCAACATTTCTTTCTTTCTTTCATTCATTCTCTCTTTCTCCCACTATCTTTTTTTTTTCTTTCTTTATTCCTATCTTCCGTCAATGCTTTCTTTCTTTCTTTCTTTCTTTCTTTCTTTTTCCTTCTGCCCAACATTTCTTTCTTCTTTCATTCATTCTCTCTTTCTCCCACTTTCTTTTTTCTTTCTTTCTTTATTCCTATCGTCCGTCAATGGTTTCTCTCTTTCTTTCTTTCCTTCTTTCTTTCTTTCTCTCTTTCTTTCTTTCTTTTTTCTTCCTATCTTCCGTAAATGCTTGCTTACTTTCTTTCTTTCTTTCTTTCTTTCTTTCTTTCTTTCTTCCTATCTTCCGTCATTGCTTTTATCTTTTTCTTTCTTTCTTTCTGTCTTCCTATCTTTCGCCAATGCTTTCTTTCTTTCTTTCTTTCTTTCTTACTTTCCTTCTTTCTTTCTTTCATTCTTTCTTTCTTCCTACCTTCCTTCAAAGCTTTCTTTTTTTCTTTCTTTCTTTCTTTCTTTCTTTCTCTCTTACTTTCTTTCTTTCTTTCTTCCTATCTTCCGTCAATGTTTTCTTTTTTCTTTCTTTCTTTTTCTTTCTTTCTTTCTTTCTTTCTTTCTTTCTTATTTTCTGTCTTTCTTTCTTTCTTTCTTTCTTCCTTCCTTCCTATCTTCCGTCAATGCTTGCTTACTTACTTACTTACTTACTTACTTACTTTCTTTCTTTCTTACTTTCTTTCTTTCTTTCTTTTTCTTCCTATCTTCCGTCAATGCTTTTTTCTTTCTTTCTTTCTTTCTTTCTTCCTATCTTCCGTCAATGTTTTCTTTCTTTCTTTCTATCTTTCTTCCTATGTTCCGTAGATGCTTGCCTGCTTTCTTTCTTTCTCTCTTTCTTTCTTTCTTTCTTTCTTTCTTTCTTTCTTTCTTTCTTTCTTTCTTTCATCCTCTTTCATCAATGCTTTCTTTCTTTCTTTCTCTTTCTTCCTATCTTCCGTCAATGCTTTCTTTCTTTCTTTCTTTCTTTCTTTTTTTCTTTCTTTCTTTCTATATTCCGTCAATGCTTTCTTTCTTTTTTCTTTCTTTCTTTCTCTTCCTATCTTCCGTCAATGCTTTCTTTCTTTCTTTCTTTCTATTTTTTCTTTCTTTCTTTCTATCTTCCGTCAATGCTTTCTTTCTTTTTTCTTTCTTTCTTTCTTCCTTCCTATCTTCCGTCAATGGTTCTTTCTTTCTTTCTTTCTTTCTTTCTTTCTTCCTATCTTCCGTCATTGTTTTTTTCTTTTTTATTCTTTCTTTCTGTCTTCCTATTTCCGCCAATGCTTTCTTTCTTTCTTTCTTTCTTTCTATCTTTCTTTCCTTCTTTCTTTCTTTCTTTCATTCTTTCTTTCTTCCTACCTTCCTACAATGCTTTCTTTCTTCTTTCTTTCTTTCTTTCTTTCTGTCTTCCTATCTTCCGTCAATGCATTTTCTTTTCTTTCTTTCTTTCTTTCTTTCTTTCTTTCTTTCTTTTTCTTTTTATCTTCCGTCAATGCTTTCATTTTTCTTTCTTTCTTTCGTTCTTTCTTTCTTCTTTCCTGTCTTCCGTCAATGCTTTCATTCTTTCTTTCTATCTTCTTTCAAAGCTTTCTTTGTTTTTCTTTTCTTTCTTTCTTTCTTTCTTTCTTTCTTACTTTCTTTCTTCCTATCTTCCGTCAATGCTTCTTTCTTTCTTTCTTTCTTTCTTTCTTTCTTTCTTTCTTTCTTTCTTTCTTTCTTTCTTTCTCCTATCTTCCGTCAATGCTTTCTTTTTTATTTCTTTCTTTCTTTCTTTCTTTCTTTCTTTCTGCCTTTCTTTTCTTTCTTTCATTTTCTTCCTATCTTCCGTCAATGCTTTCATTTTTCTTTCTTTCGTTCTTTCTTTCTTCTTTCCTATCTTCCGTCAATGCTTTCTTTCTTTCTTTCTTTCTTTCTTTCTTTCTTTCTTTCTCTCTTTCTTTCTTTCTTTCTTTCTTTCTTTCTTTCTTTCTTTCTTTCGTCCTATCTTCCGTCAATGCTTTCTTTCTTTCTTTCTTTCTTTCGTTCTTTCTTTCTTTCTTTCATCCTATCTTTCATCAACGCTTCTTTCTTTTTTCTTTCTTTCTTTCTTCCTTCCTATCTTCCGTCAATGGTTTCTTTCTTTCTTTTTTTCTTTCTTTCTTTCTTCCTATCTTCCGTCATTGTTTTTTTCTTTTTTATTCTTTCTTTCTGTCTTCCTATTTCCGCCAATGCTTTCTTTCTTTCTTTCTTTCTATCTTTCTTTCCTTCTTTCTTTTCTTTCTTTCATTCTTTCTTTCTTCCTACCTTCCTTCAATGCTTTCTTTCTTCTTTCTTTCTTTCTTTCTTTCTGTCTTCCTATCTTCCGTCAATGCTTTTTTCTTTTCTTTCTTTCTTTCTTTCTTTCTTTCTTTCTTTCTTTCTTTCTTTCTTTCTTTCTTTTTCTTTTTATCTTCCGTCAATGCTTTCTTTTTTCTTTCTTTCTTTCGTTCTTTCTTTCTTCTTTCCTGTCTTCCGTCAATGCTTTCATTCTTTCTTTCTATCTTCTTTCAAAGCTTTCTTTGTTTTTCTTTCTTTTCTTTCTTTCTTTCTTTCTTTCTTTCTTACTTTCTTTCTTACTTTCTTTCTTCCTATCTTCCGTCAATGCTTTCTTTCTTTCTTTCTTTCTTTCTTTCTTTTTTCTTTCTTTCTTCCTATCTTCCGTCAATGCTTTCTTTTTTATTTCTTTCTTTCTTTCTTTCTTTCTTTCTTTCTGGCTTTCTTTCTTTCTTTCATTTTCTTCCTATCTTCCGTCAATGCTTTCATTTTTCTTTCTTTCGTTCTTTCTTTCTTCTTTCCTATCTTCCGTCAATGCTTCTTTCTTTCTTTCTTTCTTTCTTTCTTTCTTTCTTTCTTTCTTTCTTTCTTTCTTTCGTCCTATCTTCCGTCAATGCTTTCTTTCTTTCTTTCTTTCGTTTTTTCTTTCTTTCTTTCATCCTATCTTTCATCAACGCTTTCTTTCTTTCTTTCTTTCTTTCTTTCTTTCTTTCATCCTATCTTTCATCAACGCTTTCTTTCTTTCTTTCTTTCTTTCCTTCTTTCTTTCTTTCTTTCTTTCTTTCTTTCTTTCTTCCTATCTTCCGTCAATGCTTTCTTTCTTTTTTCTGTCTCACTTTCTTTCTTCCTATCTTCCGTCAATGCTTTCTTTCTTTCTTTCTTTCTTTCTTTCTTTTTCTTTTTATCTTCCGTTAATGCTTTCTCTTTTCTTTCTTTCTTTCGTTCTTTCTTTCTTCTTTCCTATCTTCTGTCATTGCTTTCTTTCTTTCTTTCTTTCTATCTTCTGTCAACGCTTTCTTTTTTCTTTCTAATTTTTTTTTCTTTCTTTCTTTTATTTTCTGCCCAACATTTCTTTCTTTCTTTCATTCATTCTCTCTTTCTCCCACTTTCTTTTTTTCTTTCTTTCTTTATTCCTATCTTCCGTCAATGCTTTCCTTTCTTTCTTTCTTTCTTTCTTTCTTTTTCCTTCTGCCCAACATTTCTTTCTTCTTTCATTCATTCTCTCTTTCTCCCACTTTCTTTTTTTCTTTCTTTCTTTATTCCTATCGTCCGTCAATGGTTTCTTTCTTTCTTTCTTTCTTTCTTTCTTTCTTTCTTTCTTTCTTTCTTTCTTTCTTTTTTTCTTCATATCTTCCGTAAATGCTTGCTTACTTTCTTTCTTTTTTTTCTTCCTATCTTCCGTCATTGCTTTTATCTTTTTTTTCTTTCTTTCTGTCTTCCTATCTTCCGTCAATGCTTGCCTGCTTTCTTTCTTTCTTTCTTTCTTTCTTTCTTTCTTTTCTTTCTTTCTTTCTTTCTTCCTATCTTCCGTCAATGCTTTCTTATTTCTTTCGTTCTTTCTTTCTTTCTTTCTTTCTTTCTTTCTTTCTTTCTTTCTTTCTTTCTTTCTTCCTTTCTTCCTCTCTTCCGTCAATGTTTTCTTTCTTTCTTTCTTTCTTTCTTTCTTTCTTTCTTTCTTTCTTCGTATCTTCCGTCAATGCTTTCTTTCTTTCTTTCTTTCGTTTTTTCTTTCTTTCTTTCATCCTATCTTTCATCAACGCTTTCTTTCTTTCTTTCTTTCTTTCTTTCTTTCATCCTATCTTTCATCAACGCTTTCTTTCTTTCTTTCTTTCTTTCTTTTTTCTTTCTTTCTTTCTTTCTTTCTTTCTTTCTTTCTTTCTTTCTTTCTATCTTCCGTCAATGCTTTCTTTCTTTTTTCTGTCTCACTTTCTTTCTTCCTATCTTCCGTCAATGCTTTCTTTCTTTCTTTCTTTCTTTTTCTTTTTATCTTCCGTTAAGGCTTTCTCTTTTCTTTCTTTCTTTCGTTCTTTCTTTCTTCTTTCCTATCTTCCGTCATTGCTTTCTTTCTTTCTTTCTTTCTATCTTCTGTCAACGCTTTCTTTTTTCTTTCTAATTTTTTTTCTCTCTTTCTTTTTTTTCTGCGCAACATTTCTTTCTTTCTTTCATTCTTTCTCTCTTTCTCCCACTTTCTTTTTTTCTTTCTTTCTTTATTCCTATCTTCCGTCAATGCTTTCTTTCTTTCTTTCTTTCGTTCTTTTTTCTTTCTTTTTCCTTCTGCCCAACATTTCTTTCTTCTTTCATTCATTCTCTTTTCTCCCACTTTCTTTTTTTCTTTCTTTCTTTATTCCTATCATCCGTCAATGGTTTCTTTCTTTCTTTCTTTCTTTCTTCTTTCTTTCTTTCTTTTCTTTCTTTCTTTCTTTCTTTCTTTCTTTCTTTCTTTCTTTCTTACTTTCCTTCTTTCTTTCTTTCATTCTTTCTTTCTTCCTACCTTCCTTCAAAGCTTTCTTTTTTTCTTTCTTTCTTTCTTTCTTTCTTTCTCTCTTACTTTCTTTCTTTCTTTCTTCCTATCTTCCGTCAATGTTTTCTTTTTTCTTTCTTTCTTTTTCTTTCTTTCTTTCTTTCTTTCTTTCTTTCTTATTTTCTGTCTTTCTTTCTTTCTTTCTTTCTTCCTTCCTTCCTATCTTCCGTCAATGCTTGCTTACTTACTTACTTACTTACTTACTTTCTTTCTTTCTTTCTTACTTTCTTTCTTTCTTTCTTTTTCTTCCTATCTTCCGTCAATGCTTTTTTCTTTCTTTCTTTCTTTCTTTCTTCCTATCTTCCGTCAATGTTTTCTTTCTTTCTTTCTATCTTTCTTCCTATGTTCCGTAGATGCTTGCCTGCTTTCTTTCTTTCTCTCTTTCTTTCTTTCTTTCTTTCTTTCTTTCTTTCTTTCTTTCTTTCTTTCTTTCATCCTCTTTCATCAATGCTTTCTTTCTTTCTTTCTCTTTCTTCCTATCTTCCGTCAATGCTTTCTTTCTTTCTTTCTTTCTTTCTTTTTTTCTTTCTTTCTTTCTATATTCCGTCAATGCTTTCTTTCTTTTTTCTTTCTTTCTTTCTCTTTCTTCCTATCTTCCGTCAATGCTTTCTTTCTTTCTTTCTTTCTATTTTTCTTTCTTTCTTTCTATCTTCCGTCAATGCTTTCTTTCTTTTTTCTTTCTTTCTTTCTTCCTTCCTATCTTCCGTCAATGGTTTCTTTCTTTCTTTCTTTCTTTCTTTCTTTCTTCCTATCTTCCGTCATTGTTTTTTTCTTTTTTATTCTTTCTTTCTGTCTTCCTATTTCCGCCAATGCTTTCTTTCTTTCTTTCTTTCTTTCTATCTTTCTTTCCTTCTTTCTTTCTTTCTTTCATTCTTTCTTTCTTCCTACCTTCCTACAATGCTTTCTTTCTTCTTTCTTTCTTTCTTTCTTTCTGTCTTCCTATCTTCCGTCAATGCATTTTCTTTTCTTTCTTTCTTTCTTTCTTTTCTTTCTTTCTTTCTTTTTCTTTTTATCTTCCGTCAATGCTTTCATTTTTCTTTCTTTCTTTCGTTCTTTCTTTCTTCTTTCCTGTCTTCCGTCAATGCTTTCATTCTTTCTTTCTATCTTCTTTCAAAGCTTTCTTTTGTTTTTCTTTCTTTCTTTCTTTCTTTCTTTCTTTCTTACTTTCTTTCTTCCTATCTTCCGTCAATGCTTTCTTTCTTTCTTTCTTTCTTTCTTTCTTTCTTTCTTTCTTTCTTTCTTTCTTTCTTTCTTCCTATCTTCCGTCAATGCTTTCTTTTTTATTTCTTTCTTTCTTTCTTTCTTTCTTTCTTTCTGCCTTTCTTTCTTTCTTTCATTTTCTTCCTATCTTCCGTCAATGCTTTCATTTTTCTTTCTTTCGTTCTTTCTTTCTTCTTTCCTATCTTCCGTCAATGCTTTCTTTCTTTCTTTCTTTCTTTCTTTCTTTCTTTCTTTCTCTCTTTCTTTCTTTCTTTCTTTCTTTCTTTCTTTCTTTCTTTCTTTCTTTCGTCCTATCTTCCGTCAATGCTTTCTTTCTTTCTTTCTTTCTTTCGTTCTTTCTTTCTTTCTTTCATCCTATCTTTCATCAACGCTTTCTTTCTTTTTTCTTTCTTTCTTTCTTCCTTCCTATCTTCCGTCAATGGTTTTCTTTCTTTCTTTTTTTCTTTCTTTCTTTCTTCCTATCTTCCGTCATTGTTTTTTTCTTTTTTATTCTTTCTTTCTGTCTTCCTATTTCCGCCAATGCTTTCTTTCTTTCTTTCTTTCTATCTTTCTTTCCTTCTTTCTTTCTTTCTTTCATTCTTTCTTTCTTCCTACCTTCCTTCAATGCTTTCTTTCTTCTTTCTTTCTTTCTTTCTTTCTGTCTTCCTATCTTCCGTCAATGCTTTTTTCCTTTTCTTTCTTTCTTTCTTTCTTTCTTTCTTTCTTTCTTTCTTTCTTTCTTTCTTTCTTTTTCTTTTTATCTTCCGTCAATGCTTTCTTTTTTCTTCTTTCTTTC
>JBAJHW010000018.1:4082193-4084693 GCA_037013535.1 Intellagama lesueurii | reverse complement strand
CGAAAGAAAGAAAGAAAGAAAGAAAGAAAGAAAGAAAGAAAGAAAGAAAGAAAGAAAGCATTGACGGAAGATAGGAAAGAAGAAAGAAAGAACGAAAGAAAGAAAATTGAAAGCATTGACGGAAGATAGGAAGAAAATGAAAGAAAGAAAGAAAGCCAGAAAGAAAGAAAGAAAGAAAGAAAGAAAGAAATAAAAAAGAAAGCATTGACGGAAGATAGGAAGAAAGAAAGAAAGAAAGAAAGAAAGAAAGAAAGAAAGAAAGAAAGAAAGAAAGAAAGAAAGCATTGACGGAAGAAAGGAAGAAAGAAAGTAAGAAAGAAAGAAAGAAAGAAAGAAAGAAAGAAAAACAAAGAAAGCTTTGAAAGAAGATAGAAAGAAAGAATGAAAGCATTGACGGAAGACAGGAAAGAAGAAAGAAAGAACGAAAGAAAGAAAGAAAAAAGAAAGCATTGACGGAAGATAAAAAGAAAAAGAAAGAAAGAAAGAAAGAAAGAAAGAAAGAAAGAAAAGAAAAAAAGCATTGACGGAAGATAGGAAGACAGAAAGAAAGAAAGAAAGAAAGAAGAAAGAAAGCATTGAAGGAAGGTAGGAAGAAAGAAAGAATGAAAGAAAGAAAGAAAGAAGGAAAGAAAGATAGAAAGAAAGAAAGAAAGAAAGAAAGCATTGGCGGAAATAGGAAGACAGAAAGAAAGAATAAAAAAGAAAAAAACAATGACGGAAGATAGGAAGAAAGAAAGAAAGAAAGAAAGAAAGAAAGAAAGAAACCATTGACGGAAGATAGGAAGGAAGAAAGAAAGAAAGAAAAAAGAAAGAAAGCATTGACGGAAGATAGAAAGAAAGAAAGAAAAATAGAAAGAAAGAAAGAAAGAAAGCATTGACGGAAGATAGGAAGAAAGAGAAAGAAAGAAAGAAAAAAGAAAGAAAGCATTGACGGAATAAAGAAAGAAAGAAAGAAAAAAAGAAAGAAAGAAAGAAAGAAAGAAAGCATTGACGGAAGATAGGAAGAAAGAGAAAGAAAGAAAGAAAGCATTGATGAAAGAGGATGAAAGAAAGAAAGAAAGAAAGAAAGAAAGAAAGAGAGAAAGAAAGAAAGCAGGCAAGCATCTACGGAACATAGGAAGAAAGATAGAAAGAAAGAAAGAAAACATTGACGGAAGGTAGGAAGAAAGAAAGAAAGAAAGAAAGAAAAAAGCATTGACGGAAGATAGGAAGAAAAAGAAAGAAAGAAAGAAAGTAAGAAAGAAAGAATGTAAGTAAGTAAGTAAGTAAGTAAGTAAGCAAGCATTGACGGAAGATAGGAAGGAAGAAAGAAAGAAAGAAAGAAAGACAGAAAATAAGAAAGAAAGAAGGAAAGAAAGAAAGAAAAAGAAAGAAAGAAAAAAGAAAACATTGACGGAAGATAGGAAGAAAGAAAGAAAGAAAGTAAGAGAGAAAGAAAGAAAGAAAGAAAGAAAGAAAAAAAGAAAGCATTGAAGGAAGGTAGGAAGAAAGAAAGAATGAAAGAAAGAAAGAAGGAAAGTAAGAAAGAAAGAAAGAAAGAAAGAAAGCATTGGCGAAAGATAGGAAGACAGAAAGAAAGAAAAAAAAAGATAAAAGCAATGACGGAAGATAGGAAGAAAGAAAGAAAGAAAGAAGGAAAGAAAGAAAGAAAGTAAGCAAGCATTTACGGAAGATAGGAAGGAAAAAGAAAGAAAGAAAGAGAGAAAGAAAGAAAGAAGGAAAGAAAGAAAGAAAGAGAGAAACCATTGACGGACGATAGGAATAAAGAAAGAAAGAAAAAAAGAAAGTGGGAGAAAGAGAGAATGAATGAAAGAAGAAAGAAATTTTGGGCAGAAGGAAAAAGAAAGAAAGAAAGAAAGAAAGAAAGAAAGAAAGCATTGACGGAAGATAGGAATAAAGAAAGAAAAAAAAAAGAAAGTGGGAGAAAGAGAGAATGAATGAAAGAAAGAAAGAAATGTTGGGCGGAAAAAGAAAGAAAGAAAGGAAGAAAATAAGAAAGAAAAAAGAAAGCATTGACGGAAGATAGGAAGAAAGATAGAAAGAAAGAAAAAAGAAAGAAAGCGTTGACAGAAGATAGAAAGAAAGAAAGAAAGAAAGCATTGATGGAAGATAGGAAAGAAGAAAGAAAAAACGAAAGAAAGAAAGAAAAAAGAAAGCATTAACGGAAGATAAAAAGAAAAAGAAAGAAAGAAAGAAAGAAAGAAAGCATTGACGGAAGATAGGAAGAAAGAAAGTGAGACAGAAAAAAGAAAGAAAGCATTGACGGAAGATAGAAAGAAAGAAAGAACCAAAGAAAGAAAGAAAGTAAGCAAGCATATACGGAAGATAGGAAGAAAGAAAGAAAGAAAGAAAGAAAGAAAGAAAAAAGAAAGTAAGAATTAACCATTGACGGAAGATAGGAAGAAAGAAAGAAAGAAAGAAAAAAGAAAGAAAGCATTGACGGAAGATAGAAAGAAAGAAAGAAAGAAAGAAAGAAAGAAAAAAGAAAGTAAGAAAGAAA
>JBAJHW010000018.1:4062193-4077193 GCA_037013535.1 Intellagama lesueurii | reverse complement strand
GCATTGACGGAAGATAGGAAGAAAGAGAAAGAAAGAAAGAAAAAAGAAAGAAAGCATTGACGGAATATAGAAAGAAAGAAAGAAAAAAAGAAAGAAAGAAAGAAAGAAAGCATTGACGGAAGATAGGAAGAAAGAGAAAGAAAGAAAGAAAGCATTGATGAAAGAGGATGAAAGAAAGAAAGAAAGAAAGAAAGAAAGAAAGAGAGAAAGAAAGAAAGCAGGCAAGCATCTACGGAACATAGGAAGAAAGATAGAAAGAAAGAAAGAAAACATTGACGGAAGATAGGAAGAAAGAAAGAAAGAAAGAAAGAAAAAAGCATTGACGGAAGATAGGAAGAAAAAGAAAGAAAGAAAGAAAGTAAGTAAGAAAGAAAGAAAGTAAGTAAGTAAGTAAGTAGGTAAGCAAGCATTGACGGAAGATAGGAAGGAAGAAAGAAAGAAAGAAAGACAGAAAGAAAGAAAGAAAGAAAGAAAGAAAGAAAGAAAGAAAGAAAGAAAGAAAGAAAAAGAAAGAAAGAAAGAAAAAAGAAAACTTTGACGGAAGATAGGAAGAAAGAAAGAAAGAAAGAAAGAAAGAAAGTAAGCAAGCATTTACGGAAGATAGGAAGAAAAAAGAAAGAAAGAAAGAGAGAAAGAAAGAAAGAAGGAAAGAAAGAAAGAAAGAAAACATTGACGGACGATAGGAATAGAGAAAGAAAGAAAAAAAGAAAGTGGGAGAAAGAGAGAATGAATGAAAGAAGAAAGAAATGTTGGGCAGAAGGAAAAAGAAAGAAAGAAAGAAAGAAAGAAAGAAAGAAAGAAAGAAAGAAAGAAAGAAAGCATTGACGGAAGATAGGAATAAAGAAAGAAAGAAAAAAGAAAGTGGGAGAAAGAGAGAATGAATGAAAGAAAGAAAGAAATGTTGGGCGGAAAAAGAAAGAAAGAAAGAAAGAAAAAGAAAGAAAGCATTGACGGAAGATAGAAAGAAAGAAAGAAAAAAAGAAAGAAAGCAAGATAGAAAGCATTGACGGAAGATAAGAAGAAAGAGAAAGAAAGAAAGAAAGCATTGATGAAAGATACGATGAAAGAAAGAAAGAAAGAAAGAAAGAAAGAAAGCAGGCAAGCATCAACGGAACATAGGAAGAAAGAAAGAAAGAAAAAGGCATTGACGGAAGATAGGAAGAAAGAAAGAAAGAAAGAAAGAAAAAAGAAAGCATTGATGAAAGATAGGATGAAAGAAAGAAAGAAAGAAAGAAAACATTGACGGACGATAGGAATAAAGAAAGAAAGAAAAAAAGAAAGTGGGAGAAAGAGAGAATGAATGAAAGAAGAAAGAAATGTTGGGCAGAAGGAAAAAGAAAGAAAGAAAGAAAGCATTGACAGTAGATAGGAATAAAGAAAGAAAGAAAGAAAGAAAGTGGGAGAAAGGGAGAATCAATAAAAGAAAGAAAGAAATGTTGAGCAGAAAAAAAAAGAAAGAAAGGAAATAAGAAAGAAAAAAGAAAGCATTGATGGAAGATAGGAAGAAAGAAAGAAAGAAAGAAAATAGAAAGAAAGTGTTGACGGAAGATAGAAAGAAAGAAAGAAAGCATTGACGGAAGATAGGAATGAAGAAAGAAAGAACGAAAGAAAGAAAGAAAAAAGAAAGCATTGACGGAAGATAGGAAGAAAAAAAGAAAGAAAGAAAAGAAAAAAGCATTGACGGAAGATAGTAAGATAGAAAGAAAGAAAGAAAGAAAGAAAGAAAAAAGAAAGCATTGAAGGAAGGTAGGAAGAAAGAAAGAAAGAAAGAAAAAAAGAAAGAAAGAAGGAAAGAAAGAAAGAAAGAAAGAAAGTAAGGAAGAAAGCATTGGCGGAAGATAGGAAGACAGAAAGAAAGAAAAAAAAGAAAAAAACAATGACGGAAGATAGGAAGAAAGAAAGAAAGAAAGAAAGTAAGCAAGCATTTATGGAAGATAGGAAGAAAAAAGAAAGAAAGAAAGAAAGAAAGAAAGAAAGAAACCATTGACGGAAGATTGGAAGATAGAAAGAAAGAAAGAAAAAAGAAAGAAAGCATTCACGGAAGATAGAAAGAAAGAAAGAAAGAAAGAAAGAAAGATAGAAAGCATTGGCGGAAGATAGGAAGAAAGAAAGAAAGAAAGAAAGAAAGAAAGAAAGAAAGAAAGAAAGAAAGAAAGAAAGAAAGAAAGAAAGAAAGAAAGAAAGTAAGCAAGCAACCATTTACGGAAGATAGGAAGAAAGAAAAAAAGAAAGAAAGAAAGAAAGAAAGAAAGAAAGAAAGAAAGAAAGAAAGAAACCATTGACGGAAGATAGGAAGAAAGAAAGAAAGAAAAAAGAAAGAAAGCATTGACGGAAGGTAGAAAGAAAGAAAGAAAAAAAGAAAGAAAGAAAGAAAGAAAGAAAGAAAGCATTGACTTAAGATAGGAAGACAGAAAGAAAGAAAGAAAATATTGATGAAAGATAGGATGAAAGAAAGAAAGAAAGAAAGAAAGCAGGCAAGCATTGACCGAAGATAGGAAGAAAGAAAGAAAGAAAGAAAACATTGACGGAAGATAGGAAGAAAGAAGGAAAGAAAGAAAGAAAAAAGAAATAAAGCATTGACAGAAGATAGAAAGAAAGAAAGAAATAAGAAAGAAAGAAAGAAAGAAAGAAAGCATTGACCGAAGATAGGATGAAAGAAAGAAAGAAAGAAAGAAAGAAAAAAGAAAGCATTGACGGAAGATAGGAAGAATATTAAGAAAGAAAGAAAGAAAGAAAGAAAGTAAGAAAGAAAGAAAGAAAGATAGATAGAAAGAAAGTAAGCATTGACGGAATATAGGAAGAAAGAAAGAAAGAAAGAGAGAAAAAAGTATTGACGGAAGATAGGAAGAAAGAAAGAAAGAAAGAAAGAAAGAAAGAAACAAACTAAGTTAGTAAGTAAGCAAGAATTGACGGAAGATAGGAAGAAAGAAAGAAAGAAAGAAAGAAAAAAGAAAGCGTTGACGGAACATAGGAAGAAAGAAAGAAAGAAAGAAAGAAAGAAAGAAAGAAAGAAAGAAAGAAAGAAAGAAAGAAAGAACGCATTGACGGAAGATAGGAAGACAGAAAGAAAGAAAAAAAGGAAAATGCATTGACGGAAGATAGGAAGAAAGAAAGAAAGAAAGAAAGAAAGCATTGACGGAAGATAGGAAGAAAGAAAGAAAGAAAGTGGAAGAAAGAGAGAATGAATGAAAGAAACAAAGAAATGTTGGGCAGAAGGAAAAAGAAAGAAAGAAAGAAAGTAAGAAAGAAAAAAGAAAGCATTGACGGAAAATAGGAAGAAAAGTAAGAAAGAAAGAAAGAAAGAAAGTAAGTAAGAAAGAAAGATAGATAGATAGAAAGAAAGTAAGCATTGACGGAATATAGGAAGAAAGAAAGAAAGAAAGAGAGAAAAAAGCATTGACGGAAGATAGGAAGAAAGAAAGAAAGAAAGAAAGAAACTAAGTTAGTAAGTAAGCAAGCATTGACGGAAGATAGGAAGAAAGAAAGAAAGAAAGAAAGAAAAAAGAAAGCATTGACGGAACATAGGAAGAAAGAAAGAAAGAAAGAAAGAAAGAAAGAAAGAAAGAAATAAAGAAAGAACGCATTGACGGACGATAGGAAGACAGAAAGAAAGAAAAAAAAGAAAAATGCATTGACGGAAGATAGGAAGAAAGAAAGAAAGAAAGAAAGAAAGCATTGACGGAAGATAGGAAGAAAGAAAGAAAGAAAGTGGAAGAAAGAGAAAATGAATGAAATAAACAAAGAAATGTTGGGCAGAAGGAAAAAGAAAGAAAGAAAGAAAGAAAGAAAGAAAAAAGAAAGAAAGCGTTGACAGAAGATAGAAAGAAAGAAAGAATAAAAGAAAGAAAGCATTGACGGAAGATACGAAAGAAGAAAGAAAGAAAGAAAGAAAGCAGAAAGCATTGACGGAAGATAGGAAGAAAAAGAAAGAAAGAAAGAAAGATAGAAAGAAAGTAAGAAAGAAAGATAGAAAGAAAGAAAGCATTGACGAAAGATAGGAAGAAAGAAAGAAAGAAAAAAAGAAAAAAGCATTGACGGAAGATAGGAAAAAAGAAAAAAAGAAAGAAAGTAAGAAGGAAAGAAAGAAAGAAAGAAAGAAAGAAAGAAAGAAAGCATTGGCGGAAGATAGGAAGACAGAAAGAAAGAAAGAAAAAGAGAAAAGCATTGACGGAAGATAGGAAGAAAGAAAGAAAGAAAGATAGAAAGAAAGAAAGAAAGAAAGAAAGTAAGTAAGAAAGAAAGATAGATAGATAGAAAGAAAGTAAGCATTGACGGAATATAGGAAGAAAGAAAGAAAGAAAGAGAGAAAAAAGCATTGACGGAAGATAGGAAGAAAGAAAGAAAGAAAGAAAGAAAGAAAGAAAGAAAGAAACGAAGTTAGTAAGTAAGCAAGCATTGACGGAAGATAGGAAGAAAGAAAGAAAGAAAGAAAGAAAAAAGAAAGCATTGACGGAACATAGGAAGAAAGAAAGAAAGAAAGAAAGAAAGAAAGAAAGAAAGAAAGAAAGAAAGAAAGAAAGAAAGAAAGAAAGAAAGAAAGAAAGAAAGAACGCATTGACGGAAGATAGGAAGAAAGAAAGAAAGAAAGTGGAAGAAAGAGAGAATGAATGAAAGAAACAAAGAAATGTTGGGCAGAAGGAAAAAGAAAGAAAGAAAGAAAGTAAGAAAGAAAAAAGAAAGCATTGACGGAAGATAGGAAGAAAGAAAGAAAGAAAGAAAAAAGAAAGAAAGCGTTGACAGAAGATAGAAAGAAAGAAAGAATAAAAGAAAGAAAGCATTGACGGAAGATACGAAAGAAGAAAGAAAGAAAGAAAGAAAGCAGAAAGCATTGACGGAAGATAGGAAGAAAAAGAAAGAAAGAAAGAAAGATAGAAAGAAAGTAAGAAAGAAAGATAGAAAGAAAGAAAGCATTGACGAAAGATAGGAAGAAAGAAAGAAAGAAAAAAAAGAAAAAAGCATTGACGGAAGATAGGAAAAAAGAAAAAAAGAAAGAAAGTAAGAAGGAAAGAAAGAAAGAAAGAAAGAAAGAAAGAAAGAAAGAAAGAAAGAAAGCATTGGCGGAAAATAGGAAGACAGAAAGAAAGAAAGAAAAAGAGAAAAGCATTGACGGAAGATAGGAAGAAAGAAAGAAAGAAAGATAGAAAGAATGAAAGAAAGAAAGAAAGAAAGAAAGTAAGCAAGCAAGCATTTACGGAAGATAGGAAGAAAGAAAAAAAGAAAGAAAGAAACAAAGAAAGAAAGAAAAAAAGAAACCATTGACGGAAGATCGGAAGAAAGAAAGAAAGAAAAAAGAAAGAAAGCATTGACGGAAGATAGAAAGAAAGAAAGAAAAAAAGAAAGAAAGAAAGAAAGAAAGCATTGACTTAAGATAGGAAGAAAGAAAGAAAGAAAGAAAACAGTGATGAAAGATAGGATGAAAGAAAGAAAGAAAGAAAGAAAGCAGGCAAGCATTGACAGAAGATAGGAAGAAAGAAAGAAAGAAAGAAAGAAAGAAAGAAAGAAAGAAAGAAAGAAAGAAAGAAAGAAAGAAAGAAAGAAAGAAAGAAAGCATTGACGGAAGATAGGAAGACAGAAAGAAAGAAAAAAAGAAAAAAGCATTGACGGAAGATAGGAAGAAAGAAAGAAAGAAAGAAAGAAAGAAAGAAAGAAAGAAAGAAAGAAAGAAAGAAAGAAAGAAAGAAAGAAAGCATTGACGAAAGATAGGAAGAAAGAAAGAAAGAAAGAAAGAAAGAAAGAAAGAAAGAAAGAAAACATTGACGGAAGAGAGGAAGAAAGAAAGAAAGAAAGAAAGAAAGAAAACATTGATGAAAGACAGGATGAAAGAAAGAGAGAAAGAAAGAAAGAAAGAAAGCATTGACGGAAGATAGGAAAGAAGAAAGAAAGAACGAAAGAAAGAAAAAAGAAAGCATTGACGGAAGATAGGAAGAAAAAGAATGAAAGAAAGAAAGAAAGAAAGAAAGCATTGACCGAAGATAGGGATAAAGAAAGAAAGAAAAAAAGAAAGTGGGAGAAAGAGAGAATGAATGAAAGAAGAAAGAAATGTTGGGCAGAAGGAAAAAGAAAGAAAGAAAGAAAGAAAGAAAGAAAGAAAGAAAGAAAGAAAGAAAGAAAGAAAGAAAGAAAGAAAGAAAGCATTGACGGAAGATAGGAAGAAAGAAAGAAAGAAAAAAAGAAAGTGGGAGAAAGAGAGAATGAATGAAAGAAAGAAAGAAATGTTGGGAAGAAAAAAAAGAAAGAAAGAAATAAAATTAGAAAGAAAAAAGAAAGCATTGACAGAAGATAGAAAGAAAGAAAGAAAGAAAGCAATGACGGAAGATAGGAAAGAAGAAAGAAAGAACGAAAGAAAGAAAGAAAAGAGAAAGCATTAACGGAAGATAAAAAGAAAAAGAAAGAAAGAAAGAAAGAAAGAAAGCATTGACGGAAGATAGGAAGAAAGAAAGTGAGACAGAAAAAAGAAAGAAAGCATTGACGGAAGATAGAAAGAAAGAAAGAAAAAAGAAAGAAAGAAAGAAAGAAAGCGTTGACGGTTTATAGGAAGAAAGAAAGAAAGAAGGAAGGAAAGAAAGAAAGAAAGAAAGAAAGAAAGAAAGAAAGAAAGCGTTGATGAAAGATAGGATGAAAGAAAGAAAGAAAGAAAGAAAGAAAGCGTTGATGAAAGATAGGATGAAAGAAAGAAAGGGAGAACGAAAGAAAGAAAGAAAGAAAGAAAGAAAGCATTGACGGAAGATAGGAAGAAATAAAGAAAGAAAGAAAGAAAGAAATAAAGAAAGAAAGAAAGAAAGGAAACATTGACGGAAGAGAGGAAGAAAGAAAGAAAGAAAGAAAGAAAACACTGATGAAAGACAGGATGAAAGAAAGAAAGAAAGAAAGAAAGAAAGCATTGACGGAAGATAGGAAAGAAGAAAGAAAGAAAGAAAGAAAGAAAAAAGAAAGCATTGACGGAAGGTAGGAAGAAAGAAAGAAAGAAAGAAAGAAAGAAAGAAAGTAAGAAAGAAAGAAAGAAAGAAAGAAAGAAAGCATTGACGGAAGATAGGAAGAAAGAAAGAAAGAAAGAAAGAAAGAAAGAAAGAAAGAAAAACAAAGAAAGCTTTGACAGAAGATAGAAAGAAAGAATGAAAGCATTGACGGAAGACAGGAAAGAAGAAAGAAAGAACGAAAGATAGAAAGAAAAAAGAAAGCATTGACGGAAGATAAAAAGAAAAAGAAAGAAAGAAAGAAAGAAAGAAAGAAAGAAAGAAAGAAAGAAAGAAAAGAAAAAAGCATTGACGGAAGATAGGAAGACAGAAAGAAAGAAAGAAAGAAAGAAGAAAGAAAGCATTGAAGGAAGGTAGGAAGAAAGAAAGAATGAAAGAAAGAAAGAAAGAAGGAAAAGAAAGAAAGAAAGAAAGAAAGAAAGAAAGAAAGAGAGAAAGAAAGAAAGAAACCATTGACGGAAGATAGGAAGGAAGAAAGAAAGAAAGAAAAAAGAAAGAAAGCATTGACGGAAGATAGAAAGAAAGAAAGAAAAAAAGAAAGAAAGAAAGAAAGAAAGCATTGACGGAAGATAGGAAGAAAGAGAAAGAAAGAAAGAAAAAAGAAAGAAAGCATTGACGGAATATAGAAAGAAAGAAAGAAAAAATGAAAGAAAGAAAGAAAGAAAGCATTGACGGAAGATAGGAAGAAAGAGAAAGAAAGAAAGAAAGCATTGATGAAAGAGGATGAAAGAAAGAAAGAAAGAAAGAGAGAAAGAAAGAAAGCAGGCAAGCATCTACGGAACATAGGAAGAAAGATAGAAAGAAAGAAAGAAAACATTGACGGAAGATAGGAAGAAAGAAAGAAAGAAAGAAAGAAAAAAGCATTGACGGAAGATAGGAAGAAAAAGAAAGAAAGAAAGAAAGTAAGTAAGAAAGAAAGTAAGTAAGTAAGTAAGTAAGTAGGTAAGCAAGCATTGACGGAAGATAGGAAGGAAGAAAGAAAGAAAGAAAGACAGAAAGAAAGAAAGAAAGAAAGAAAGAAAGAAAGAAAGAAAGAAAGAAAGAAAAAGAAAGAAAGAAAGAAAAAAGAAAACATTGACGGAAGATAGGAAGAAAGAAAGAAAGAAAATAAGAGAGAAAGAAAGAAAGAAAGAAAGAAAGAAAGAAAAAAGAAAGCATTGAAGGAAGGTAGGAAGAAAGAAAGAATGAAAGAAAGAAAGAAGGAAAGTAAGAAAGAAAGAAAGAAAGAAAGAAAGCATTGGCGAAAGATAGGAAGACAGAAAGAAAGAAAAAAAAAAGATAAAAGCAATGACGGAAGATAGGAAGAAAGAAAGAAAGAAAGAAAGAAAGAAAGAAAGAAAGAAAGAAAGTAAGCAAGCATTTACGGAAGATAGGAAGAAAAAAGAAAGAAAGAAAGATAGAAAGAAAGAAAGAAGGAAAGAAAGAAAGAAAGAAAGAAACCATTGACGGACGATAGGAATAGAGAAAGAAAGAAAAAAAGAAAGTGGGAGAAAGAGAGAATGAATGAAAGAAGAAAGAAATGTTGGGCAGAAGGAAAAAGAAAGAAAGAAAGAAAGAAAGAAAGAAAGAAAGAAAGAAAGAAAGAAAGAAAGAAAGAAAGCATTGACGGAAGATAGGAATAAAGAAAGAAAGAAAAAAAGAAAGTGGGAGAAAGAGAGAATGAATGAAAGAAAGAAAGAAATGTTGGGCGGAAAAAGAAAGAAAGAAAGAAAGATAAAAGAAAGAAAGCATTGACGGAAGATAGAAAGAAAGAAAGAAAAAAAGAAAGAAAGAAAGATAGAAAGCATTGACGGAAGATAAGAAGAAAGAGAAAGAAAGAAAGAAAGCATTGATGAAAGATAGGATGAAAGAAAGAAAGAAAGAAAGAAAACATTGACGGACGATAGGAATAAAGAAAGAAAGAAAAAAAGAAAGTGGGAGAAAGAGAGAATGAATGAAAGAAGAAAGAAATGTTGGGCAGAAGGAAAAAGAAAGAAAGAAAGAAAGCATTGACAGTAGATAGGAATAAAGAAAGAAAGAAAGAAAGAAAGTGGGAGAAAGAGAGAATCAATGAAAGAAAGAAAGAAATGTTGAGCAGAAAAAAAAAGAAAGAAAGGAAATAAGAAAGAAAAAAGAAAGCATTGATGGAAGATAGGAAGAAAGAAAGAAAGAAAGAAAATAGAAAGAAAGCGTTGACGGAAGATAGAAAGAAAGAAAGAAAGCATTGACGGAAGATAGGAATGAAGAAAGAAAGAACGAAAGAAAGAAAGAAAAAAGAAAGCATTGACGGAAGATAGGAAGAAAAAAAGAAAGAAAGAAAAGAAAAAAAGCATTGACGGAAGATAGTAAGATAGAAAGAAAGAAAGAAAGAAAGAAAAAAGAAAGCATTGAAGGAAGGTAGGAAGAAAGAAAGAAAGAAAGAAAGAAAGAAAGAAGGAAAGAAAGAAAGAAAGAAAGTAAGGAAGAAAGCATTGGCGGAAGATAGGAAGACAGAAAGAAAGAAAAAAAAGAAAAAAACAATGACGGAAGATAGGAAGAAAGAAAGAAAGAAAGAAAGTAAGCAAGCATTTATGGAAGATAGGAAGAAAAAAAGAAAGAAAGAAAGAAAGAAAGAAAGAAAGAAACCGTTGACGGACGATTGGAAGATAGAAAGAAAGAAAGAAAAAAGAAAGAAAGCATTCACGGAAGATAGAAAGAAAGAAAGAAAGAAAGAAAGATAGAAAGCATTGGCGGAAGATAGGAAAAAGAAAGAAAGAAAGAAAGAAAGAAAGAAAGAAAGAAAGAAAGAAAGTAAGCAAGCAAGCATTTACGGAAGATAGGAAGAAAGAAAAAAAGAAAGAAAGAAAGAAAGAAAGAAAGAAAGAAAGAAAGAAAGAAAGAAAGAAAGAAAGAAAGAAAGAAAGAAACCATTGACGGAAGATAGGAAGAAAGAAAGAAAGAAAAAAGAAAGAAAGCATTGACGGAAGGTAGAAAGAAAGAAAGAAAAAAAGAAAGAAAGAAAGAAAGAAAGAAAGAAAGCATTGACTTAAGATAGGAAGACAGAAAGAAAGAAAGAAAATATTGATGAAAGATAGGATGAAAGAAAGAAAGAAAGAAAGAAAGCAGGCAAGCATTGACCGAAGATAGGAAGAAAGAAAGAAAGAAAGAAAACATTGACGGAAGATAGGAAGAAAGAAGGAAAGAAAGAAAGAAAAAAGAAATAAAGCATTGACAGAAGATAGAAAGAAAGAAAGAAATAAGAAAGAAAGAAAGAAAGCATTGACCGAAGATAGGATGAAAGAAAGAAAGAAAGAAAGAAAGAAAAAAGAAAGCATTGACGGAACATAGGAAGAAAGAAAGAAAGAAAGAAAGAAAGAAAGAAAGAAAGAAAGAAAGAAAGAAAGAAAGAAAGAAAGAAAGAAAGAAAGAAAGAAAGAAAGAAAGAACGCATTGACGGAAGATAGGAAGACAGAAAGAAAGAAAAAACGGAAAATGCATTGACGGAAGATAGGAAGAAAGAAAGAAAGAAAGAAAGAAAGCATTGACGGAAGATAGGAAGAAAGAAAGAAAGAAAGTGGAAGAAAGAGAGAATGAATGAAAGAAACAAAGAAATGTTGGGCAGAAGGAAAAAGAAAGAAAGAAAGAAAGTAAGAAAGAAAAAAGAAAGCATTGACGGAAAATAGGAAGAAAAGTAAGAAAGAAAGAAAGAAAGAAAGTAAGTAAGAAAGAAAGATAGATAGATAGAAAGAAAGTAAGCATTGACGGAATATAGGAAGAAAGAAAGAAAGAAAGAGAGAAAAAAGCATTGACGGAAGATAGGAAGAAAGAAAGAAAGAAAGAAAGAAACTAAGTTAGTAAGTAAGCAAGCATTGACGGAAGATAGGAAGAAAGAAAGAAAGAAAGAAAGAAAAAAGAAAGCATTGACGGAACATAGGAAGAAAGAAAGAAAGAAAGAAATAAAGAAAGAAATAAAGAAATAAAGAAAGAACGCATTGACGGAAGATAGGAAGACAGAAAGAAAGAAAAAAAAGAAAAATGCATTGACGGAAGATAGGAAGAAAGAAAGAAAGAAAGAAAGAAAGCATTGACGGAAGATAGGAAGAAAGAAAGAAAGAAAGTGGAAGAAAGAGAGAATGAATGAAAGAAACAAAGAAATGTTGGGCAGAAGGAAAAAGAAAGAAAGAAAGAAAGAAAGAAAGAAAAAAGAAAGAAAGCGTTGACAGAAGATAGAAAGAAAGAAAGAATAAAAGAAAGAAAGCATTGACGGAAGATACGAAAGAAGAAAGAAAGAAAGAAAGAAAGCAGAAAGCATTGACGGAAGATAGGAAGAAAAAGAAAGAAAGAAAGAAAGATAGAAAGAAAGTAAGAAAGAAAGATAGAAAGAAAGACAGCATTGACGAAAGATAGGAAGAAAGAAAGAAAGAAAAAAAAGAAAAAAGCATTGACGGAAGATAGGAAAAAAGAAAAAAAGAAAGAAAGTAAGA
The DNA here is from genome assembly GCA_037013535.1 of Intellagama lesueurii. Lineage (NCBI taxonomy): Eukaryota > Metazoa > Chordata > Lepidosauria > Squamata > Agamidae > Intellagama > Intellagama lesueurii. The sequence continues at coordinate 4,065,777 of JBAJHW010000018.1, read as the reverse complement.
AGGAAAGAAAGAAAGAAAGAAAGAAAGAAAGAAAGAAAGCATTGGCGGAAGATAGGAAGACAGAAAGAAAGAAAGAAAAAGAGAAAAGCATTGACGGAAGATAGGAAGAAAGAAAGAAAGAAAGATAGAAAGAAAGAAAGAAAGAAAGTAAGTAAGAAAGAAAGATAGATAGATAGAAAGAAAGTAAGCCTTGACGGAATATAGGAAGAAAGAAAGAAAGAAAGAGAGAAAAAAGCATTGACGGAAGATAGGAAGAAAGAAAGAAAGAAAGAAAGAAAGAAAGAAACTAAGTTAGTAAGTAAGCAAGCATTGACGGAAGATAGGAAGAAAGAAAGAAAGAAAGAAAGAAAAAAGAAAGCATTGACGGAACATAGGAAGAAAGAAAGAAAGAAAGAAAGAAAGAAAGAAAGAAAGAAAGAAAGAAAGAAAGAAAGAACGCATTGACGGAAGATAGGAAGAAAGAATGAAAGAAAGTGGAAGAAAGAGAGAATGAATGAAAGAAACAAAGAAATGTTGGGCAGAAGGAAAAAGAAAGAAAGAAAGAAAGTAAGAAAGAAAAAAGAAAGCATTGACGGAAGATAGGAAGAAAGAAAGAAAGAAAGAAAAAAGAAAGAAAGCGTTGACAGAAGATAGAAAGAAAGAAAGAATAAAAGAAAGAAAGCATTGACGGAAGATACGAAAGAAGAAAGAAAGAAAGAAAGAAAGCAGAAAGCATTGACGGAAGATAGGAAGAAAAAGAAAGAAAGAAAGAAAGATAGAAAGAAAGTAAGAAAGAAAGATAGAAAGAAAGAAAGCATTGACGAAAGATAGGAAGAAAGAAAGAAAGAAAAAAAAGAAAAAAGCATTGACGGAAGATAGGAAAAAAGAAAAAAAGAAAGAAAGTAAGAAGGAAAGAAAGAAAGAAAGAAAGAAAGAAAGAAAGAAAGAAAGCATTGGCGGAAAATAGGAAGACAGAAAGAAAGAAAGAAAAAGAGAAAAGCATTGACGGAAGATAGGAAGAAAGAAAGAAAGAAAGAGAAAGAAAGAAAGAAAGAAAGTAAGTAAGAAAGAAAGATAGATAGATAGAAAGAAAGTAAGCATTGACGGAATATAGGAAGAAAGAAAGAAAGAAAGAGAGAAAAAAGCATTGACGGAAGATAGGAAGAAAGAAAGAAAGAAAGAAAGAAAGAAAGAAACTAAGTTAGTAAGTAAGCAAGCATTGACGGAAGATAGGAAGAAAGAAAGAAAGAAAGAAAGAAAAAAGAAAGCATTGACGGAACATAGGAAGAAAGAAAGAAAGAAAGAAAGAAAGAAAGAAAGAAAGAAAGAAAGAAAGAAAGAAAGAAAGAAAGAAAGAACGCATTGACGGAAGATAGGAAGAAAGAAAGAAAGAAAGTGGAAGAAAGAGAGAATGAATGAAAGAAACAAAGAAATGTTGGGCAGAAGGAAAAAGAAAGAAAGAAAGAAAGTAAGAAAGAAAAAAGAAAGCATTGACGGAAAATAGGAAGAAAAGTAAGAAAGAAAGAAAGAAAGAAAGTAAGTAAGAAAGAAAGATAGATAGAAAGAAAGAAAGTAAGCATTGACGGAATATAGGAAGAAAGAAAGAAAGAAAGAGAGAAAAAAGCATTGACGGAAGATAGGAAGAAAGAAAGAAAGAAAGAAAGAAACTAAGTTAGTAAGTAAGCAAGCATTGACGGAAGATAGGAAGAAAGAAAGAAAGAAAGAAAGAAAAAAGAAAGCATTGACGGAACATAGGAAGAAAGAAAGAAAGAAAGAAAGAAAGAAAGAAATAAAGAAAGAAATAAAGAAAGAACGCATTGACGGAAGATAGGAAGACAGAAAGAAAGAAAAAAAAGAAAAATGCATTGACGGAAGATAGGAAGAAAGAAAGAAAGAAAGAAAGAAAGCATTGACGGAAGATAGGAAGAAAGAAAGAAAGAAAGTGGAAGAAAGAGAGAATGAATGAAAGAAACAAAGAAATGTTGGGCAGAAGGAAAAAGAAAGAAAGAAAGAAAGAAAGAAAGAAAAAAGAAAGAAAGCGTTGACAGAAGATAGAAAGAAAGAAAGAATAAAAGAAAGAAAGCATTGACGGAAGATACGAAAGAAGAAAGAAAGAAAGAAAGAAAGCAGAAAGCATTGACGGAAGATAGGAAGAAAAAGAAAGAAAGAAAGAAAGATAGAAAGAAAGTAAGAAAGAAAGATAGAAAGAAAGAAAGCATTGACGAAAGATAGGAAGAAAGAAAGAAAGAAAAAAAAGAAAAAAGCATTGACGGAAGATAGGAAAAAAGAAAAAAAGAAAGAAAGTAAGAAGGAAAGAAAGAAAGAAAGAAAGAAAGAAAGAAAGAAAGAAAGCATTGGCGGAAGATAGGAAGACAGAAAGAAAGAAAGAAAAAGAGAAAAGCATTGACGGAAGATAGGAAGAAAGAAAGAAAGAAAGAGAAAGAAAGAAAGAAAGAAAGTAAGTAAGAAAGAAAGATAGATAGATAGAAAGAAAGTAAGCATTGACGGAATATAGGAAGAAAGAAAGAAAGAAAGAGAGAAAAAAGCATTGACGGAAGATAGGAAGAAAGAAAGAAAGAAAGAAAGAAAGAAAGAAACTAAGTTAGTAAGTAAGCAAGCATTGACGGAAGATAGGAAGAAAGAAAGAAAGAAAGAAAGAAAAAAGAAAGCATTGACGGAACATAGGAAGAAAGAAAGAAAGAAAGAAAGAAAGAAAGAAAGAAAGAAAGAAAGAAAGAAAGAAAGAAAGAAAGAAAGAACGCATTGACGGAAGATAGGAAGAAAGAAAGAAAGAAAGTGGAAGAAAGAGAGAATGAATGAAAGAAACAAAGAAATGTTGGGCAGAAGGAAAAAGAAAGAAAGAAAGAAAGTAAGAAAGAAAAAAGAAAGCATTGACGGAAGATAGGAAGAAAGAAAGAAAGAAAGAAAAAAGAAAGAAAGCGTTGACAGAAGATAGAAAGAAAGAAAGAATAAAAGAAAGAAAGCATTGACGGAAGATACGAAAGAAGAAAGAAAGAAGGAAAGAAAGCAGAAAGCATTGACGGAAGATAGGAAGAAAAAGAAAGAAAGAAAGATAGAAAGAAAGTAAGAAAGAAAGATAGAAAGAAAGAAAGCATTGACGAAAGATAGGAAGAAAGAAAGAAAGAAAAAAAAGAAAAAAGCATTGACGGAAGATAGGAAAAAAGAAAAAAAGAAAGAAAGTAAGAAGGAAAGAAAGAAAGAAAGAAAGAAAGAAAGAAAGAAAGAAAGAAAGAAAGAAAGAAAGAAAGAAAGCATTGGCGGAAAATAGGAAGACAGAAAGAAAGAAAGAAAAAGAGAAAAGCATTGACGGAAGATAGGAAGAAAGAAAGAAAGAAAGAAAAAAGAAAGCATTGACGGAAGATAGAATGAAAGAAAGAAAGAAAGATAGAAAGAAAGAAAGAAAGAAAGACAGAGAGGATTGATGGAAGATAGGAAAGGAGAAAGAAAGAAAGAAAGAAAGAAAGAAAGAAAGAAAGAAAGAAAGAAAGAAAGAAAGAAAGTATTGACACAAGATAGGAAGAAAGAAAGAAAGAAAGAAAGAAAACATTGATGAAAGAAAGGAAGAAAGAAAGAAAGGAAGAAAG
>JBAJHW010000018.1:4052193-4054693 GCA_037013535.1 Intellagama lesueurii | reverse complement strand
AAGAAAGCATTGACGGAAGATAGAATGAAAGAAAGAAAGAAAGAAAGATAGATAGAAAGAAAGAAAGAAAGACAGAGAGCATTGATGGAAGATAGGAAAGGAGAAAGAAAGAAAGAAAGAAAGAAAGAAAGAAAGAAAGAAAGCATTGACGGAAGATAGGAAGAAAGAAAGAAAGAAAGAAAGAAAGAAAACATTGATGAAAGATAGGATGAAAGAAAGAAAGAATGAAAGAAAGAATGAAAGCATTGACAGAAGATAGAAAGAAAGAAAGAAAAAAGAAAGAAAGGAAGAAAGAAAGCATTGACGGAAGATAGGATGAAAGAAAGAAAGAAAGAAAGAAAGAAAGAAAGAAAGAAAGAAAGAAAGAAAGCATTGACGGAAGAAAGAAAGAAAGAAAGAAAGAAAGAAAGAAAGAAAGAAAGCATTGACGGAAGATAGGAAGAAAGAAGGAAAGAAAGAAAGAAAAAAGAAAGAAAGCATTGACAGAAGATAGAAAGAAAGAAAGAAAAAAGAAAGAAAGAAAGAAAGAAAGGGGGAGAAAGAGAGAATGAGTGAAAGAAACAAAGAAATGTTGGGCAGAAGGAAAAAGAAAGAAAGAAATAAAGTAAGAAAGCGTTGACGGAAGATAGAAAGAAAGAAAGAAAAAAGAAAGAAAGAAAGAAAGAAAGCATTGACGGAAGATAGGAAGACAGAAAGAAAGAAAAAAAGAAAAAAGCATTGACGGAAGATAGGAAGAAAGAAAGAAAGAAAGAAAGAAAGAAAGAAAGAAAGAAAGAAAGAAAGAAAGCATTGATGGAAGATAGGAAGAAAGAAAGAAAGAAAGAAAGCATTGACGGAAGATAGGAAGAAAGAAGGAAAGAAAGAAAGAAAAAAGAAAGAAAGCATTAACAGAAGATAGAAAGAAAGAAAGAAAAAAGAAAGAAAGAAAGAAAGAAAGCATTGACGGAAGATAGGATGAAAGAAAGAAAGAAAGAAAGAAAGAAAGAAAGGACAGAAAGAAAGAAAGAAAGAAAGAAAGAAAGAAAGAAAGAAAAAAGAAAGCATTGACAGAAGATAGGAAGAAAGAAAGAAAGAAAGAAAGAAAGAAAGAAGGAAAGAAAGAAAGAAAGAAAGAAAGCATTGACGGAAGATAGGAAGACAGAAAGAAAGAAAAAAAGAAAAAAGCATTGACGGAAGATAGGAAGAAAGAAAGAAAGAAAGAAAGAAAGAAAGAAAGAAAGCATTGATGGAAGATAGGAAGAAAGAAAGAAAGAAAGAAAGCATTGACGGAAGATAGGAAGAAAGAAGGAAAGAAAGAAAGAAAAAAGAAAGAAAGCATTAACAGAAGATAGAAAGAAAGAAAGAAAAAAGAAAGAAAGAAAGAAAGAAAGCATTGACGGAAGATAGGATGAAAGAAAGAAAGAAAGAAAGAAAGACAGAAAGAAAGAAAGAAAGAAAGAAAGCAAGCATTGACGGAAGATAGGAAGAAAGAAAGAAAGAAAGAAAGTTGGAGAAAGAGAGAATGAATGAAAGAAACAAAGAAATGTTGGGGCAGAAGGAAAAAGAAAGAAAGAAAGAAAGAAAGAAAGAAAGAAAAAAGAAAGCATTGACGGAAGATAGGAAGAAAGAAAGAAAGAAATAAAAAAGAAAGAAAGCGTTGACGGAAGATAGAAAGAAAGAAAGAATAAAAGAAAGAAAGCATTGACGGAAGATAGGAAAGAAGGAAGAAAGAAAGAAAGAAAGCAGAAAGCATTGACAGAAGATAGGAAGAAAAAGAAAGAAAGAAAGAAAGATAGAAAGAAAGTAAGAAGGAAAGAAAGAAAGAAAGAAAAAAAGAAAGAAAGAAAGAAAGAAAGAAAGCATTGACGAAAGATAGGAAGAAAGAAAGAAAGAAAAGAAAAAAGCATTGACGGAAGATAGGAAGAAAGAAAGAAAGAAAGAAAGTAAGAAGGAAAGAAAGAAAGAAAGAAAAAAAGAAAGAAAGAAAGAAAGAAAGAAAGAAAGAAAGAAAGCATTGGCGGAAGATAGGAAGACAGAAAGAAAGAAAGAAAAAAGAGAAAAGCATTGACGGAAGATAGGAAGAAAGAAAGAAAGAAAGATAGAAAGAAAGAAAGAAAGAAAGAAAGAAAGAAAGAAGAAAGAAAGAAAGAAAGAAAGAAAGAAAGAAAGAAAGAAAGAAAGAAAGAAAGAAAGTAAGCAAGCAAGCAAGCATTTACGGAAGATAGGAAGAAAGAAAAAAAGAAAGAAAGAAAGAAAGAAAGAAAGAAAGAAAGAAAGAAACCATTGACGGAAGATAGGAAGAAAGAAAGAAAGAAAAAAGAAAGAAAGCATTGACGGAAGATAGAAAGAAAGAAAGAAAAAAAGAAAGAAAGAAAGAAAGAAAGAAAGAAAGAAAGCATTGACGAAAGATAGGAAGAAAGAAAGAAAGAAAAGAAAAAAGCATTGACGGAAGATAGGAAGAAAGAAAGAAAGAAAGAAAGTAAGAAGGAAAGAAAGAAAGAAAGAAAAAAAGAAAGAAAGA
>JBAJHW010000018.1:4032193-4034693 GCA_037013535.1 Intellagama lesueurii | reverse complement strand
GGAAGATAGGAAGAAAAAGAAAGAAAGAAAGAAAGATAGAAAGAAAGTAAGAAGGAAAGAAAGAAAGAAAGAAAAAAAGAAAGAAAGAAAGAAAGAAAGAAAGCTTTGACGAAAGATAGGAAGAAAGAAAGAAAAAAAAGAAAAAAGCATTGACGGAAGATAGGAAGAAAGAAAGAAAGAAAGAAAGAAAGAAGGAAAGAAAGAAAGAAAAAAAGAAAGAAAGAAAGCATTGGCGGAAGATAGGAAGACAGAAAGAAAGAAAGAAAAAAGAGAAAAGCATTGACGGAAGATAGGAAGAAAGAAAGAAAGAAAGAAAGAAAGAAAGAAAGAAAGAAAGAAAGAAAGAAAGTAAGCAAGCAAGCATTTACGGAAGATAGGAAGAAAGAAAAAAAGAAAGAAAGAAAGAAAGAAAGAAAGAAAGAAAGAAAGAAAGAAAGAAAGAAAGAAAGAAAGAAAGAAACCATTGACGGAAGATAGGAAGAAAGAAAGAAAGAAAAAAGAAAGAAAGCATTGACGGAAGGTAGAAAGAAAGAAAGAAAGAAAGAAAGAAAGAAAGAAAGAAAGAAAGCATTGACTTAAGATAGGAAGACAGAAACAAAGAAAGAAAATATTGATGAAAGATAGGATGAAAGAAAGAAAGAAAGAAAGAAAGCAGGCAAGCATTGACCGAAGATAGGAAGAAAGAAAGAAAGAAAGAAAGAAAACATTGACGGAAGATAGGAAGAAAGAAGGAAAGAAAGAAAGAAAAAAGAAATAAAGCATTGACAGAAGATAGAAAGAAAGAAATAAGAAAGAAAGAAAGAAAGCATTGACCGAAGATAGGATGAAAGAAAGAAAGAAAGAAAGAAAGAAAAAAGAAAGCATTGATGGAAGATAGGAAGAAAATTAAGAAAGAAAGAAAGAAAGAAAGAAAGTAAGAAAGAAAGAAAGAAAGAAAGATAGATAGAAAGAAAGTAAGCATTGACGGAATATAGGAAGAAAGAAAGAAAGAAAGAGAGAAAGAAACAAACTAAGTTAGAAAGTAAGCAAGCATTGACGGAAGATAGGAATAAAGAAAGAAAGAAAGAAAAAAGAAAGCATTGATGGAAGATAGGAAGAAAGAAAGAAAGAAAGAAAGAAAGAAAGAAAGAAAAAAGAAAGCATTGACGGAAGATAGGAAGAAAGAAAGAAAGAAATAAAAAAGAAAGAAAGCGTTGACGGAAGATAGAAAGAAAGAAAGAATAAAAGAAAGAAAGCATTGACGGAAGATAGGAAAGAAGGAAGAAAGAAAGAAAGAAAGCAGAAAGCATTGACAGAAGATAGGAAGAAAAAGAAAGAAAGAAAGAAAGATAGAAAGAAAGTAAGAAGGAAAGAAAGAAAGAAAGAAAAAAAGAAAGAAAGAAAGAAAGAAAGGAAGAAAGCATTGACGAAAGATAGGACGAAAGAAAGAAAGAAAAGAAAAAAGCATTGACGGAAGATAGGAAGAAAGAAAGAAAGAAAGAAAGAAAGTAAGAAGGAAAGAATGAAAGAAAGAAAAAAAGAAAGAAAGAAATAAAGACAGAAAGAAAGAAAGAAAGCATTGGCGGAAAATAGGAAGACAGAAAGAAAGAAAGAAAAAAGAGAAAAGCATTGACGGAAGATAGGAAGAAAGAAAGAAAGATAGAAAGAAAGAAAGAAAGAAAGAAAGAAAGAAAGAAAGAAAGAAAGAAAGTTTGCAAGCAAGCATTTACGGAAGATAGGAAGAAAGAAAAAAAGAAAGAAAGAAAGAAAGAAAGAAAGAAAGAAAGAAAGAAAGAAAGAAAGAAACCATTGACGGAAGATAGGAAGAAAGAAAGAAAGAAAAAAGAAAGAAAGCATTGACGGAAGATAGAAAGAAAGAAAGAAAAAAGAAAGAAAGAAAGAAAGAAAGAAAGAAAGAAAGAAAGAAAGCATTGACGAAAGATAGGAAGAAAGAAAGAAAGAAAAGAAAAAAGCATTGACGGAAGATAGGAAGAAAGAAAGAACGAAAGAAAGTAAGAAGGAAAGAAAGAAAGAAAGAAAAAAAGAAAGAAAGAAAGAAAGAAAGAAAGAAAGAAAGCATTGGCGGAAGATAGGAAGACAGAAAGAAAGAAAAAAGAGAAAAGCATTGACGGAAGATAGGAAGAAAGAAAGAAAGAAAGATAGAAAGAAAGAAAGAAAGAAAGAAAGAAAGAAAGAAAGAAAGAAAGAAAGAAAGAAAGAAAGAAAGAAAGAAAGTAAGCAAGCAAGCAAGCATTTACGGAAGATAGGAAGAAAGAAAAAAAGAAAGAAAGAAAGAAAGAAAGAAAGAAAGAAAGAAAGAAAGAAAGAAAGAAAGAAAGAAACCATTGACGGAAGATAGGAAGAAAGAAAGAAAGAAAAAAGAAAGAAAGCATTGACGGAAGATAGAAAGAAAGAAAGAAAAAAAGAAAGAAAGAAAGAAAGAATGAAAGAAAGAAAGCAAGCATTGACTTAAGATAGGAAGACAGAAAGAAAGAAAGAAAATATTGATGAAAGATAAGAT
>JBAJHW010000018.1:4012193-4014693 GCA_037013535.1 Intellagama lesueurii | reverse complement strand
AAAGAAAGAAAGAAAGAAAGTAAGCAAGCAAGCATTTACGGAAGATAGGAAGAAAGGAAAAAAGAAAGAAAGAAAGAAAGAAAGAAAGAAAGAAAGAAAGAAAGAAAGAAAGAAAGAAAGAAAGAAAGAAAGAAACCACTGACGGAAGATAGGAAGAAAGAAAGAAAGAAAAAAGAAAGAAAGCATTGACGGAAGGTAGAAAGAAAGAAAGAAAGAAAGAAAGAAAGAAAGAAAGAAAGAAAGAAAGAAAGAAAGAAAGAAAGAAAGAAAGAAAGAAAGAAAGCATTGACTTAAGATAGGAAGACAGAAAGAAAGAAAGAAAATATTGATGAAAGATAGGATGAAAGAAAGAAAGAAAGAAAGAAAGCAGGCAAGCATTGACCGAAGATAGGAAGAAAGAAAGAAAGAAAGAAAACATTGACGGAAGATAGGAAGAAAGAAGGAAAGAAAGAAAGAAAAAAGAAATAAAGCATTGACAGAAGATAGAAAGAAAGAAAGAAATAAGAAAGAAAGAAAGAAAGCATTGACCGAAGATAGGATGAAAGAAAGAAAGAAAGAAAGAAAGAAAAAAGAAAGCATTGACGGAAGATAGGAAGAAAATTAAGAAAGAAAGAAAGAAAGTAAGAAAGAAAGAAAGAAAGATAGATAGAAAGAAAGTAAGCATTGACGGAATATAGGAAGAAAGAAAGAAAGAAAGAGAGAAAAAAGCATTGACGGAAGATAGGATGAAAGAAAGAAAGAAAGAAAGAAAGAAACAAACTAAGTTAGTAAGTAAGCAAGCATTGACGGAAGATAGGAATAAAGAAAGAAAGAAAGAAAAAAGAAAGCATTGACGGAAGATAGGAAGAAAGAAAGAAAGAAAGAAAGAAAGAAAGAAAGAAAGAAAGAAAGAAAGAAAGAAAGAAAAAAGAAAGCATTGACGGAAGATAGGAAGAAAGAAAGAAAGAAATAAAAAAGAAAGAAAGCGTTGACGAAAGATAGAAAGAAAGAAAGAATAAAAGAAAGAAAGCATTGACGGAAGATAGGAAAGAAGGAAGAAAGAAAGAAAGAAAGCAGAAAGCATTGACAGAAGATAGGAAGAAAAAGAAAGAAAGAAAGAAAGATAGAAAGAAAGTAAGAAGGAAAGAAAGAAAGAAAGAAAAAAAGAAAGAAAGAAAGAAAGAAGGAAAGAAAGAAAGCATTGACGAAAGATAGGAAGACAGAAAGAAAGAAAGAAAAAAGAGAAAAGCATTGACGGAAGATAGGAAGAAAGAAAGAAAGAAAGATAGAAAGAAAGAAAGAAAGAAAGAAAGAAAGAAAGAAAGAAAGAAAGAAAGTAAGCAAGCAAGCATTTACGGAAGATAGGAAGAAAGAAAAAAAGAAAGAAAGAAAGAAAGAAAGAAAGAAAGAAAGAAAGAAAGAAAGAAAGAAAGAAAGAAAGAAAGAAACCATTGACGGAAGATAGGAAGAAAGAAAGAAAGAAAAAAGAAAGAAAGCATTGACAGAAGATAGAAAGAAAGAAAGAAAAAAGAAAGAAAGAAAGAAAGAAAGAAAGAAAGAAAGAAAGAAAGCATTGACGAAAGATTGGAAGAAAGAAATAAAGAAAAGAAAAAAGCATTGACGGAAGATAGGAAGAAAGAAAGAAAGAAAGAAAGTAAGAAGGAAAGAAAGAAAGAAAAAAGAAAGAAAGAAAGAAAGCATTGGCGGAAGATAGGAAGACAGAAAGAAAGAAAGAAAAAAGAGAAAAGCATTGACGGAAGATAGGAAGAAAGAAAGAAAGAAAGAAAGAAAGAAAGAAAGAAAGAAAGAAAGAAAGAAAGAAAGAAAGAAAGAAAGAAAGAAAGTAAGCAAGCAAGCATTTACGGAAGATAGGAAGAAAGGAAAAAAGAAAGAAAGAAAGAAAGAAAGAAAGAAAGAAAGAAAGAAAGAAAGAAAGAAAGAAAGAAAGAAACCACTGACGGAAGATAGGAAGAAAGAAAGAAAGAAAAAAGAAAGAAAGCATTGACGGAAGGTAGAAAGAAAGAAAGAAAGAAAGAAAGAAAGAAAGAAAGAAAGAAAGAAAGAAAGAAAGAAAGAAAGAAAGAAAGAAAGAAAGCATTGACTTAAGATAGGAAGACAGAAAGAAAGAAAGAAAATATTGATGAAAGATAGGATGAAAGAAAGAAAGAAAGAAAGAAAGCAGGCAAGCATTGACCGAAGATAGGAAGAAAGAAAGAAAGAAAGAAAACATTGACGGAAGATAGGAAGAAAGAAGGAAAGAAAGAAAGAAAAAAGAAATAAAGCATTGACAGAAGATAGAAAGAAAGAAAGAAATAAGAAAGAAAGAAAGAAAGCATTGACCGAAGATAGGATGAAAGAAAGAAAGAAAGAAAGAAAGAAAAAAGAAAGCATTGACGGAAGATAGGAAGAAAATTAAGAAAGAAAGAAAGAAAGTAAGAAAGAAAGAAAGAAAGATAGATAGAAAGAAAGTAAGCATTGACGGAATATAGGAAGAAAGAAAGAAAGAAAGAGAGAAAAAAGC
>JBAJHW010000018.1:4009611-4011693 GCA_037013535.1 Intellagama lesueurii | reverse complement strand
TCTTTCTTTCTTTCTTTCTTCTTTCCTATCTACCGACAATGCTTTCTTTCTTACTTACTTTCTTTCTTTCTTACTTTCTTACTTTCTTCCTTTCTTTCTTCCTTTCTTTCTTTCTTCATATCTTCCGTCAATGTTTTCTTTCTTTCTTTCTTTCTTTCTTTCTTTCTTTCTTTCTTTCTTTCTTTCTTTCTTTCTTTCTTCCTATTTTCCGTCAATGCTTTCTTTCTTTCTTTCTTTCTTTCTTTCTTTCATCCTATCTTTCGTCAATTCTTTCTTTCTATCTTCCTATCTTCCATAAATGCTTGCTTACCTTCTTTCTTTCTTTCTTTCTTTCTTTCTTTCTTTCTTCTTTCCTATCTACCGACAATGCTTTCTTTCTTTCTTTCTTTCTTTCTTTCTTTCTTTCTTCCTATCTTCCGGCAATGCTTGCTTACCTTCTTTCTTTCTTTCTTTCTTCTTTCCTATCTACCGACAATGCTTTCTTTCTTACTTACTTTCTTTCTTTCTTCCTTTCTTACTTTCTTCCTTTCTTTCTTCCTTTCTTTCTTTCTTCATATCTTCCGTCAATGCTTTCTTTCTTTCTTTCTTTCTTTCTTTCTTTCTTTCTTTCTTTCTTTCTTTCTTTCTTTCTTTCTTTCTTTCTTTCTTTCTTTCTTCCTATTTTCCGTCAATGCTTTCTTTCTTTCTGTCTTTCTTTCTTTCTTTCTTTCTTTCATCCTATCTTTCGTCAATTCTTTCTTTCTATCTTCCTATCTTCCATAAATGCTTGCTTACTTTCTCTCTTTCTCTCTTTCTTCTTTCTTTCTTTCTTTCTTTCTTTCTTTCTTTCTTTCTTTCTTTCTTTCCTTCTGTCTTCCTATCTTCCGTCAATGCTTTCTTTCTTTCTTTCTTTCTTTCTTTTCTTCTTTCTTTCTTTATTTCTTCCTATCTTTCGTCAATGATTTCTTTTTTCTTTCTTTCTTTCTTTCTTTCTTTCTTTCTTTCTTTCTTTCTTCCTATCTTCTGTCAATGCTTTTTTCTTTTTTCTTTCTTTCTTTCTTCCTATCATTCGTCAATGCTTTCTTTCTTTCTTTCTTTCTTTCTTTTTTTTCTGTCTTTCTTTCTATTTTTCCGTCAATGCTTTCTTTCTTTTTTTTCTTTCTTTCTCTCTTCCTATCTTCCGTCAATGTTTTCTTTCTTTCTTTCTTTCTTTCTTTCTTTCTTTCTTTCTTTCTTTCTTTCTTTCTTTCTTTCTTTCTTTCTTTCTTTCTTCCTATCTTCCGTCAATGCTTGCTTCCCTTATTTCTTTCTTTCTTTCTTTCTTCTTTCCTATCTAACGACAATGCTTTCTTTCATTCTTTCTTTCTGTCTTTCGCTCTTTTTCCTTCTGCCTGCCATTTCTTTCTTTCATTCATTCATTCTCTCTTTCTCCCACTTTCCTTCTTTCTTTTTTTCTCCTATCTTCCATCACTGCTTGCTTACTTTCTTTCTTTCTTTCTTTCTTTCTTTCTTTCTTTCTTTCTTTCTTTCTTTATTCTTTCTTTCTTCCTATCTTCCGTCAATGCTTTTTTCTTTTTTTCTGTTCTTTGTTTCTTCCTATCCTCCGTCAATGCTTTCTTTTTTACTTACTTACTTTCTTTCTTTCTTTCTTCCTTTCTTTCTTCCTTTCTTTCTTCCTTTCTTTCTTTCTTCCTATCTTCTATCAATGCTTTCTTTCTTTCTTTCTTTCCTTCTTTCTTTCTTTCTTTCTTTCTTTCATCCTATCTTTCGTCAATTCTTTCTTTCTATCTTCCTATCTTCCGTAAATGCTTGCTTACTTTCTTTCTTTCTTTCTTTCTTTCTGTCTTCCTATCTTTTGTCAATGCTTTCTTTCTTTCTTTCTTTCTTTCTTTCTTTTCTTCTTTCTTTCTTTCTTTCTTCCTATCTTCCGTCAGTGCTTTCTTTTTTCTTTCTTTCTTTCTTTCCTTCTTTCTTTCTTTCTTCCTTCCTATCTTCCGTCAATGCTTGCTTACTTACTGTCTTTCTTTCTTTCTTTCTTTCTTCCTATCTTCTGTCAATGCTTTTTTCTTTTTTTTCTTTCTTTCTTTCTTCCTATTTTCCGTC
>JBAJHW010000018.1:3997111-3999611 GCA_037013535.1 Intellagama lesueurii | reverse complement strand
TTTCTTTCTTTCTTTCTTTCTTTCTTTCTTTCTTCCTATCTTCCGTCAATGCTTTTTTCTCTCTTTCTTTCTTTCTTTCTTCCTATATTCCGTCAATGCTTACTTTCTTTCTTTCTCTCTTTCTTTCTTTCTTTCTTCCTATCTTCCGTCAATGCTTTCTTTTTTCTTTCTTTCTTTCTTTCTTTCTTTCTTTCATCTTATCTTTCATCAATATTTTCTTTCTTTCTTTCTGTCTTCCTATCTTAAGTCAATGCTTTCTTTCTTTCTTTCATTCTTTCTTTCTTTCTTTCTTTCTTTCTTTCTTTCTTTCTTCCTATCTTCCGTCAATGCTTTCTTTTTTCTTTCTTTCTTTCTTTCTTTCTTTCTTCCTATCTTCCGTCAATGCTTTCTTTTTTCTTTCTTACTTTCTTTCTTTCTTTCTTTTTCCTTCTGCCCAACATTTCTTTCTTCTTTCATTCATTCTCTCTTTCTCCCACTTTCTTTCTTTCTTTCTTTCTTTATTCCTATCGTCCGTCAATGTTTTCTTCCTTTCTTTCTTTCTTTCTTTCTTTCTTTCTTTCATCCTATTTTTTATCAATGCTTTCTTTTTTTCTTTCTTTTTTTCTTTCTTTCTTCCTATCTTCCGTCAATGCTTGCCTGCATTCTTTCTTTCTTTCTTTCATCCTATCTTTCATCAATGTTTTTCTTTCTTTCTTTCTTTCTTCCTATCTTACGTCAAAGCTTTCTTTCTTTCTTTCTTTCTTTTTTTCTTTCTTTCTTTCTATCTTCCGTCAATGCTTTCTTTCTTTTTCTTTCTTTCTTTCTATCTTCCGTCAATGGTTTCTTTCTTTCTTTCTTTCTTTCTTTCTTTCTTTCTTTCTTTCTTTCTTTCTTTCTTTCTTTCTTTCTTTCTTCCTATCTTCCGTAAATGCTTGCTTGCTTATTTTCTTTCTTTCTTTCTTTCTTTCTTTCTTTCTTTCTTTCTATCTTTCTTTCTTTCTTTCTTCCTATCTTCCGTCAATGCTTTTCTCTTTTTTCTTTCTTTCTTTCTGTCTTCCTATCTTCCGCCAATGCTTTCTTTCTTTCTTTCTTTCTTTCTTTCTTTCTTTCTTTCTTTCTTTCTTTCTTTCCTTCTTACTTTCTTTCTTTCTTTCTTTCTTCCTATCTTCCGTCAATGCTTTTTCTTTTTTTTTCTTTCTTCCTATCTTTCGTCAATGCTTTCTTTCTTTCTATCTTTCTATCTTACTTTCTTTCTATCTTTCTTTCTTTCTTTCTTTTTCTTCCTATCTTCCGTCAATGCTTTCTGCTTTCTTTCTTTCTTTCTTTCTTCTTTCGTATCTTCCGTCAATGCTTTCTTTCTTTTATTCTTTCTTTCTTTCTATCTTCTGTCAACGCTTTCTTTCTTTTTTCTTTCTTTCTTTCTTTCTTCCTTTCTTCCGTCATTGCTTTCTTTTTTTTTTTTTCTTACTTTCTTTCTTTCTTTCTTTTTCCTTCTGCCCAACATTTCTTTGTTTCTTCCATTCATTCTCTCTTTCTCCCACTTTCTTTCTTTCTTTCTTCCTATCTTCCGTCAATGCTTTCTTTCTTTCTTTCTTTCTTTCTTTCATCCTATCTTCCGTCAATGCTTTCTTTCTTTCTTTCTTATTTCTTTCTTTCTTTCTATCTTCTGTCAATGCTTTATTTCTTTTTTCTTTCTTTCTTTCCTTCTTTCTTCCTATCTTCCGTCAATGTTTTCTTTCTTTGTTTCTTCCTATCTTCGGTCAATGCTTGCCTGCTTTCTTTCTTTCTTTCTTTCTTTCTTTCTTTCTTTCTTTCTTTCATCTTATCTTTCATCAATATTTTCTTTCTTTCTTTCTGTCTTCCTATCTTAAGTCAATGCTTGCTTTCTTTCTTTCATTCTTTCTTTCTTTCTTTCTTTCTTTTTTTCTTTCTTTCTTTCTATCTTCCGTCAATGCTCTTTCCTTCTTTCTTCCTATCTTCCGTCAATGGTTTCTTTCTTTCTTTCTTTCTTTCTTTCTTTCTTTCTTTCTTTCTTTCTTTCTTTCTTTCTTTCTTTTTTTCTTCTTCCTATCTTCCGTAAATGCTTGCTTGCTTACTTTCTTCTTTCTTTCTTTCTTTTCTTTCTATCTTTCTTTCTTTCTTTCTTCCTATCTTCCGTCAGTGCTTTTCTCTTTTTTCTTTCTTTCTTTCTGTCTTCCTATCTTCCCCAAATGCTTTCTTTCTTTCTTTCTTTCTTTCTTTCTTTCTTTCTTTCTTTCTTTCGTTTTTTCTTTCTTTCTTTCTTTCCTTCTTACTTTCTTTCTTTCTTTCTTTCTTCCTATCTTCCGTCAATGCTTTTTCTTTTCTTTCTTTCTTTCTTCCTATCTTTCGTCAATGCTTTCTTTCTTTCTTTCTTTCTTTCTTTCTTTCTTTCTTTCTTTCTTTCTTTTTTCTTTCTTTCTTTCTATCTTCCCGTCAATGTTTTCTTTCTTTTTTCTTTCTTTCTTTCTTCCTATCTTCCGTCAATGGTTTCTTTCTTTCT
>JBAJHW010000018.1:3987111-3992111 GCA_037013535.1 Intellagama lesueurii | reverse complement strand
TTTCTTTCTTCCTATCTTCCGTCAATGCTTTCTTTCTTTCTTTCTTTCTTTTTTTCTTTATTTCTTTCTATCTTAAGTCAATGCTTTCGTTCTATTTTCTTTCTTTCTTCCTATCTTCTGTCAATGGTTTCTTTCTTTCTTTCTTTCTTTCTTTCTTCCTATCTTCCGTAAATGCTTGCTTGCTTACTTTCTTTCTTTCTTTCTTTCTTTCTTTCTTTCTTTCTTTCTTTCTTTCTTTCTATCTTTCTTTCTTTCTTTCTTCCTATCTTCCGTCAATGCTTTTTTCTTTTTTCTTTCTTTCTTTCTGTCTTCCTATCTTCCGCCAATGCTTCCTTTCTTTCTTTCTTTCTTTCTTTCTTTCTTTCTTTCTTTCTTTCTATCTTTCTTTCTTTCTTTCATTCTATCTTCCGTCAATGCTTTCTTTCTTTCTTTCTTTCTTTCTTTTTTTCTTTCTTTCTTTCTTTCTTTCTTCCTATCTTCCGTCAATGCTTTCTTTCTTTCTTTCTTTCTTTCTTTCTTTCTTTCTTTCTTTTTTTCTTTATTTCTTTCTATCTTCCGTCAATGCTTTCGTTCTTTTTTCTTTCTTTCTTCCTATCTTCTGTCAATGGTTTCTTTCTTTCTTTCTTTCTTTCTTTCTTTCTTTCTTTCTTTCTTCCTATGTTCCGTAAATGCTTGCTTGCTTACTTTCTTTCTTTCTTTCTTTCTTTCTTTCTATCTTTCTTTCTTTCTTTCTTCCTATCTTCCGTCAATGCTTTTTTCTTTTTTCTTTCTTTCTTTCTGTCTTCCTATCTTCCGCCAATGCTTGCTTGCTTGCTTTCTTTCTTTCTTTCTTTCTTTCTTTCTTTCTTTCTTTCTTTCTTTCTTTCTTTCTTTCCTTCTTACTTTCTTTCTTTCTTTCTTTCTTCCTATCTTCCGTCAATGCTTTTTTCTCTTTTTTCTTTCTCTCTTTCTTCCTATCTTTCGTCAATGCTTTCTTTCTTTGTTTCTTTCTTTCTTTCTTACTTTCTTTCTTTCTTTCTTTCTTTCTTTCTTCTTTCCTATCTTCCGTCAATGCTTTCTTTCTTTAATTCCTTCTTTCTTTCTATCTTCCGTTAACGCTTTCTTTCTTTTTTCTTTCTTTCTTCCTATCTTCCGTCAATGCTTGCCTGCTTTCTTTCTTACAGTCTTTCTTTCATCCTATCTTTCATCAATGTTTTCTTTCTTTCTTTCTTTCTTCCTATCTTCCGTCAATGCTTTCTTTCTTTCTTTCTTTCTTTCTTTCTTTCTTTCTTTTTTTCTTTCTTTCTTTCTATCTTCCGTCAATGCTTTCTTTCTTTTTCTTTCTTTCTTCCTATCTTCTGTCAATGGTTTCTTTCTTTCTTTCTTTCTTTCTTTCTTTCTTCCTATCTTCCATAAATGCTTGCTTGCTTACTTTCTTTCTTTCTTTCTTTCTTTCTATCTTTCTTTCTTTCTTTCTTCCTATCTTCCGTCAATGCTTTTTTCTTTTTTCTTTCTTTCTTTCTGTATTCCTATCTTCCGCCAATGCTTTCTTTCTTTCTTTCTTTCTTTGTTTCTTTCTTTCTTACTTACTTTCTTTCTATCTTTCTTTCTTTCTTTTTCTTCCTATCTTCCGTCAATGCTTTCTGCTTTCTTTCTTTCTTTCTCTCTTCTTTCCTATCTTCCGTCAATGCTTTCTTTAATTAATTCCTTCTATCTTTCTATCTTCCGTCAACGCTTTCTTTCTTTTTTCTTTTTTACTTTCTTTCTTTCTTTCTTTTTCCTTCTGCCCAACATTTCTTTGTTTCTTTCATTCATTCTCTCTTTCTCCCACTTTCTTTCTTTCTTTCTTCCTATCTTCCGTCAATGCTTTCTTTCTTTCTTTCTTTCTTTCTTTCTTTCATCCTATCTTCCGTCAATGCTTTCTTTCTTTCTTTCTTTCTTTTTTCTTTCTTTCTTCCTATCTTCCGTCAATGCTTTCTTTCTTTCTTTCTTTCTTTCTTTCTTTCTTTCTTTCTTTCTTTCTTCCTATCTTCCGTCAATACTTTTTTCTTTCATTCTTTCTTTCTTTCTTCCTATCTTCCGTCAATGTTTTCTTTCTTTCTTTCTTTCTTCCTATCTTCCGTCAATGCTTGCCTGCTTTCTTTCTTTCAGTCTTTCTTTCATCCTATCTTTCATCAATGATTTCTTTCTTTCTTTCTTTCTTCCTATCTTCCGTCAATGCTTTCTTTCTTTCTTTCTTTCTTTTTTTCTTTATTTCTTTCTATCTTAAGTCAATGCTTTCGTTCTATTTTCTTTCTTTCTTCCTATCTTCTGTCAATGGTTTCTTTCTTTCTTTCTTTCTTTCTTTCTTCCTATCTTCCGTAAATGCTTGCTTGCTTACTTTCTTTCTTTCTTTCTTTCTTTCTTTCTTTCTTTCTTTCTTTCTTTCTATCTTTCTTTCTTTCTTTCTTCCTATCTTCCGTCAATGCTTTTTTCTTTTTTCTTTCTTTCTTTCTGTCTTCCTATCTTCCGCCAATGCTTCCTTTCTTTCTTTCTTTCTTTCTTTCTTTCTTTCTTTCTTTCCTTCTTACTTTCTTTCTTTCTTTCTTTCTTCCTATCTTCCGTCAATGCTTTTTTCTTTTTTTTCTTTCTCTCTTTCTTCCTATCTTTCGTCAATGCTTTCTTTCTTTGTTTCTTTCTTTCTTACTTACTTTCTTTCTATCTTTCTTTCTTTCTTTTTCTTCCTATCTTCCGTCAATGCTTTCTGCTTTCTTTCTTTCTTTCTCTCTTCTTTCCTATCTTCCGTCAATGCTTTCTTTAATTAATTCCTTCTATCTTTCTATCTTCCGTCAACGCTTTCTTTCTTTTTTCTTTTTTTACTTTCTTTCTTTCTTTCTTTTTCCTTCTGCCCAACATTTCTTTGTTTCTTTCATTCATTCTCTCTTTCTCCCACTTTCTTTCTTTCTTTCTTCCTATCTTCCGTCAATGCTTTCTTTCTTTCTTTCTTTCTTTTTTCTTTCTTTCTTCCTATCTTCCGTCAATGCTTTCTTTCTTTCTTTCTTTCTTTCTTTCATCCTATCTTCCGTCAATGCTTTCTTTCTTTCTTTCTTTCTTTTTTCTTTCTTTCTTCCTATCTTCCGTCAATACTTTTTTCTTTCTTTCTTTCTTTCTTTCTTCCTATCTTCCGTCAATGTTTTCTTTCTTTCTTTCTTTCTTCCTATCTTCCGTCAATGCTTGCCTGCTTTCTTTCTTTCAGTCTTTCTTTCATCCTATCTTTCATCAATGATTTCTTTCTTTCTTTCCTTCTTCCTATCTTCCGTCAATGCTTTCTTTCTTTCTTTCTTTCTTTCTTTCTTTTTTCTTTATTTCTTTCTATCTTCCGTCAATGCTTTCTTTCTTTTTCTTTCTTTCTTCCTATCTTCTGTCAATGGTTTCTTTCTTTCTTTCTTTCTTTCTTTCTTTCTTCCTATCTTCCATAAATGCTTGCTTGCTTACTTTCTTTCTTTCTTTCTTTCTTTCTATCTTTCTTTCTTTCTTTCTTCCTATCTTCCGTCAATGCTTTTTTCTTTTTTCTTTCTTTCTTTCTGTATTCCTATCTTCCGCCAATGCTTTCTTTCTTTCTTTCTTTCTTTATTTCTTTCTGTCTTTCTTTCTTTCCTTCTTACTTTCTTTCTTTCTTTCTTTCTTCCTATCTTCCGTCAATGCTTTTTTCTTTTTTTCTTTCTTTCTTTCTTCCTATCTTTCGTCAATGCTTTCTTTCTTTGTTTCTTTCTTTCTTACTTACTTTCTTTCTATCTTTCTTTCTTTCTTTTTCTTCCTATCTTCCGTCAATGCTTTCTGCTTTCTTTCTTTCTTTCTCTCTTCTTTCCTATCTTCCGTCAATGCTTTCTTTAATTAATTCCTTCTATCTTTCTATCTTCCGTCAACGCTTTCTTTCTTTTTTCTTTTTTACTTTCTTTCTTTCTTTCTTTTTCCTTCTGCCCAACATTTCTTTGTTTCTTTCATTCATTCTCTCTTTCTCCCACTTTCTTTCTTTCTTTCTTCCTATCTTCCGTCAATGCTTTCTTTCTTTCTTTCTTTCTTTCTTTCTTTCATCCTATCTTCCGTCAATGCTTTCTTTCTTTCTTTCTTTCTTTTTTCTTTCTTTCTTCCTATCTTCCGTCAATGCTTTCTTTCTTTCTTTCTTTCTTTCTTTCTTTCTTTCTTTCTTTCTTTCTTTCTTCCTATCTTCCGTCAATACTTTTTTCTTTCATTCTTTCTTTCTTTCTTCCTATCTTCCGTCAATGTTTTCTTTCTTTCTTTCTTTCTTCCTATCTTCCGTCAATGCTTGCCTGCTTTCTTTCTTTCAGTCTTTCTTTCATCCTATCTTTCATCAATGATTTCTTTCTTTCTTTCTTTCTTCCTATCTTCCGTCAATGCTTTCTTTCTTTCTTTCTTTCTTTTTTTCTTTATTTCTTTCTATCTTAAGTCAATGCTTTCGTTCTATTTTCTTTCTTTCTTCCTATCTTCTGTCAATGGTTTCTTTCTTTCTTTCTTTCTTTCTTTCTTCCTATCTTCCGTAAATGCTTGCTTGCTTACTTTCTTTCTTTCTTTCTTTCTTTCTTTCTTTCTTTCTTTCTATCTTTCTTTCTTTCTTTCTTCCTATCTTCCGTCAATGCTTTTTTCTTTTTTCTTTCTTTCTTTCTGTCTTCCTATCTTCCGCCAATGCTTCCTTTCTTTCTTTCTTTCTTTCTTTCTTTCTTTCTTTCTTTCTTTCTGTCTTTCTTTCTTTCCTTCTTACTTTCTTTCTTTCTTTCTTTCTTCCTATCTTCCGTCAATGCTTTTTTCTTTTTTTTCTTTCTCTCTTTCTTCCTATCTTTCGTCAATGCTTTCTTTCTTTGTTTCTTTCTTTCTTACTTACTTTCTTTCTATCTTTCTTTCTTTCTTTTTCTTCCTATCTTCCGTCAATGCTTTCTGCTTTCTTTCTTTCTTTCTCTCTTCTTTCCTATCTTCCGTCAATGCTTTCTTTAATTAATTCCTTCTATCTTTCTATCTTCCGTCAA
>JBAJHW010000018.1:3954611-3957111 GCA_037013535.1 Intellagama lesueurii | reverse complement strand
TTTTTTATTTCTTTCTTTCTTTCTTCCTATCTTCCGTCAATGCTTTCTTTTTTCTTTCTTTCTTTCTTTCTTTCTTTCTTTCTTTTTCCTTCTGCCCCAACATTTCTTTGTTTCTTTCATTCATTCTCTCTTTCTCCAACTTTCTTTCTTTCTTTCTTTCTTCCTATCTTCCGTCAATGCTTGCTTTCTTTCTTTCTTTCTTTCTTTCTGTCTTTCTTTCTTTCTTTCTTTCTTTCATCCTATCTTCCGTCAATGCTTTCTTTCTTTCTTTCTTTCTTTTTTCTTTCTTTCTTTCTATCTTCTGTTAATGCTTTCTTTCTTTTTTCTTTCTTTCTTTCCTTCTTTCTTCCTATCTTCCGTCAATGCTTTCTTTCTTTCTTTCTTTCTTCCTATCTTCCATCAATGCTTTCTTTCTTTCTTTCTTTCTTTCTTTCTTTCTTTCTTCCTATCTTCCGTCAATGCTTTTTTCTTTTTTTCTTTCTTTCTGTCTTCCTATCTTCCGTCAATGCTTTCTTTCTTTCTTTCTTTCTTTCCTTCTTTCTTTCTTTCTTTCTTTCTTTCTTTCTTCCTATCTTCTGTCAATGCTTTCTTTTTTCTTTCTTTCTTTCTTTCTTTCTTTCTTTCTTTCTTTCTGTCCTTTCTTTCTTTCTTTCTTTCTTTCTTTCTTTCATCCTATCTTCCGTCAATGCTTTCTTTCTTTCTTTCTTTCTTTTTTCTTTCTTTCTTTCTATCTTCTGTTAATGCTTTCTTTCTTTTTTCTTTCTTTCTTTCCTTCTTTCTTCCTATCTTCCGTCAATGCTTTCTTTCTTTCTTTCTTTCTTCCTATCTTCCATCAATGCTTTCTTTCTTTCTTTCTTTCTTTCTTTCTTTCTTTCTTTCTTTCTTTCTTTCTTCCTATCTTCCGTCAATGCTTTTTTCTTTTTTTCTTTCTTTCTGTCTTCCTATCTTCCGTCAATGCTTTCTTTCTTTCTTTCTTTCTTTTTTCTTTCTTTCTTTCTATCTTCCGTCAACGCTTTCTTACTTTATTTCTTTCTTTCTTTTTCCTTCTGCCCAACATTTCTTTGTTTCTTTCACTCATTCTCTCTTTCTCCCCCTTTCTTTCTTTCTTTCTTTCTTTTTTCTTTCTTTCTTTCTATCTTCTGTCAATGCTTTCTTTCTTTTTTCTTTCTTTCTTTCCTTCTTTCTTCCTATCTTCCGTCAATGCTTTCTTTCTTTCTTTCTTTCTTTCTTTCTTTCTTTCTTTCTTCCGTCAATGCTTTCTTTCTTTCTTTCTTTCTTTCTTTCTTTCTTTCTTTCTTTCTTTCTTTCATCCTATCTTCCGTCAATGCTTTCTTTCTTCCTTTCTTTCTTTTTTCTTTCTTTCTTTCTATCTTCTGTCAATGCTTTCATTCTTTCTTTCATTCTTTCTTTCTTTCATCCTATCTTTCATCAATGTTTTCTTTCTTTCTTTCTTTCTTTCTTTCTTCCTATCTTCCGTCAATGCTTTCTTTCTTTCTTTCTTTCTTTCTTTCTTTCTTTCTTTCTCCTTTCCTATCTTCCATCAATGCTCTCTGTCTTTCTTTCTTTCTTTCTATCTATCTTTCTTTCTTTCTTTCTTTCATTCTATCTTCCGTCAATGCTTTCTTTCTTTCTTTCTTTCTTTCTTTCATCGTATCTTTCGTCAATGCTTCCTTCCTTCCTTTCTTTCTTTCTTTCTTTCTTCCTATCTTCCGTCAGTGCTTTCTTTTTTCTTTCTTTCTTTCTTTCTTTCTTTCTTTCTTTCTTTCTTTCTTTCTTTCTTTCTTTCTATCTTTCTTTCTTTCTTTCTTCCTATCTTCCGTCAATGCTTTTCTCTTTTTTCTTTCTTTCTTTCTGTCTTCCTATCTTCCGCCAATGCTTTCTTTCTTTCTTTCTTTCTTTCTTTCTTTCTTTCTTTCTTTCTTTCTTTCTTTCTTTCTTTCTTTCTTTCTTTTTTTCTTTCTTTCTTTCTTTCCTTCTTACTTTCTTTCTTTCTTTCTTTCTTCCTATCTTCCGTCAATGCTTTTTTCTTTTCTTTCTTTCTTTCTTCCTATCTTTCGTCAATGCTTTCTTTCTTTCTTTCTTTCTTTCTTTTTTTCTTTCTTTCTTTCTTTCCTTCTTACTTTCTTTCTATCTTTCTTTCTTTCTTTCTTTTTCTTCCTATCCTCTGTCAATGCTTTCTGCTTTCTTTCTTTCTTTCTTCCTTCTTTCCTATCTTCCGTCAATGCTTTCTTTCTTTCTTTCTTTCTTTCTTTCTATCTTCCGTCAACGCTTTCTTTCTTTTTTATTTCTTTCTTTCTTTCTTCCTATCTTCCGTCAATGCTTTCTTTTTTCTTTCTTTCTTTCTTTCTTTCTTTCTTTTTCCTTCTGCCCAACATTTCTTTGTTTCTTTCATTCATTCTCTCTTTCTCGAACTTTCTTTCTTTCTTTCTTTCTTCCTATCTTCCGTCAATGCTTTCTTTCTTTCTTTCTTTCTTTCTTTCTTTCTTTCTTTCTTTCTTTC
>JBAJHW010000018.1:3932111-3937111 GCA_037013535.1 Intellagama lesueurii | reverse complement strand
CTTTCTTTCTTTCTTTCTTTCTTTCTTTCATCGTATCTTTCGTCAATGCTTTCTTTCTTTCTTTCTTTCTTTCTTTCTTTCTTTCTTTCTTTCTTTCTTTCTTTCTTTCTTATTCCTATCTTCCGTCAATGCTTTTTTCTTTTTTTTCGTTCTTTCTGTCTACCTATCTTCCGTCAATGCTTTCTTTCTTTCTTTCTTTCTTACTTTCTTTCTTTCTTCCTATCTTCTGTCCAATGCTTTCTTTTTTCTTTCTTTCTTTCTTTCTTTCTTCCTATCTTCCGTCAATGCTTGCTTACTTACTAACTTAGTTTCTTTCTTTCTTTCTTTCTCCTATCTGTCCGTCAATGCTTTTTCTTTTTTTCCTTCTTTCTTTCTTCCTATATTCCGTCAATGCTTACTTTCTTTCTTTCTTTCTTACTTTTACTTCCTATCTTCCGTCAATGCTTTCTTTCTTTCTTTCTTTCTTTCTTTCTTTCTTTCTTTCTTCTTTCTTTCATCCTATCTTTCGTCAATGCTTTCTTTCTTTCTTTCTTTCTTTCTTTCTTTCTTTCTTTCTTTCTTTCTTTCTTTCTTTCTTTCTTTCTTTCTTCCTATCTTCCGTCAATGCTTTTTCTTTTTTTTCTTTCTTTCTGTCTTCCTATCTTCCGTCAATGCTTTCTTTCTTTCTTTCTTTCTTTCTTTCTTTCTTCCTATCTTCCGTCAATGCATTTTTCTTTTTTTTCTTTCTTTCTGTCTCCAATCTTTCGTCAATGCGTTCTTTCTTTCTTTCTTTCTTTCTTTCTTTCTTTCTTCCTATCTTCCGTCAATGCTTTTTTCTCTCTTTCTTTCTTTCTTTCTTCCTATATTCCGTCAATGCTTACTTTCTTTCTATTTATCTTTCTTTCTTTCTTTCTTACTTACTTACTTTCTTTCTTACTTACTTACTTTTCTTCCTATCTTCCGTCAATGCTTTCTTTTTCTTTCTTTCTTTCTTTCTTTCTTTCTTTCTTTCATCCTATCTTTTATCAATGCTTTTTTCTTTCTTTCTTTCTTTCTTTCTTTCTTTCTTTCTTCCTATCTTCCGTCAATGCTTTTTTCTTTCTTTCTTTCTTTCTTTCTTTCTTTCATCGTATCTTTCGTCAATGCTTTCTTTCTTTCTTTCTTTCTTTCTTTCTTTCTTTCTTTCTTTCTTTCTTTCTTTCTTTCTTTATTCCTATCTTCCGTCAATGCTTTTTTCTTTTTTTTCGTTCTTTCTGTCTACCTATCTTCCGTCAATGCTTTCTTTCTTTCTTTCTTTCTTACTTTCTTTCTTTCTTCCTATCTTCTGTCAATGCTTTCTTTTTCTTTCTTTCTTTCTTTCTTTCTTCCTATCTTCCGTCAATGCTTGCTTACTTACTAACTTAGTTTCTTTCTTTCTTTCTTTCTTCCTATCTTCCGTCAATGCTTTTTTCTTTTTTTCCTTCTTTCTTTCTTCCTATATTCCGTCAATGCTTACTTTCTTTCTTTCTTTCTTACTTTTACTTCCTATCTTCCGTCAATGCTTTCTTTCTTTCTTTCTTTCTTTCTTTCTTTCTTTCTTTCTTTCATCCTATCTTTCGTCAATGCTTTCTTTCTTTCTTTCTTTCTTTCTTTCTTTCTTTCTTTCTTTCTTTCTTTCTTCCTATCTTCCGTCAATGCTTTTTTCTTTTTTTTCTTTCTTTCTGTCTTCCTATCTTCCGTCAATGCTTTCTTTCTTTCTTTCTTTCTTTCTTTCTTTCTTCCTATCTTCCGTCAATGCTTTCTTTTTTCTTTCTTTCTTTCTTTCTTTCTTCCTATCTTCCGTCAATGCTTGCTTACATACTAACTTAATTTGTTTCTTTCTTTCTTTCTTTCTTTCTTTCTTTCTTCCTATCTACCGTCAATGCTTTTTTCTCTCTTTCTTTCTTTCTTTCTTCCTATATTCCGTCAATGCTTACTTTCTTTCTTTCTTTCTTTCTTTCTTTCTTTCTTTCTTTCTTTCTTTCTTTCTTCCTTTCTTCCTTTCTTTCTTTCTTTCTTCCTATATCTTCCGTCAATGCTTTCTTTTTTCTTTCTTTCTTTCTTTCTTTCTTCCTATCTTCCGTCAATGCTTGCTTACTTACTAACTTAGTTTGTTTCTTTCTTTCTTTCTTTCTTTCTTTCTTTCTTTCTTACTTTCTTTCTTTCTTTCTTTCTTACTTTTCCTCCTATCTTCCGTCAATACTTTCTGCTTTCTTTCTTTCTTTCTTTCTTCTTTCGTATCTTCCGTCAATGCTTTCTTTCTTTTATTCTTTCTTTCTTTCTATCTTCTGTCAACGCTTTCTTTCTTTTTTCTTTCTTTCTTTCTTTCTTCCTATCTTCCCTCAATGCTTTCTTTTTTCTTTCTTACTTTCTTTCTTTCTTTCTTTTTCCTTCTGCCCAACATTTCTTTGTTTCTTTCATTCATTCTCTCTTTCTCCCACTTTCTTTCTTTCTTTCTTCCTATCTTCCGTCAATGCTTTCTTTCTTTCTTTCTTTCTTTCATCCTATCTTCCGTCAATGCTTTCTTTCTTTCTTTCTTATTTCTTTCTTTCTTTCTATCTTCTGTCAATGCTTTATTTCTTTTTTCTTTCTTTCTTTCCTTCTTTCTTCCTATCTTCCGTCAATGTTTTCTTTCTTTCTTTCTTTCTTCCTATCTTCGGAAAATGCTTGCCTGCTTTCTTTTTTTCTTTCTTTCTTTCTTTCTTTCATCTTATCTTTCATCAATATTTTCTTTCTTTCTTTCTGTCTTCCTATCTTAAGTCAATGCTTGCTTTCTTTCTTTCATTCTTTCTTTCTTTCTTTCTTATTTTCTTTCTTTCTTTCTATCTTCCGTCAATGCTTTCTTTCTTTTTTCTTTCTTTCTTTCTTCCTATCTTCCGTCAATGGTTTCTTTCTTTCTTTCTTTCTTTCTTTCTTTCTTTTTTTCTTTCTTCCTATCTTCCGTAAATGCTTGTTTGCTTACTTTCTTTCTTTCTTTCTTTCTTTCTTTCTTTCTTTCTTTCTTTCTATCTTTCTTTCTTTCTTTCTTCCTATCTTCCGTCAATGCTTTTCTCTTTTTTCTTTCTTTCTTTCTGTCTTCCTATCTTCCGCCAATGCTTTCTTTCTTTCTTTCTTTCTTTCTTTCTTTCTTTCTTTCTTTCTTTCTTTCTTTCTTTCTTTCTTTCTTTCTTCCTATCTTCCGTCAATGCTTTTTTCTTTTCTTTCTTTCTTTCTTCCTATCTTTCGTCAATGCTTTCTTTCTTTCTTTCTTTCTTTCTTTTTTTCTTTCTTTCTTTCTATCTTCCGTCAATGCTTTCTTTCTTTTTTCTTTCTTTCTTTCTTCCTATCTTCCGTCAATGGTTTCTTTCTTTCTTTCTTTCTTTCTTTCTTTCTTTCTTTCTTTCTTTCTTTCTTTTTTTCTTTCTTCCTATCTTCCGTAAATGCTTGCTTGCTTGCTTACTTTCTTTCTTTCTTTCTTTCTTTCTTTCTTTCTTTCTTTCTTTCTATCTTTCTTTCTTTCTTTCTTCCTATCTTCCGTCAATGCTTTTCTCTTTTTTCTTTCTTTCTTTCTGTCTTCCTATCTTCCGCCAATGCTTTCTTTCTTTCTTTCTTTCTTTCTTTCTTTCTTTTTTTCTTTCTTTCTTTCTTTCCTTCTTACTTTCTTTCTTTCTTTCTTTCTTCCTATCTTCCGTCAATGCTTTTTTCTTTTCTTTCTTTCTTTCTTCCTATCTTTCGTCAATGCTTTCTTTCTTTCTTTCTTTCTTTCTTTTTTTCTTTCTTTCCTTCTTACTTTCTTTCTATCTTTCTTTCTTTCTTTCTTTCTTTTTCTTCCTATCTTCTGTCAATGCTTTCTGCTTTCTTTCTTTCTTTCTTCCTTCTTTCCTATCTTCCGTCAATGCTTTCTTTCTTTTATTCTTTCTTTCTTTCTATCTTATGTCAACGCTTTCTTTCTTTTTTATTTCTTTCTTTCTTTCTTCCTATCTTCCGTCAATGCTTTCTTTTTTCTTTCTTTCTTTCTTTCTTTCTTTCTTTTTCCTTCTGCCCAACATTTCTTTGTTTCTTTCATTCATTCTCTCTTTCTCCAACTTTCTTTCTTTCTTTCTTTCTTCCTATCTTCCGTCAATGCTTGCTTTCTTTCTTTCTTTCTTTCTTTCTTTCTTTCTGTCTTTCTTTCTTTCTTTCTTTCTTTCATCCTATCTTCCGTCAATGCTTTCTTTCTTTCTTTCTTTCTTTTTTCTTTCTTTCTTTCTATCTTCTGTTAATGCTTTCTTTCTTTTTTCTTTCTTTCTTTCCTTCTTTCTTCCTATCTTCCGTCAATGCTTTCTTTCTTTCTTTCTTTCTTCCTATCTTCCATCAATGCTTTCTTTCTTTCTTTCTTTCTTTCTTTCTTTCTTTCTTTCTTCCTATCTTCCGTCAATGCTTTTTTCTATTTTTCTTTCTTTCTGTCTTCCTATCTTCCGTCAATGCTTTCTTTCTTTCTTTCTTTCTTTCTTTCTTTCTTTCTTTCTTTCTTTCTTTCTTCCTATCTTCCGTCAATGCTTTCTTTTTTCTTTCTTTCTTTCTTTCTTTCTTTCTTTCTTTCTTTCTGTCTTTCTTTCTTTCTTTCTTTCTTTCTTTCTTTCTTTCTTTCATCCTATCTTCCGTCAATGCTTTCTTTCTTTCTTTCTTTCTTCCTTCTTTCTTTCTTTCTATCTTCTGTTAATGCTTTCTTTCTTTTTTCTTTCTTTCTTTCCTTCTTTCTTCCTATCTTCCGTCAATGCTTTCTTTCTTTCTTTCTTTCTTCCTATCTTCCATCAATGCTTTCTTTCTTTCTTTCTTTCTTTCTTTCTTTCTTTCTTTCTTTCTTCCTATCTTCCGTCAATGCTTTTTTCTTTTTTTCTTTCTTTCTGTCTTCCTATCTTCCGTCAATGCTTTCTTTCTTTCTTTCTTTCTTTCTTTTTTCTTTCTTTCTTTCTATCTTCCGTCAACGCTTTCTTACTTTATTTCTTTCTTTCTTTTTCCTTCTGCCCAACATTTCTTTGTTT
>JBAJHW010000018.1:3907111-3914611 GCA_037013535.1 Intellagama lesueurii | reverse complement strand
TTCTTTCTTCCTATCTTCCTTCAATGTTTTCTTTCTTCCTTTCTTTCTTTCTTCCTTTCTTTCATCAATGTTTTCTTTCTTTCTTTCTTTCTTTCTTCCTGTCTTCCGTCAATGCTTTCTTTCTTTCTTTCTTTAATTCTTTCTTTCTTTTCTTTCTTTCTTTCTTTCTTTCTTTCTCCTTTCCTATCTTCCATCAATCCTCTCTCTCTTTCTTTCTTTCTTTCTTTCTTTCTTTCTTTCTATCTTTCTTTCTTTCTTTCATTCTATCTTCCGTCAATGCTTTCTTTCTTTCTTTCTTTCTTTCTTTCTTTATTTCTTGCTTTCTTTCATCGTATCTTTCGTCAATGCTTTCTTTCTTTCTTTCTTTCTTTCTTTCTTTCTTTCTTTCTTTCTTTCTTTCTTTCTTTCTTTCTTTCTTTTCTTTCTTTCTTTCTTCCTATCTTCCGTCAATGCTTTTTTCTTTTTTTCTTTCTTTCTGTCTTCCTATCTTCCGTCAATGCTTCTTTCTTTCTTTCTTTCTTTCTTTCTTTCTTTTCTTACTTTTCTTTCTTTCTTTCTTTCTTTCTTTCTTTCTTTCTTTCTTCCTATCTTCTGTCAATGCTTGCCTGCTTTCTTTCTTTCTTTCTTTCTTTCATCCTATCTTTCATCACTGTTTTCTTTCTTTCTTTCTTTCTTCCTATCTTAAGTCAATGCTTTCTTTCTTTCTTTCTTTCTTTTTTTTCTTTCTTTCTTTCTATCTTCCGTCAATGCTTTCTTTCTTTTTTCTTTCTTTCTTTCTTCCGATCTTCCGTCAATGGTTTCTTTTTTTCTTTCTTTCTTTGTTTCTTTCTTTCTTTTTTTCTTTCTTCCTATCTTCCGTAAATGCTTGCTTGCTTACTTTCTTTCTTTCTTTCTTTCTTTCATTCTTTCTATCTTTCTTTCTTTCTTTTCTTCCTATCTTCCGTCAATGCTTTTCTCTTTTTCTTTCTTTCTTTCTGTCTTCCTATTTTCCGCCAATGCTTTCTTTCTTTCTTTCTTTCTTTCTTTCTTTCTTTCTTTCTTTCCTTCTTACTTTCTTTCTTTTTTTCTTTTTTCCTATCTTCCGTCAATGCTTTTTTCTTTTTTTTCTTTCTTTCTTTCTTCCTTATCTTTCGTCAATGCTTTCTTTCTTTCTATCTTTCTTTCTTACTTTCTTTCTATCTTTCTTTCTTTCTTCTTTTTCTTCCTATCTTCCGTCAATGCTTTCTGCTTTCTTTCTTTCTTTCTTCTTCTTTCGTATCTTCCGTCAATGCTTTCTTTCTTTTATTCTTTCTTTCTTTCTATCTTCTGTCAACGCTTTCTTTCTTTTTTCTTTCTTTCTTTCTTTCTTCCTATCTTCCGTCAATGCTTTCTTTTTTCTTTCTTACTTTCTTTCTTTCTTTCTTTTTCCTTCTGCCCAACATTTCTTTGTTTCTTTCATTCATTCTCTCTTTCTTCCACTTTCTTTCATTCTTTCTTCCTATCTTCCGTCAATGCGTTCTTTCTTTCTTTCTTTCTTTCTTTCTTTCTTTCTTTCTTTCTTTCTTTCTTCCTATGTTCCGTCAATGCTTTCTTTTTTCTTTCTTTCATTCTTTCTTTCTTCCTATCTTCCGTCAATGCTTGCTTACTTACTAACTTAGTTTCTTTCTTTCTTTCTTTCTTTCTTTCTTTCTTCCTATCTTCCGTTCAATGCTTTTTTCTCTCTTTCTTTCTTTCTTCCTTCCTATATTCCGTCAATGCTTACTTTCTTTCCTATCTATCTATCTTTCTTTCTTACTTACTTTCTTTCTTTTCTTTCTTTCTATCTTTCTTTCTTTCTTTCTTCCTATCTTCCGTCAATGCTTTTCTCTTTTTCTTTCTTTCTTTCTGTCTTCCTATCTTCCGCCAATGCTTTCTTTCTTTCTTTCTTTCTTTCTTTCTTTCTTTCCTTCTTACTTCTTTCTTTTTTTCTTTTTTCCTATCTTCCGTCAATGCTTTTTTCTTTTTTTTCTTTCTTTCTTTCTTCCTATCTTTCGTCAATTGCTTTCATTTCTTTCTATCTTTCTTTCTTACTTTCTTTCTATCTTTCTTTCTTTCTTTCTTTTTCTTCCTATCTTCCGTTCAATGCTTTCTGCTTTCTTTCTTTCTTTCTTTCTTCTTTCGTATCTTCCGTCAATGCTTTCTTTCTTTTATTCTTTCTTTCTTTCTATCTTCTGTCAACGCTTTCTTTCTTTTTGTCTTTCTTTCTTTCTTTCTTTCTTTACTTCTTTCTTTCTGTCTTTCTTTCTTTCTTTCTTTCTTTCTTTCTTTCTTTCTTTCTTTCTTTCTTTCTTTCTTTCTTTCTTTCTTTCTTTCTTTCTTCCTATCTTCCGTAAATGCTTTGCTTACTTTCTCTCTCTCTCTCTCTCTTTCTTTCTTTGTTTCTTTCTTCATTTCTTTCTTTCTTTCTTTCTTTCTTTCTTTCTTTCTTTCTGTCTTCCTATCTTCCGTCAATGCTTTCTTTCTTTATTTCTTCATTTCTTTCTTTCTTTCTTTTTTTCATTCTTCTTTCTTTCTTTCTTTCTTTCTTTCTTTCTTTCTTTCTTTCTTTCTTTCTTTCTTTCTTTCTTCCTGTCTTCCGTCAATCCTTTTTTCTTCTTTTCTTTCGTTCTTTCTTCCTATCTTCCGTCAATGTTTTCTTTTTTCTTTCTTTCTTTCTTTCTTTCCTATCTTCCGTCAATGTTTTCTCTCTTTCATTCTATTTTTCTTTCTTTCTTTCTTTCTTTATATCTTTCTTTCTTTCTTTCTTTCTTTCTTCCTTCCGTCAACGCCTTTCTTTTTTCTTTGTTTCTTCCTATCTTCCGTCAATGCTTCCTTTCTTTCTTTCTTTCTTTCTTTCTTCCTATCTTCCGTCAATGCTTTCTTTTTCTTTTCCTTCTTTCTTTCTTTCTTTGTTTTTCCTTTTGCCTACCATTTCGTTTTTTCATTCATTCATTCTCTCTTTCTCCCACTTTCTTTCTTTCTTTCTTTCTTTCTTTCTTCCTATCTTCCGTCAATGCTTGCTTACTTTCTTTTTTTCTTTCTTTCTTTCTTTCTTTCTTTCTTTCTTTCTTTCTTTCTTTCTCCTTTCCTATCTTCCGTCAATGCTTTCTTTTCTTTCTTTCATTCATTCCTTCAATATTTCTTTCTTCCTATCTTCCGTCAATGCTTTTTTCCTTTTTTTCATTCTTTCTTTTCTTCCTATCGTCCGTCAATGCTTTCTTTCCTTCTTTCTTTCTTTCTTTCATTCTTTCTTTCTTTCTTCCTATGTTCCGTCAATTCTTTTTTTCTCTTTTTTTCTTTCTTTCTTCCTATCTTCCGTCAATGCGTTCTTTTTTCTTTCTTTCTTTCTGTCTTTTTTTCTTTCTTTCATCCTATCTTTCGTCAATGCTTTCTTTCTTTCTTTCTTTCTTACTTTCTTTCTTCCTAACTTCCGTCAATGCTTTCTTTCTTTCTTTCTTTCTTTTTCTTTCTTTCCTTCTTTTTTCTGTCTTTCTTTCTATTTTCCGTCAATGCATTCTTTCTTTTTTCTTTCTTTCTTCCTATCTTCCGTCAATGCTTCCATTCTTTCTTTCTTTCTTTCTTCCTATCTTCCGTCAATGCTTTCTTTTTTCTTTCCTTCTTTCTTTCTTTCTTTCTTTTTCCTTCTGCCTACCATTTCGTTCTTTCATTCATTCATTCTCTCTTTCTCCCACTTTCTTTCTTCCTTTCTTTCTTTCTTCCTATCTTCCGTCAATGCTTGCATACTTTCTTTCTTTCTTTCTTTCTTTACTTCTTTCTTTCTGTCTTTCTTTTCTTTCTTTCTTTCTTTCTTTCTTTCTTTCTTTCTTTCTTTCTTTCTTTCTTTCTTTCTTTCTTTCTTCCTATCTTCCGTAAATGCTTGCTTACTTTCTCTCTCTCTCTCTCTCTTTCTTTCTTTCTTTCTTCTTTCTTTCTTTCTTTCTTTCTTTCTTTCTTTCTTTCTTTCTTTCTGTCTTCCTATCTTCCGTCAATGCTTTCTTTCTTTATTTCTTCATTTCTTTCTTTCTTCTTTTTTATTCATTCTTTCTTTCTTTCTTTCTTTCTTTCTTCTTTCTTTCTTTCTTTCTTTCTTTCTTTCTTTCTTTCTTCCTGTCTTCCGTCAATCCTTTTTTCTTCTTTTCTTTCTTTCTTTCTTCCTATCTTCCGTCAATGTTTTCTTTTTTTTCTTTCTTTCTTTCTTTCTTCCTATCTTCCGTCAATGTTTTCTCTTCTTTCATTCTATTTTTCTTTCTTTCTTTCTTTCTTTATATCTTTCTTTCTTTCTTTCTTTCTTTCTTCCTTCCGTCAACGCTTTCTTTTTTCTTTGTTTCTTCCTATCTTCCGTCAATGCTTCCTTTCTTTCTTTCTTTCTTTCTTTCTTCCTATCTTCCGTCAATGCTTTCTTTTTTCTTTCCTTCTTTCTTTCTTTCTTTGTTTTTTCCTTTTGCCTACCATTTCGTTTTTTCATTCATTCATTCTCTCTTTCTCCCACTTTCTTTCTTTCTTTTCTTTCTTTCTTTCTTCCTATCTTCCGTCAATGCTTGCTTACTTTCTTTTTTTTCTTTCTTTCTTTCTTTTCTTTCTTTCTTTCTTTCTTTCTCCTTTCCTATCTTCCGTCAATGCTTTCTTCTTTCTTTCATTCATTCCTTCAATATTTCTTTCTTCCTATCTTCCGTCAATGCTTTTTTCCTTTTTTTCATTCTTTCTTTCTTCCTAGTCCGTCCCGTCAATGCTTTCTTTCCTTCTTTCTTCTTTCTTTCATTCTTTCTTTCTTTCTTCCTATGTTCCGTCAATTCTTTTTTTCTCTTTTTTTCTTTCTTTCTTCCTATCTTCCGTCAATGCGTTCTTTTTTCTTTCTTTCTTTCTGTCTTTTTTTCTTTCTTCATCCTATCTTTCGTCAATGCTTTCTTTCTTTCTTTCTTTTCTTACTTTCTTTTCTTCCTAACTTCCGTCAATGCTTTCTTTCTTTCTTTCTTTCTTTTCTTTCTTTCACTTCTTTTTTCTGTCTTTCTTTCTATTTTCCGTCAATGCATTCTTTCTTTTATCTTTCTTTCTTTCTTTCTTCCTATCATCCGTCAATTCATTCTTCCTTTCTTTCTTTCTTTCCTTCTTTCTTTCTTTCTTTCTTTCTTTCTTCCGTCAACGCTTTCTTTTTTCTTTGTTTCTTCCTATCTTCCGTCAATGCTTCCATTCTTTCTTTCTTTCTTTCTTCCTATCTTCCGTCAATGCTTTCTTCTTTCTTTCCTTCTTTCTTTCTTTCTTTCTTTTTCCTTCTGCCTACCATTTCGTTCTTTCATTCATTCATTCTCTCTTTCTCCCACTTTCTTTCTTTCTTGCTTTCTTTCTTTCTTCCTATCTTCCGTCAATGCTTGCTTACTTTCTTTTCTTTTTTTCTTTCTTTCTTTCTTTCTTTCTTTCTTTCTTTCTTTCTTCCTATGTTCCGTCAATTCTTTTTTTCTCTTTTTTTCCTTTCTTTCTTCCTATCTTCCGTCAATGCGTTCTTTCTTTCTCTCTTTCTTTCTTTCTTTCTTTCTGTCTTCCTATCTTCCGTCAATGCTTTCTTTCTTTCTTTTTTTCTTTCTTTCTTCCTTTCTTTCATTCTTTCTTTCTTTCTTTCTTCCTATCTTCCGTCAATGCTTGCTTACATTCTTTCTTTCTTTTTTCTTTCTTTCTTTTCTTTCTTTCTTCCTGTCTTCCATCAATCCTTTTTTCTTCTTTTCTTTCTATCTTTCTTCCTATCTTCCGTCAATGTTTTCTTTTTTCTTTCTTTCTTTCTTTTCTTCCTATCTTCCGTCAATGCTTTCTCTCTTTCTTTCCTATTTTTCTTTCTTTCTTTCTTTCTTTCTTTCTTTCTTTCTTCCTTCCTTCCTTCCTTCCTTCCGTCAACGCTTTCTTTTTTCTTTCTTTCTTCCTATCTCCCGTCAATGCTTTCTTTTTTCTTTCTTTCTTTCTTTCTTTCTTCTTTCTTTCTTTCTTTCTTTCTTTCTTTTTCAATCTGCCCTACCATTTCGTTCTTTCATTCATTCTCTCTCTCTCCCACTTTCTTTCTTTCTTTCTTTCTTTCTTTCTTTTCTTTCTTTCTTCTGTCAATGCTTGCTTACTTTCTTTCTTTCTTTCTTTCTTTCTTTCTTTCTTTCTTTCTTTCTATCTTTCTTTCTATCTTCCGAAAATGCTTTCTTTCTTTTTTCTTTCTTTCTTTCTTGCTTCGTATCTTTCGTCAATTCTTTCTTTCTTTCTTTCATTCTTTCTTTCTTCCTTTCTTTTTTTCTTCCTATCTTCCGTCAAAGATTTTTCTTTTTTTTTCTTTCTTTCTTTCTTCCTATTTTCAGTCAATCCATTTTTTCTTTCTTTCTTTCTTTCTTTCTTTTCTTTCTTTCTTCTTTCTTTCTTTATAATCCTATCTTTCGTCAATCCTTTCTTTCTTTCTTCCTACCTTCCGTCAATGCTTTCTTTCTTTCTTTCTTTCTTCCTATCTTCCGTCAATGCTTTCTTTCTTTTCTTTCTTTCTTTCTTTCTATCTTCCTATCTTCCGTCAACGCTTTCTTTCATTTTTTCTTTCTTTCTTTCTTCCTATCTTCCCTCAATGCTTTTTTCTTTCTTTCTTTCTTTCTTTCTTTCTTTCTTTCTTTCTTTCTTTCTTTCTCTCTTTTTCCTTCTGCCCGCCATTTCTTTTTTTCATTCATTCATTCTCTCTTTCTCACACTTTCTTTCTTTCTTTTTTTCTTCCTATCTTCCATCACTGCTTGCTTACTTTCTTTCTTTCTTTTTTCTTTCTTTCTTTCTTTCTTTCTTTCTCCATTCCTATCTTCCATCAATGCTTTCTTTCTTTCTTTCTTTCTTTCATTCTTTCTTTGCTTCCTATCTTCCCTCAATGCTTTTAATCTTTTTTCTTTTCTTTGTTTCTTCCTATCTCCCGTCAATGCTTGCTTTCTTTCTTTCTTCTTTCTTTCTTTCTTTCTTTCTTTCTTTCTTTCTTCTTTCCTTCTTTCTTTCTTTCTTTCTTTCTTCCTTCCTTCCTTCCTTTCTTTCTTTCTTCCTATCTACCGTCAATGTTTTTTTCTTTTTTTCTTTCATTCTTTTCTTTCTTCCTATTTTCCGTCAATTCTTTCTTTCTTTCATTCTTTCTTTCTTTCTTTCTTTCTTTCTTTCTTTCTTTCTTTCTTTCTTTCTTTCTTTCTTTCTTTCATCCTATCTTTCGTCAATTCTTTCTTTTTTCCGATCTGCCGTCAATGCTTTCTTTCTTTCTTTCTTTCTTTCTTACTTTCTTCCTATCTGCCGTCAATTCTTTCTTTCTAGCTTTCTTTCTTTCTTTCTATCTTTCTTTCTTTCTTTCTTCCTACCTTCCATCAATGCTTTCTTTTTTCTTTTTTTCTTTTTTCTTTCCTTTTCCTTCTGCCCACCATTTCTTTTCTTTCTTTCATTCATTCTCTCTTTCTCCACTTACTTTCTTTCTTTCTTTCTTTCTTTCTTTCATTCTTTCTTTCTTTCTTTCTTCCTATCTTCCGT
>JBAJHW010000018.1:3879611-3882111 GCA_037013535.1 Intellagama lesueurii | reverse complement strand
TTTCTTTCTTCCTATATTCCGTCAATGCTTACTTACTTTCTTTCTATCTCTTTCTTTCTTTCTTTCTTACTTTCTTACTTTCTTTCTTTCTTTCTTTCTTTCTTTCTTACTTTTTCTTCCTATTTTCCGTCAATGCTTTCTTTTTTTCTTTCTTACTTCCTTCCTTTTTTTTTTTTCTGCCCAACATTTCTTTCTTCATTCATTCTCTCTTTCTCCCACTTTCTTTCTTTCTTTCTTTCTTTCTTTCTTTCTTTCTTTCTTTCTTTCTCCTTTCCTATCTTCCATCAATCCTCTCTGTCTTTCTTTCTTTCTTTCTTTCTTTCTTTCTTTCTATCTTTCTTTCTTTCTTTCATTCTATCTTCCGTAAATGCTTTCTTTCTTTCTTTCTTTCTTTCTTTCTTTCTTTCTTTCTTTCTTTCTTTCTTTCTTTCATCGTATGTTTCGTCAATGCTTTCTTTCTTTCTTTCTTTCTTTCTTTCTTTCTATCTTTCTTTCTTCCTATCTTCCGTCAATGCTTTCTTTTTTCTTTCTTTCTTTCTTTCTTTCTTCCTATCTTCCGTCAATGCTTGCTTACTTACTAACTTAGTTTGTTTCTTTCTTTCTTTCTTTCTTTCTTTCTTTCTTTCTTTCTTTCTTTCTTTCTTTCTTCCTATCTTCCGTCAATGCTTTTTTCTCTCTTTCTTTCTTTCTTTCTTCCTATATTCCGTCAATGCTTACTTTCTTTCTATCTATCTTTCTTTCTTTCTTTCTTACTTTCTTTCTTTCTTTCTTTCTTACTTACTTTTCTTCCTATCTTCCGTCAATGCTGTCTTTTTTCTTTCTTACTTTCTTTCTTTCTTTTTCCTTCTGCCCAACATTTCTTTCTTCTTTCATTCATTCTCTCTTTCTCCCACTTTCTTTTTTTCTTTCTTTCTTTCTTTCTTTCTTTCTTTCTTTCTTTCTTTCTTTCTCCTTTCCTATCTTCCATCAATCCTCTCTGTCTTTCTTTCTTTCTTTCTTTCTTTCTTTCTATCTTTCTTTCTTTCTTTCATTCTATCTTCCGTAAATGCTTTCTTTCTTTCTTTCTTTCTTTCTTTCTTTCTTTCTTTCTTTCATCGTATCTTTCGTCAATGCTTTCTTTCTTTCTTTCTTTCTTTCTTTCTTTCTTTCTTTCTTTCTTTCTATCTTTCTTTCTTCCTATCTTCCGTCAAGGCTTTTTTCTTTTTTTTCTTTCTTTCTGTCTTCCTATCTTCCGTCAATGCTTTCTTTCTTTCTTTCTTTCTTTCTTTCTTTCTTTCTTTCTTTCTTTCTTCCTATCTTCCGTCAATGCTTTCTTTTTTCTTTCTTTCTTTCTTTCTTTCTTCCTATCTTCCGTCAATGCTTGCTTACTTACTAACTTAGTTTGTTTCTTTCTTTCTTTCTTTCTTTCTTTCTTTCTTTCTTTCTTTCTTTCTTCCTATCTTCCGTCAATGCTTTTTTCTCTCTTTCTTTCTTTCTTTCTTCCTATATTCCGTCAATGCTTACTTTCTTTCTATCTATCTTTCTTTCTTTCTTTCTTACTTTCTTTCTTTCTTTCTTTCTTTCTTTCTTTCTTACTTACTTTTCTTCCTATCTTCCGTCAATGCTGTCTTTTTTCTTTCTTACTTTCTTTCTTTCTTTCTTTTTCCTTCTGCCCAACATTTCTTTCTTCTTTCATTCATTCTCTCTTTCTCCCATTTCTTTCTTTCTTTCTTTCTTTCTTTCTTTCTTTCTTTCTTTCTTTCTTTCTTTCTTTCTTTCTTTCTTCCTATCGTCCGTCAATGTTTTCTTTCTTTTTTTCTTTCTTTTTTATTTCTTTCTTCCTATCTTCCGTCAATGCTTTTTTCTTTCTTTCTTTCTTTCTTTCTTTCTTTCTTTCTTTCTTTCTTTCTTTCTTTCTTTCTTTCTTTCTTTCTTTCTTCCTATCTTCCGTCAATGTTTTCTTTCTCTCTTTCTTCCGATCTTCCGTCAATGCTTTCTTTCTTTCTTTCTTTCTTTCTTTCTTTCTTTCATCGTATCTTTCGTCAATGCTTTCTTTCTTTCTTTCTTTCTTTTTTCTTTCTTTCTTTCTATCTTCTGTCAATGCTTTCTTTCTTTTTTCTTTCTTTCTTTCCTTCTTTCTTCCTATCTTCCGTCAATGCCTTCTTTCTTTCTTTCTTTCTTCCTATCTTCCATCAATGCTTTCTTCCTTTCTTTCTTTCTTTCTTTCTTTCTTTCTTTCTTTCTTTCTTTCTTCCTATCTTCCGTCAATGCTTTTTTCTTTTTTTTCTTTCTTTCTGTCTTCCTATCTTCCGTCAATGCTTGCTTTCTTTCTTTCTTTCTTTCTTTCTTTCTTTCTTTCTTTCTTTCTTTCTTTCTTCCTATCTTCCGTCAATGCTTTCTTTTTTCTTTCTTTCTTTCTTTTTTCTTTCTTTCTTTCTTCCTATCTTCCGTCAATGCTTTTTTCTTTTTTTCTTTCTTTCTTTCTTCCTATATTCCGTCAATGCTTACTTACTTTCTTTCT
>JBAJHW010000018.1:3867111-3872111 GCA_037013535.1 Intellagama lesueurii | reverse complement strand
TCTTTCTTTCTTTCTTTCTTCCTATATTCCGTCAATGCTTACTTTCTTTCTATCTATCTTTCTTTCTTTCTTTCTTACTTACTTTCTTTCTTTCATTCTTTCTTACTTTTCTTCCTATCTTCCGTCAATGCTTTCTTTTTTCTTTCTTACTTTCTTTCTTTCTTTCTTTTTCCTTCTGCCCAACATTTCTTTCTTCTTTCATTCATTCTCTCTTTCTCCCACTTTCTTTCTTTCTTTCTTTCTTTCTTCCTATCGTCCGTCAATGTTTTCTTTCTTTCTTTCTTTCTTTCTTTCTTTCTTTCATCCTATCTTTTATCAATGCTTTCTTTTTTTTCTTTCTTTTTTTCTTTCTTTCTTCCTATCTTCCGTCAATGCTTTTTTATTTCTTTCTTTCTTTCTTTCTTTCTTTCTTTCTTTCTTTCTTTCTTTCTTTCTTTCTTTCTTTCTTCGTATCTTCCGTCAATGTTTTCTTTCTTTCTTTCTTCCTATCTTCCGTCAATGCTTGCCTGCTTTCTTTCTTGCTTTCTTTCTTTCATCCTATCTTTCATCAATGTTTTCTTTCTTTCTTTCTTTCTTCCTATCTTAAGTCAATGCTTTCTTTCTTTCTTTCTTTCTTTTTTTCTTTCTTTCTTTCTATCTTCCGTCAATGCTTTCTTTCTTTTTTCTTTCTTTCTTTCTTCCTATCTTCCGTCAATGGTTTCTTTCTTTCTTTCTTTCTTTCTTTCTTTTTTCTTTCTTCCTATCTTCCGTAAATGCTTGCTTGCTTACTTTCTTTCTTTCTTTCTTTCTTTCTTTCATCCTATCTTTCATCAATGCTTTCTTTTTTCTTTCTTTCTTTCTTTCTTCCTATCTTCCGTCAATGCTTTTTTCATTCTTTCTTTCTATTTTTCTTCCTATCTTCCGTCAATGTTTTCTTTCTTCCTTTCTATCTTTCTTCCATTCTTTCATCAATGTTTTCTTTCTTTCTTTCTTTCTTTCTTCCTATCTTCCGTCAATGCTTTCTTTCTTTCTTTCTTTCTTTCTTTCTTTCTTTCTTTCTTTCTTTCTCCTTTCCTATCTTCCATCAATCCTCTCTGTCTTTCTTTCTTTCTTTCTTTCTTTCTTTCTATCTTTCTTTCTTTCTTTCATTCTATCTTCCGTCAATGCTTTCTTTCTTTCTTTCTTTCTTTCTTTCTTTCTTTCTTTCTTTCTTTCTTTCTTTCTTTCTTTCTTTCTTTCTTCCTATCTTCCGTCAATGTTTTCTTTTTTTCTTTCTTTCTTCCTATCTTCCGTCAATGCTTGCCTGCTTTCTTTCTTTCTTTCTTTCATCCTATCTTTTATCAATGCTTTCTTTTTTTCTTTCTTTTTTTCTTTCTTTCTTCCTATCTTCCGTCAATGCTTTTTTCTTTCTTTCTTTCTTTCTTTCTTTCTTTCTTTCTTTCTTTCTTTCTTCTTTCATTCATTCTCTCTTTCTCCCACTTTCTTTCTTTCTTTCTTTCTTTATTCCTATCGTCCGTCAATTTTTTTTCTTTCTTTATTTCTTTCTTTCTTTCTTTCTTTCTTTCATCCTATCTTTTATCAATGCTTTCTTTCTTTCTTTCTTTTTTTCTTTCTTTCTTCCTATCTTCCGTCAATGCTTTTTTCTTTCTTTCTTTCTTTCTTTCTTTCTTTCTTTCTTTCTTTCTTTCTTTCTTTCTTTCTTTCTTCCTATCTTCCGTCAATGTTTTCTTTCTTTCTTTCTTTCTTCCTATCTTCCGTCAATGCTTGCCTGCTTTCTTTCTTTCTTTCTTTCATTATATCTTTCATCAATGTTTTTCTTTCTTTCTTTCTATCTTCCGTCAATGCTTTCTTTCTTTTTTCTTTCTTTCTTTCTTCCTATCTTCCGTCAATGGTTTCTTTCTTTCTTTCTTTCTTTCTTTCTTTCTTTCTTTCTTTCTTTCTTTCTTTCTTTCTTTCTTTCTTTCTTTCTTTCTTTTTTTCTTCCTATCTTCCGTAAATGCTTGCTTGCTTACTTTCTTTCTTTCTTTCTTTCTTTCTATCTTTCTTTCTTTCTTTCTTCCTATCTTCCGTCAATGCTTTTCTCTTTTTTCTTTCTTTCTTTCTATCTTCCTATCTTCCGCCAATGCTTTCTTTCTTTCTTTCTTTCTTTTATTCTTTCTTTCTTTCTTTCTTTCTTTCTTTCTTTCTTTCTTTCTTCCTATCTTCCGTCAATGCTTTTCTCTTTTTTCTTTCTTTCTTTCTATCTTCCTATCTTCCGTCAATGCTTTCTTTTTTCTTTCTTTCTTTCTTTCTTCCTTCCTATCTTCCGTCAATTCTTGCTTACTTACTAACTTTGTTTCTTTCTTTCTTTCTTTCTTTCTTTCTTTCTTTCTTTCTTTCTTCCTATCTTCCGTCAATGCTTTTTTCTCTCTTTCTTTCTTTCTTTCTTTCTTCCTATATTCCGTCAATGCTTACTTTCTTTCTATCTATCTTTCTTTCTTTCTTTCTTACTTACTTTCTTTCTTTCATTCTTTCTTACTTTTCTTCCTATCTTCCGTCAATGCTTTCTTTTTTCTTTCTTACTTTCTTTCTTTCTTTCTTTTTCCTTCTGCCCAACATTTCTTTCTTCTTTCATTCATTCTCTCTTTCTCCCACTTTCTTTCTTTCTTTCTTTCTTTCTTCCTATCGTCCGTCAATGTTTTCTTTCTTTCTTTCTTTCTTTCTTTCTTTCTTTCATCCTATCTTTTATCAATGCTTTCTTTTTTTTCTTTCTTTTTTTCTTTCTTTCTTCCTATCTTCCGTCAATGCTTTTTTATTTCTTTCTTTCTTTCTTTCTTTCTTTCTTTCTTTCTTTCTTTCTTTCTTTCTTTCTTTCTTTCTTTCTTTCTTCGTATCTTCCGTCAATGTTTTCTTTCTTTCTTTCTTCCTATCTTCCGTCAATGCTTGCCTGCTTTCTTTCTTGCTTTCTTTCTTTCATCCTATCTTTCATCAATGTTTTCTTTCTTTCTTTCTTTCTTCCTATCTTAAGTCAATGCTTTCTTTCTTTCTTTCTTTCTTTTTTTCTTTCTTTCTTTCTATCTTCCGTCAATGCTTTCTTTCTTTTTTCTTTCTTTCTTTCTTCCTATCTTCCGTCAATGGTTTCTTTCTTTCTTTCTTTCTTTCTTTCTTTTTTCTTTCTTCCTATCTTCCGTAAATGCTTGCTTGCTTACTTTCTTTCTTTCTTTCTTTCTTTCTTTCATCCTATCTTTCATCAATGCTTTCTTTTTTCTTTCTTTCTTTCTTTCTTCCTATCTTCCGTCAATGCTTTTTTCATTCTTTCTTTCTATTTTTCTTCCTATCTTCCGTCAATGTTTTCTTTCTTCCTTTCTATCTTTCTTCCATTCTTTCATCAATGTTTTCTTTCTTTCTTTCTTTCTTTCTTCCTATCTTCCGTCAATGCTTTCTTTCTTTCTTTCTTTCTTTCTTTCTTTCTTTCTTTCTTTCTTTCTTTCTCCTTTCCTATCTTCCATCAATCCTCTCTGTCTTTCTTTCTTTCTTTCTTTCTTTCTTTCTATCTTTCTTTCTTTCTTTCATTCTATCTTCCGTCAATGCTTTCTTTCTTTCTTTCTTTCTTTCTTTCTTTCTTTCTTTCTTTCTTTCTTTCTTTCTTTCTTTCTTTCTTCCTATCTTCCGTCAATGTTTTCTTTTTTTCTTTCTTTCTTCCTATCTTCCGTCAATGCTTGCCTGCTTTCTTTCTTTCTTTCTTTCATCCTATCTTTCATCAATGTTTTCTTTTTTCTTTCTTTCTTCCTATCTTACGTCAATGCTTTCTTTCTTTCTTTCTTTCTTTTTTCTTTCTTTCTTTCTATCTTCCGTCAATGCTTTCTTTCTTTTTTCTTTCTTTCTTTCTTCCTATCTTCCGTCAATGGTTGCTTTCTTTCTTTCTTTCTTTCTTTCTTTCTTTCTTTCTTTCTTTCTTTCTTTCTTTCTTTCTTTCTTTCTTTTATTCTTTCTTCCTTTCTTTCTTTCTTTCTTTCTTTCTTTCTTTCTTTCTTTCTTTCTTCCTATCTTCCGTCAATGTTTTCTTTCTTTCTTTCTTTCTTCCTATCTTCCGTCAATGCTTGCCTGCTTTCTTTCTTTCTTTCTTTCATCCTATCTTTCATCAATGTTTTCCTTCTTTCTTTCTTCCTATCATACGTCAATGCTTTCTTTCTTTCTTTCTTTCTTTTTTTCTTTCTTTCTTTCTATCTTCCGTCAATGCTTTCTTTCTTTTTTCTTTCTTTCTTTCTTCCTGTCTTCCATCAATGCTTTCTTTCTTTCTTTCTTTCTTCCGATCTTCCGTCAATGCTTTCTTTCTTTCTTTCTTTCTTTCTTTCTTTCTTTCTTTCTTTCTTTCTTTCTTTCTTTCTTTCTTTCTTTCTTTCTTTCTTTCATCGTATCTTTCGTCAATGCTTTCTTTCTTTCTTTCTTTCTTTCTTTTTTCTTTCTTTCTTTCTATCTTCTGTCAATGCTTTCTTTCTTTTTTCTTTCTTTCTTTCCTTCTTTCTTCCTATCTTCCGTCAATGCCTTCTTTCTTTCTTTCTTTCTTCCTATCTTCCATCAATGCTTTCTTCCTTTCTTTCTTTCTTTCTTTCTTTCTTTCTTTCTTTCTTCCTATCTTCCGTCAATGCTTTTTTCTTTTTTTTCTTTCTTTCTGTCTTCCTATCTTCCGTCAATGCTTTCTTTCTTTCTTTCTTTCTTTCTTTCTTTCTTTCTTTCTTTCTTCCTATCTTCCGTCAATGCTTTCTTTTTTCTTTCTTTCTTTCTTTCTTTCTTTCTTTCTTTCTTCCTATCTTCCGTCAATGCTTTTTTCTTTTTTTCTTTCTTTCTTTCTTCCTATATTACGTCAATGCTTACTTACTTTCTTTCTATCTTTCTTTCTTTCTTTCTTACTTTCTTACTTTCTTTCTTTCTTTCTTTCTTTCTTTCTTACTTTTTCTTCCTATTTTCCGTCAATGCTTTCTTTTTTCTTTCTTACTTTCTTTCTTTCTTTTTCCTTCTGCCCAACATTTCTTTCTTCTTTC
>JBAJHW010000018.1:3854611-3862111 GCA_037013535.1 Intellagama lesueurii | reverse complement strand
TTTCTTTCTTTCTTTTTTCTTTCTTTCTTTCTATCTTCCGTCAATGCTTTCTTTCTTTTTTCTTTCTTTCTTTCTTCCTATCTTCCGTCAATGGTTGCTTTCTTTCTTTCTTTCTTTCTTTCTTTCTTTCTTTCTTTCTTTCTTTCTTTTATTCTTTCTTTCTTTCTTTCTTTCTTTCTTTCTTTCTTTCTTTCTTCCTATCTTCCGTCAATGTTTTCTTTCTTTCTTTCTTTCTTCCTATCTTCCGTCAATGCTTGCCTGCTTTCTTTCTTTCTTTCTTTCATCCTATCTTTCATCAATGTTTTCTTTCTTTCTTTCTTCCTATC
Organism: Intellagama lesueurii; assembly: GCA_037013535.1. NCBI lineage: Eukaryota > Metazoa > Chordata > Lepidosauria > Squamata > Agamidae > Intellagama > Intellagama lesueurii. Next base: position 3,861,785 of record JBAJHW010000018.1, on the reverse strand, counting down.
ATACGTCAATGCTTTCTTCCTTTCTTTCTTTCTTTTTTTCTTTCTTTCTTTTTATCTTCCGTCAATGCTTTCTTTCTTTTTTCTTTCTTTCTTTCTTCCTATCTTCCATCAATGCTTTCTTTCTTTCTTTCTTTCTTCCGATCTTCCGTCAATGCTTTCTTTCTTTCTTTCTTTCTTTCTTTCTTTCTTTCTTTCATCGTATCTTTCGTCAATGCTTTCTTTCTTTCTTTCTTTCTTTTTTCTTTCTTTCTTTCTATCTTCTGTCAATGCTTTCTTTCTTTTTTCTTTCTTTCTTTCCTTCTTTCTTCCTATCTTCCGTCAATGCCTTCTTTCTTTCTTTCTTTCTTCCTATCTTCCATCAATGCTTTCTTCCTTTCTTTCTTTCTTTCTTTCTTTCTTTCTTTCTTTCTTTCTTTCTTTCTTTCTTTCTTTCTTCCTATCTTCCGTCAATGCTTTTTTCTTTTTTTTCTTTCTTTCTGTCTTCCTATCTTCCGTCAATGCTTTCTTTCTTTCTTTCTTTCTTTCTTTCTTTCTTTCTTTCTTCCTATCTTCCGTCAATGCTTTCTTTTTTCTTTCTTTCTTTCTTTCTTTCTTTCTTTCTTTCTTTCTTTCTTTCTTCCTATCTTCCGTCAATGCTTTTTTCTTTTTTTCTTTCTTTCTTTCTTCCTATATTCCGTCAATGCTTACTTACTTTCTTTCTATCTTTCTTTCTTTCTTTCTTACTTTCTTACTTTCTTTCTTTCTTTCTTTCTTTCTTTCTTACTTTTTCTTCCTATTTTCCGTCAATGCTTTCTTTTTTCTTTCTTACTTTCTTTCTTTCTTTCTTTTTCCTTCTGCCCAACATTTCTTTGTTTCTTTCATTCATTCTCTCTTTCTCCCACTTTCTTTCTTTCTTTCTTCCTATCTTCCGTCAATGCTTTCTTTCTTTCTTTCTTTCTTTCTTTCTTTCTTTCTTTCTTCCTATCTTCCGTCAATGGTTTCTTTCTTTCTTTCTTTCTTTCTTTCTTTCTTTCTTTCTTTCTTTCTTTCTTTTTTTCTTTCTTGCTATCTTCCGTAAATGCTTGCTTGCTTACTTTCTTTCTTTCTTTCTTTCTTTCTATCTTTCTTTCTTTCTTTCTTCCTATCTTCCGTCAATGCTTTTCTCTTTTTTCTTTCTTTCTTTCTATCTTCCTATCTTCCGCCAATGCTTTCTTTCTTTCTTTCTTTCTTTTATTCTTTCTTTCTTTCTTTCTTTCTTTCTTCCTATCTTCCGTCAATATTTTCTTTTTTTCTTTCTTTCTTCCTATCTTCCGTCAATGCTTGCCTGCTTTCTTTCCTTCTTTCTTTCATCCTATCTTTCATCAATGTTTTCTTTTTTCTTTCTTTCTTCCTATCTTACGTCAATGCTTTCTTTCTTTCTTTCTTTCTTTTTTTCTTTCTTTCTTTCTATCTTCCGTCAATGCTTTCTTTCTTTTTTCTTTCTTCCGATCTTCCGTCAATGCTTTCTTTCTTTCTTTCTTTCTTTCTTTCTTTCATCGTATCTTTCGTCAATGCTTTCTTTCTTTCTTTCTTTCTTTTTTCTTTCTTCCGATCTTCCGTCAATGCTTTCTTTCTTTCTTTCTTTCTTTCTTTCTTTCTTTCTTTCTTTCTTTCATCGTATCTTTCGTCAATGTTTTCTTTCTTCCTTTCTTCCTATCATACGTCAATGCTTTCTTTCTTTCTTTCTTTCTTTCTATCTTCCATCAATGCTTTCTTTCTTTCTTTCTTTCTTCCGATCTTCCGTCAATGCTTTCTTTCTTTCTTTCTTTCTTTCTTTCTTTCATCGTATCTTTCGTCAATGCTTTCTTTCTTTCTTTCTTTCTTTTTTCTTTCTTTCTTTCTATCTTCTGTCAATGCTTTCTTTCTTTTTTCTTTCTTTCTTTCCTTCTTTCTTCCTATCTTCCGTCAATGCCTTCTTTCTTTCTTTCTTTCTTCCTATCTTCCATCAATGCTTTCTTCCTTTCTTTCTTTCTTTCTTTCTTTCTTTCTTTCTTTCTTTCTTTCTTTCTTTCTTTCTTTCTTCCTATCTTCCGTCAATGCTTTTTTCTTTTTTTTCTTTCTTTCTGTCTTCCTATCTTCCGTCAATGCTTTCTTTCTTTCTTTCTTTCTTTCTTTCTTTCTTTCTTCCTATCTTCCGTCAATGCTTTCTTTTTTCTTTCTTTCTTTCTTTCTTTCTTTCTTTCTTTCTTTCTTCCTATCTTCCGTCAATGCTTTTTTCTTTTTTTCTTTCTTTCTTTCTTCCTATATTCCGTCAATGCTTACTTACTTTCTTTCTATCTTTCTTTCTTTCTTTCTTACTTTCTTACTTTCTTTCTTTCTTTCTTTCTTTCTTTCTTACTTTTTCTTCCTATTTTCCGTCAATGCTTTCTTTTTTCTTTCTTACTTTCTTTCTTTCTTTTTCCTTCTGCCCAACATTTCTTTCTTCTTTCATTCATTCTCTCTTTCTCCCACTTTCTTTCTTTCTTTCTTTCTTTCTTTCTTTCTTTCTTTCTTTCTTTCTTTCTTTCTTTCATTCTATCTTCCGTAAATGCTTTCTTTCTTTCTTTCTTTCTTTCTTTCTTTCATCGTATCTTTCGTCAATGCTTTCTTTCTTTCTTTCTTTCTTTCTTTCTTTCTATCTTTCTTTCTTCCTATCTTCCATCAATCCTCTCTGTCTTTCTTTCTTTCTTTCTTTCTTTCTTTCTTTCTTTCTATCTTTCTTTCTTTCTTTCTTTCATTCTATCTTCCGTAAATGCTTTCTTTCTTTCTTTCTTTCTTTCTTTCTTTCTTTCTTTCATCGTATCTTTCGTCAATGCTTTCCTTCTTTCTTTCTTTCTTTCCTTCTTTCTTTCTTTCTATCTTTCTTTCTTCCTATCTTCCGTCAAGGCTTTTTTCTTTTTTTTCTTTCTTTCTGTCTTCCTATCTTCCGTCAATGCTTTCTTTCTTTCTTTCTTTCTTTCTTTCTTTCTTTCTTTCTTCCTATCTTCCGTCAATGCTTTCTTTTTTCTTTCTTTCTTTCTTTCTTTCTTCCTATCTTCCGTCAATGGTTTCTTTCTTTCTTTCTTTCTTTCTTTCTTTCTTTCTTTCTTTCTTTCTTTCTTTCTTTTTTTCTTTCTTCCTATCTTCCGTAAATGCTTGCTTGCTTACTTTCTTTCTTTCTTTCTTTCTTTCTATCTTTCTTTCTTTCTTTCTTCCTATCTTCCGTCAATGCTTGCCTGCTTTCTTTCTTTCTTTCTTTCATCCTATCTTTCATCAATGTTTTCTTTCTTTCTTTCTTCCTATCATACGTCAATGCTTTCTTTCTTTCTTTCTTTCTTTTTTTCTTTCTTTCTTTCTATCTTCGGTCAATGCTTTCTTTCTTTTTTCTTTCTTCCGATCTTCCGTCAATGCTTTCTTTCTTTCTTTCTTTCTTTCTTTCTTTCTTTCTTTCATTGTATCTTTCGTCAATGCTTTCTTTCTTTCTTTCTTTCTTTTTTCTTTCTTCCGATCTTCCGTCAATGCTTTCTTTCTTTCTTTCTTTCTTTCTTTCTTTCTTTCTTTCATCGTATCTTTCGTCAATGTTTTCTTTCTTTCTTTCTTCCTATCATACGTCAATGCTTTCTTTCTTTCTTTCTTTCTTTCTATCTTCCATCAATGCTTTCTTTCTTTCTTTCTTTCTTCCGATCTTCCGTCAATGCTTTCTTTCTTTCTTTCTTTCTTTCTTTCTTTCATCGTATCTTTCGTCAACGCTTTCTTTCTTTCTTTCTTTCTTTTTTCTTTCTTTCTTTCTATCTTCTGTCAATGCTTTCTTTCTTTTTTCTTTCTTTCTTTCCTTCTTTCTTCCTATCTTCCGTCAATGCCTTCTTTCTTTCTTTCTTTCTTCCTATCTTCCATCAATGCTTTCTTCCTTTCTTTCTTTCTTTCTTTCTTTCTTTCTTTCTTTCTTTCTTCCTATCTTCCGTCAATGCTTTTTTCTTTTTTTTCTTTCTTTCTGTCTTCCTATCTTCCGTCAATGCTTTCTTTCTTTCTTTCTTTCTTTCTTTCTTTCTTTCTTTCTTTCTTTCTTTCTTTCTTTCTTCCTATCTTCCGTCAATGCTTTCTTTTCTCTTTCTTTCTTTCTTTCTTTCTTTCTTTCTTTCTTTCTTTCTTTCTTCCTATCTTCCGTCAATGCTTTTTTCTTTTTTTCTTTCTTTCTTTCTTCCTATATTCCGTCAATGCTTACTTACTTTCTTTCTATCTTTCTTTCTTTCTTTCTTACTTTCTTACTTTCTTTCTTTCTTTCTTTCTTTCTTTCTTTCTTACTTTTTCTTCCTATTTTCCGTCAATGCTTTCTTTTTTCTTTCTTACTTTCTTTCTTTCTTTTTCCTTCTGCCCAACATTTCTTTCTTCTTTCATTCATTCTCTCTTTCTCCCACTTTCTTTCTTTCTTTCTTTCTTTCTTTCTTTCTTTCTTTCTTTCTTTCTTTCATTCTATCTTCCGTAAATGCTTTCTTTCTTTCTTTCTTTCTTTCTTTCTTTCTTTCATCGTATCTTTCGTCAATGCTTTCTTTCTTTCTTTCTTTCTTTCTTTCTTTCTTTCTTTCTTTCTTTCTATCTTTCTTTCTTCCTATCTTCCATCAATCCTCTCTGTCTTTCTTTCTTTCTTTCTTTCTTTCTTTCTTTCTATCTTTCTTTCTTTCTTTCTTTCATTCTATCTTCCGTAAATGCTTTCTTTCTTTCTTTCTTTCTTTCTTTCTTTCTTTCTTTCATCGTATATTTCGTCAATGCTTTCTTTCTTTCTTTCTTTCTTTCTTTCTTTCTTTCTTTCTTTCTTTCTTTCTTTCTTTCTTTCTTTCTATCTTTCTTTCTTCCTATCTTCCGTCAAGGCTTTTTTCTTTTTTTTCTTTCTTTCTGTCTTCCTATCTTCCGTCAATGCTTTCTTTCTTTCTTTCTTTCTTTCTTTCTTTCTTTCTTTCTTTCTTTCTTTCTTCCTATCTTCCGTCAATGCTTTCTTTTTTCTTTCTTTCTTTCTTTCTTTCTTCCTATCTTCCGTCAATGGTTTCTTTCTTTCTTTCTTTCTTTCTTTCTTTCTTTCTTTCTTTCTTTCTTTCTTTCTTTCTTTCTTTCTTTCTTTTTTTCTTCCTATCTTCCGTAAATGCTTGCTTGCTTACTTTCTTTCTTTCTTTCTTTCTTTCTATCTTTCTTTCTTTCTTTCTTCCTATCTTCCGTCAATGCTTTTCTCTTTTTTCTTTCTTTCTTTCTATCTTCCTATCTTCCGCCAATGCTTTCTTTCTTTCTTTCTTTCTTTTATTCTTTCTTTCTTTCTTTCTTTCTTTCTTTCTTTCTTTCTTCCTATCTTCCGTCAATGTTTTCTTTTTTTCTTTCTTTCTTCCTATCTTCCGTCAATGCTTGCCTGCTTTCTTTCTTTCTTTCTTTCATCCTATCTTTCATCAATGTTTTCTTTTTTCTTTCTTTCTTCCTATCTTACGTCAATGCTTTCTTTCTTTCTTTCTTTCTTTTTTCTTTCTTTCTTTCTATCTTCCGTCAATGCTTTCTTTCTTTTTTCTTTCTTTCTTTCTTCCTATCTTCCGTCAATGGTTGCTTTCTTTCTTTCTTTCTTTCTTTCTTTCTTTCTTTCTTTCTTTCTTTCTTTCTTTTATTCTTTCTTTCTTTCTTTCTTTCTTTCTTTCTTCCTATCTTCCGTCAATGTTTTCTTTCTTTCTTTCTTTCTTCCTATCTTCCGTCAATGCTTGCCTGCTTTCTTTCTTTCTTTCTTTCATCCTATCTTTCATCAATGTTTTCTTTCTTTCTTTCTTCCTATCATACGTCAATGCTTTCTTTCTTTCTTTCTTTCTTTTTTTCTTTCTTTCTTTTTATCTTCCGTCAATGCTTTCTTTCTTTTTTCTTTCTTTCTTTCTTCCTATCTTCCATCAATGCTTTCTTTCTTTCTTTCTTTCTTCCGATCTTCCGTCAATGCTTTCTTTCTTTCTTTCTTTCTTTCTTTCTTTCTTTCTTTCTTTCTTTCATCGTATCTTTCGTCAATGCTTACTTTCTTTCTTTCTTTTTTCTTTCTTTCTTTCTATCTTCTGTCAATGCTTTCTTTCTTTTTTCTTTCTTTCTTTCCTTCTTTCTTCCTATCTTCCGTCAATGCCTTCTTTCTTTCTTTCTTTCTTCCTATCTTCCATCAATGCTTTCTTCCTTCCTTTCTTTCTTTCTTTCTTTCTTTCTTTCTTTCTTTCTTTCTTTCTTTCTTTCTTCCTATCTTCCGTCAATGCTTTTTTCTTTTTTTTCTTTCTTTCTGTCTTCCTATCTTCTGTCAATGCTTTCTTTCTTTCTTTCTTTCTTTCTTTCTTTCTTTCTTTCTTCCTATCTTCCGTCAATGCTTTCTTTTTTCTTTCTTTCTTTCTTTCTTTCTTTCTTCCTATCTTCCGTCAATGCTTTTTTCTTTTTTTCCTTTCTTTCTTTCTTCCTATATTCCGTCAATGCTTACTTTCTTTCTTTCTATCTTTCTTTCTTTCTTTCTTACTTTCTTACTTTCTTTCTTTCTTTCTTTCTTTCTTTCTTACTTTTTCTTCCTATTTTCCGTCAATGCTTTCTTTTTTCTTTCTTACTTTCTTTCTTTCTTTCTTTTTCCTTCTGCCCAACATTTCTTTGTTTCTTTCATTCATTCTCTCTTTCTCCCAATTTCTTTCTTTCTTTCTTCCTATCTTCCGTCAATGCTTTCTTTCTTTCTTTCTTTCTTTCTTTCTTCCTATCTTCCGTCAATGGTTTCTTTCTTTCTTTCTTTCTTTCTTTCTTTCTTTCTTTCTTTCTTTCTTTCTTTCTTTCTTTCTTTCTTTCTTTCTTTCTTTCTTTTTTTCTTTCTTCCTATCTTCCGTAAATGCTTGCTTGCTTACTTTCTTTCTTTCTTTCTTTCTTTCTATCTTTCTTTCTTTCTTTCTTCCTATCTTCCGTCAATGCTTTTCTCTTTTTTCTTTCTTTCTTTCTATCTTCCTATCTTCCGCCAATGCTTTCTTTCTTTCTTTCTTTCTTTTATTCTTTCTTTCTTTCTTTCTTTCTTTCTTTCTTTCTTTCTTTCTTTCTTTCTTTCTTTCTTTCTTCCTATCTTCCGTCAATGTTTTCTTTTTTTCTTTCTTTCTTCCTATCTTCCGTCAATGCTTGCCTGCTTTCTTTCTTTCTTTCTTTCATCCTATCTTTCATCAATGTTTTCTTTTTTCTT
>JBAJHW010000018.1:3832111-3834611 GCA_037013535.1 Intellagama lesueurii | reverse complement strand
CTTTCTTCCTATCTTCCGTCAATGCTTGCCTGCTTTCTTTCTTTCTTTCTTTCTTTCATCCTATCTCTCATCAATGTTTTCTTTCTTTCTTTCTTTCTTCCTATCTTAAGTCAATGCTTTCTTTCTTTCTTTCTTTCTTTCTTTTTTTCTTTCTTTCTTTCTATCTTCTGTCAACGCTTTCTTTCTTTTTTCTTTCTTTCTTTCTTTCTTTCTTCCTATCTTCCGTCAATGCTTCTTTTTTCTTTCTTACTTTCTTTCTTTCTTTCTTTTTCCTTCTGCCCAACATTTCTTTGTTTCTTTCATTCATTCTCTCTTTCTCCCACTTTCTTTCTTTCTTTCTTCCTATCTTCCGTCAATGCTTTCTTTCTTTCTTTCTTTCTTTCTTTCTTTCTTTCTTTCTTTCATCCTATCTTCCGTCAATGCTTTCTTTCTATCTTTCTTTTTTCTTTCTTTCTTTCTATCTTCTGTCAATGCTTTCTTTCTTTTTTCTTTCTTTCTTTCTTCCTATCTTCCGTCAATGGTTTCTTTCTTTCTTTCTTTCTTTCTTTCTTTTTTCTTTCTTCCTATCTTCCGTAAATGCTTGCTTGCTTACTTTCTTTCTTTCTTTCTTTCTTTCTTTCCTTCTATCTTTCTTACTTTCTTTCTTCCTATCTTCCGTCAATGCTTTTCTCTTTTTTCATTCTTTCTTTCTGTCTTCCTATCTTCCGCCAATGCTTTCTTTCTTTCTTTCTTTCTTTCTTTCTTTCTTTCTTTCCTTCTTACTTTCTTTCTTTCTTTCTTTCTTCCTATCTTCCGTCAATGCTTTTTTCTTTTTTTTCTTTCTTTCTTTCTTCCTATCTTTCGTCAATGCTTTGTTTCTTTCTATCTTCCTTTCTTACTTTCTTTCTATCTTTCTTTCTTTCTTTCTTTTTCTTCCTATCTTCCGTCAATGCTTTCTGCTTTCTTTCTTTCTTTCTTTCTTCTTTCGTATCTTCCGTCAATGCTTTCTTTCTTTTATTCTTTCTTTCTTTCTATCTTCTGTCAATGCAATCTTTCTTTTTTCTTTCTTTCTTTCTTTCTTTCTTCCTATCTTCCGTCAATGCATTCTTTTTTCTTTCTTACTTTCTTTTCTTTCTTTCTTTTTCCTTCTGCCCAACATTTCTTTGTTTCTTTCATTCATTCTCTCTTTCTCGCCACTTTCTTTCTTTCTTTCTTCCTATCTTCCGTCAATGCTTTCTTTCTTTCTTTCTTTCTTTCTTTCTTTCTTTCTTTCTTTCATCCTATCTTCCGTCAATGCTTTCTTTCTATCTTTCTTTTTTCTTTCTTTCTTTCTATCTTGTCAATGCTTTCTTTCTTTTTTCTTTCTTTCTTTCCTTCTTTCTTCCTATCTTCCGTCAATGTTTTCTTGCTTTCTTTCTTTCTTCCTATCTTCCGTCAATGCTTGCCTGCTTTCTTTCTTTCTTTCTTTCTTTCATCCTATCTTTCAACAATGTTTTCTTTCTTTCTTTCTTTCTTCCTATCTTAAGTCAATGCTTTCTTTCTTTCTTTCTTTCTTTCTTTCTTTTTTTCTTTCTTTCTTTCTATCTTCCGTCAATGCTTTCTTTCTTTTTTCTTTCTTTCTTTCTTCCTATCTTCCGTCAATGCTTTCTTCCTTTCTTTCTTTCTTTCTTTCTTTCTTTCTTTCTTTCTTTCTTTCTTTCTTTCTTTCTTTCTTTCTTTCTTCCTATCTTCCGTCAATGCTTTTTTCTTTTTTTTCTTTCTTTCTGTCTTCCTATCTTCCGTCAATGCTTTCTTTCTTTCTTTCTTTCTTTCTTTCTTTCTTTCTTCCTATCTTCCGTCAATGCTTTCTTTTTTCTTTCTTTCTTTCTTTCTTTCTTTCTTTCTTCCTATCTTCCGTCAATGCTTTTTTCTTTTTTTCTTTCTTTCTTTCTTCCTATATTCCGTCAATGCTTACTTACATTCTTTCTATCTTTCTTTCTTTCTTTCTTACTTTCTTACTTTCTTTCTTTCTTACTTTCTTTCTTTCTTACTTTTTCTTCCTATTTTCCGTCAATGCTTTCTTTTTTCTTTCTTACTTTCTTTCTTTTTCCTTCTGCCCAACATTTCTTTCTTCTTTCATTCATTCTCTCTTTCTCCCACTTTCTTTCTTTCTTTCTTTCTTTCTTTCTCTCTTTCTTTCTTTCTTTCTCCTTTCCTATCTTCCATCAATCCTCTCTGTCTTTCTTTCTTTCTTTCTTTCTTTCTATCTTTCTTTCTTTCTTTCATTCTATCTTCCGTCAATGCTTTCTTTCTTTCTTTCTTTCTTTCTTTCTTTCATCGTATCTTTCGTCAATGCTTTCTTTCTTTCTTTCTTTCTTTCTTTCTTTCTATCTTTCTTTCTTCCTATCTTCCGTCAATGCTTTTTTCTTTTTTTCTTTCTTTCTGTCTTCCTATCTTCCGTCAATGCTTTCTTTCTTTCTTTCTTTCTTTCTTTCTTTCTTTCTTTCTTCCTATCTTCCGTCAATGCTTTCTTTTTTCTTTC
>JBAJHW010000018.1:3812111-3822111 GCA_037013535.1 Intellagama lesueurii | reverse complement strand
TACTTTCTTTCTTTCTTTCTTTTTCCTTCTGCCCAACATTTCTTTCTTTCTTTCATTCATTCTCTCTTTCTCCCTCTTTCTTTCTTTCTTTCTTTATTCCTATCTTCCGTCAATGCTTTCTTCCTTTCTTTTTTCTTTCTTTCTTTCTTTCTTCCTATCTTCCGTCAATGCTTTCTTTTTTCTTTCTTACTTTCTTTCTTTCTTTTTACCTTCTGCCCAACATTTCTTTCTTTCTTTCATTCATACTCTCTTTCTCCCACTTTCTTTCTTACTTTCTTTCTTTATTCCAATCTTCCGTGAATGTTTTCTTTCTTTCTTTCTTTCTTTCTTTCTTTCTTTCTTTCTTTCTTTCTTTCTTTCTTCCTATCTTCCATCAATGCTTTTTTCTTTTCTTTTTCTTTCTGTCTTCCTATCTTCCGCCTATGCTTGCTTTCTTTCTTTCTTTCTTTCTTTCTTTCTTTCCTTCTTTCTTTCTTTCTTTCTTTCTTTCTTTCTTTCTTTCTTTCTTTCTTTCTTTCTTTCTTTCTTTCATCCTATCTTCCGTAAATGCTTGCTTGCTTACTTTCTTTCTTTCTTTCTTTCTTTCTATCTTTCTTTCTTTCTTTCTTTCTTCCTATCTTCCGTCAATGCTTTTTTCTTTTTTCTTTGTTTCTTTCTGTCTTCCTATCTTCCGCCAATGCTTTCTTTCTTTCTTTCTTTCTTTCTTTCTTTCCTTCTTCTTTTCTTTCTTTCTTTCTTTCTTCCTTTCTTCCGTCAATGCTTTTTTCTATTTTTCTTTCTTTCTTTCTTCCTATCTTTCGTCAATGCTTTCTTTCTTTCTTTCTTTCTTTCTTTCTATCTTTCTTTCTTTTTCTTCCTATCTTCCGTCAATGCTTTCTTTCTTTTATTCTTTCTTTCTTTCTATCTTCCGTCAACGCTTTCTTTCTTTTTTCTTTCTTTCTTTCTTTCTTCCTATCTTCCGTCAATGCTTTCTTTCGTTTTTTCTTTCTTTCTTTCTTTCTTTCTTTCTTTCTTTCTTTCTTTCTTTCTTACTTTCTTTCTTTCTTTCTTTCTTTCTTTCTTTCTTTCTTTCTTACATTCTTTCTTTTTTTCTTTCTTCCTATCTTCCGTCAATGCTTTCTTTTTTCTTTCTTTCTTTCTTTTTTTCTTTCTGTCTTTCTTTCTTTGTTTCTTTCTTCCTTCCTATCTTCCGTCAATGCTTGCTTACTTACTTACTTACTTACTTTCTTTCTTTCTTACTTACTTTATTTCTTTCTTTCTTTCTTTTTCTTCCTATCTTCCATCAATGCTTTCTTTTTTCTTTCTTTCTTTCGTTCTTTCTTTCTTCTTTCCTATCTTCCATCAATGCTTTCTTTCTTTCTTTCTCTCTCTCTTTCTTTCTTTCTTTTTTACCTACTTTCTTTCTTTCTTTCTTTTTCTTCCTATTTTCCGTCAATGCTTTCCTTTTTCTTTCTTTCTTTCGTTCTTTCTTTCTTCTTTCCTATCTTCCGTCAATGCTTTCTTTCTTTCTCTCTATCTTCCGTCAACACTTTCTTTCTTTTTTCTTTCTTTCTTTCTTTCTTCCTATCTTCCGTCAATGCTTTCTTTTTTCTTTCTTACTTACTTACTTTCTTTCTTTTTCCTTCTGCCCAACATTTCTTTCTTTCTTTCATTCATTCTCTCTTTCTCCCACTTTCTTTCTTTCTTTCTTTCTTTCTTTCTTTCTTTCTTTCTTTCTTTTTCTTCCTATCTTCCGTCAATGTTTTTTCTTTCTTTCTTTCTTTCTTTCTACTTTCCTATCTTCCGCCAATGCATTCTTTCTTTCTTTCTTTCTATCTTCCGTCAACGCTTTCTTTCTTTTTTCTTTCTTTCTTTCTTTCTTCCTATCTTCCGTCAATGCTTTCTTTTTTCTTTCTTACTTTCTTTCTTTCTTTTATTACCGTCTGCCCAACATTTCTTTCTTTCATTCATTCTCTCTTTCTCCCACTTTCTTTCCTACTTTCTTTCTTTATTCCTATCTTCCGTCAATGCTTTCTTCCTTCCTTTCTTTCTTTCTTTCTTTCTTTTATCCCATCTTTCATCAATGCTTTCTTTCTTTCTTTTTCTTCCTATCTTCCGTCAATGCTTTTTTTTTCTTTCGTTCGTTCTTGCTTTCTTTCTACTTTCGTATCTTCCGTCAATGCATTATTTCTTTCTTTCTTTCTATCTTCCGTCAACGCTTTCTTTCTTTTTTCTTTCTTTCTTTCTTTCTTCCTATCCTCCGTCAATGCTTTCTTTTTTCTTTCTTACTTTCTTTCTTTCTTTTTTACCTTCTGCCCAACATTTCTTTCTATCTTTCATTCATTCTCTCTTTCTCCCACATTCTTTCTTACTTTCTTTCTTTATTCCAATCTTCCGTCAATGTTTTCTTTCTTTCTTTCTTTCTTTCTTTCTTTCTTTCTTTCTTTCTTTCTTTCTTTTTTTCTTCCTATCTTCCATCAATGCTTTTTTCTTTTTTCTTTCTTTCTTTCTGTCTTCCTATCTTCCGTCAATGCTTTCTTTCTTTTATTCTTTCTTTCTTTCTATCTTCCGTCAACGCTTTCTTTCTTTTTTCTTTCTTTCTTTCTTCCTATCTTCCGTCAATGCTTTCTTTCTTTCTTTCTTTCATTCTTATTTTCTTTCTTTCTTTCTTTCTTACTTTCTTTCTTTCTTTCTTTTTTTCTTTCTTCCTATCTTCCGTAAATGCTTGCTTGCTTGCTTGCTTACTTACTTTCTTTCTTTCTTTCTTTCTTTCTTTCTTTCTTTCTATCTTTCTTTCTTTCTTTTCTCCTATCTTCCGTCAATGCTTTTTTCTTTTTTCTTTCTTCCTTTCTGTCTTCCTATCTTCCGCCAATGCTTTCTTTCTTTCTTTCTTTCTTTCTTTCTTTCTTTCTTTCTTTCTTTCTTTCTTTCTTTCCTTCTTTCTTTCTTTCTTTCTTTCTTTCTTCCTATCTTCCGTCAATGCTTTTTTCTTTTTTTCTTTCTTTCTTTCTTCCTATCTTTCGTCAATGCTTTCTTTCTTTCTTTCTTTCTTTCTTTCTTACTTTCTTTCTATCTTTCTTTCTTTCTTTTTCTTCCTATCTTCCGTCAATGCTTTCTTTTTTCTTTCTTTCTTTCTTTTTTTCATTCTGTCTTTCTTTCTTTCTTTCTTTCTTTCTTCCTTCCTATCTTCCGTCAATGCTTGCTTACTTACTTACTTACTTTCTTTCTTTCTTACTTTATTTCTTTCTTTCTTTCTTTTTCTTCCTATCTTCCGTCACTGCTTTCTTTTTTCTTTCTTTCTTTCGTTCTTTCTTTCTTCTTTCCTATCTTCCGTCAATGCTTTCTTTCTTTCTTTCTTTCTATCTTTCTTTCTTTCTTTCTTTTTTACCTACTTTCTTTCTTTCTTTCTTTTTCTTCCTATATTCCGTCAATGCTTTCCTTTTTCTTTCTTTCTTTCGTTCTTTCTTTCTTCTTTCCTATCGTCCGTCAATGCTTTCTTTCTTTCTTTCTTTCTATCTTCCGTCAACACTTCCTTTCTTTTTTCTTTCTTTCTTTCTTTCTTTCTTCCTATCTTCCGTCAATGCTTTCTTTTTTCTTTCTTACTTTCTTTCTTTCTTTCTTTCTTTTTCCTTCTGCCCAACATTTCTTTCTTCTTTCATTCATTCTCTCTTTCTCCCACTTTCTTTCTTTCTTTCTTTCTTTCTTTCTTTCTTTCTTTCTTTCTTTCTTTCTTTCTTTCTTTCTCTCTTTCTTTCATCCTAACTTTCATCAATGCTTTCTTTCTTTCTTTCTTTCTTTCTTTCTTTCTTTCTTCCTATCTTCCTTACATGCTTTTTTCTTTCTTTCTTTCTTTCTTTCTTTTTCTTCCTATCTTCCGTCAATGTTTTTTTCTTTCTTTCTTTCTTTCTCTCTACTTTCCTATCTTCCGCCAATGCATTCTTTCTTTCTTTCTTTCTAACTTCCGTCAACGCTTTCTTTCTTTTTTCTTTCTTTCTTTCTTTCTTTCTTAATATCTTCCGTCAATGCTTTCTTTTTTCTTTCTTACTTTCTTTCTTTCTATTATTACATTCTGCCCAACATTTCTTTCTTTCTTTCATTCATTCTCTCTTTCTCCCACTTTCTTTCCTACTTTCTTTCTTTATTCCTATCTTTCGTCAATGCTTTCTTTTTTCTTTCCTACTTTCTTTCTTTCTTTCTTTTTCCTTCTGCCCAACATTTCTTTCTTTCTTTCATTCATTCTCTCTTTCTCCCTCTTTCTTTCTTTCTTTCTTTATTCCTATCTTCCGTCAATGCTTTCTTCCTTTCTTTTTTCTTTCTTTCTTTCTTTCTTCCTATCTTCCGTCAATGCTTTCTTTTTTCTTTCTTACTTTCTTTCTTTCTTTTTTACCTTCTGCCCAACATTTCTTTCTTTCTTTCATTCATACTCTCTTTCTCCCACTTTCTTTCTTACTTTCTTTCTTTATTCCAATCTTCCGTGAATGTTTTCTTTCTTTCTTTCTTTCTTTCTTTCTTTCTTTCTTTCTTTCTTTCTTTCTTTCTTTCTTTCTTTCTTTCTTTCTTTCTTTCTTCCTATCTTCCATCAATGCTTTTTTCTTTTCTTTTTCTTTCTGTCTTCCTATCTTCCGCCTATGCTTTCTTTCTTTCTTTCTTTCTTTCTTTCTTTCTTTCTTTCCTTCTTCTTTTCTTTCTTTCTTTCTTTCTTCCTTTCTTCCGTCAATGCTTTTTTCTATTTTTCTTTCTTTCTTTCTTCCTATCTTTCGTCAATGCTTTCTTTCTTTCTTTCTTTCTTTCTTACTTTCTTTCTTTCTTTCTTTCTTTCTTTCTTTGTTTCTTACATTCTTTCTTTTTTTCTTTCTTCCTATCTTCCGTCAATGCTTTCTTTTTTCTTTCTTTCTTTTTTTTTCTTTCTGTCTTTCTTTCTTTGTTTCTTTCTTCCTTCCTATCTTCCGTCAATGCTTGCTTACTTACTTACTTACTTTCTTTCTTTCTTTCTTACTTACTTTATTTCTTTCTTTCTTTCTTTTTCTTCCTATCTTCCATCAATGCTTTCTTTTCTCTTTCTTTCTTTCGTTCTTTCTTTCTTCTTTCCTATCTTCCATCAATGCTTTCTTTCTTTCTTTCTCTCTCTCTTTCTTTCTTTCTTTTTTACCTACTTTCTTTCTTTCTTTCTTTTTCTTCCTATTTTCCGTCAATGCTTTCCTTTTTCTTTCTTTCTTTCGTTCTTTCTTTCTTCTTTCCTATCTTCCGCCAATGCTTTCTTTCTTTCTTTCTATCTTCCGTCAACACTTTCTTTCTTTTTTCTTTCTTTCTTTCTTTCTTCCTATCTTCCGTCAATGCTTTCTTTTTTCTTTCTTACTTACTTACTTTCTTTCTTTTTCCTTCTGCCCAACATTTCTTTCTTTCTTTCATTCATTCTCTCTTTCTCCCACTTTCTTTCTTTCTTTCTTTCTTTATTAATATTTGCCGTCAATGCTTTCTTTCTTTCTTTCTTTCTTTCTCTCTTTCTTTCATCCTATCTTTCATCAATGCTTTCTTTCTTTCTTTCTTTCTTCCTATCTTCCGTCAATGCTTTTTTTTTCTTTCTTTCTTTCTTTCTTTCTTTCTTTTTCTTCCTATCTTCCGTCAATGCTTTTTACTTTTTTCTTTCTTTCTTTCTGTCTTCCTATCTTCCGCCAATGCTTTCTTTCTTTCTTTCTTTCTTTCTTTCTTTCTTTCTTTCTTTTATTCTTACTTTCTTTCTTTCTTTCTTTCTTCCTATATTCCGTCAATGCTTTTTTCTTTTTTTCTTTCTTTCTTTCTTCCTATCTTTCGTCAATGCTTTCTTTCTTTCTTTCTTTCTTACTTTCTTTCTATCTTTCTTTCTTTCTTTTTCTTCCTATCTTCCGTCAATGCTTTCTGCTTTCTTTCTTTCTTTCTTTCTTTCTTCTTTCCTATTTTAAGTCAATGCTTTCTTTCTTTTATTCTTTCTTTCTTTCTATCTTCCGTCAACGCTTTCTTTCTTTTTTCTTTCTTTCTTTCTTTCTTCCTCTCTTCCGTCAATGCTTTCTTTTTTCTTTCTTACTTTCTTTCTTTCTTTTATTACCTTCTGCCCAACATCTCTTTCTTTCTTTCATTCATTCTCTCTTTCTCCCACTTTCTTTCCTACTTTCTTTCTTAATTCATATCTTCCATCAATGCTTTCTTCCTTCCTTTCTTTCTTTCTTTCTTTCTTTTATCCCATCTTTCATCAATGCTTTCTTTCTTTCGTTCTTTCTTTCTTTCTACTTTCCTATCTTTTGTCAATGCATTCTTTCTTTCTTTCTTTCTATCTTCCGTCAACGCTTTCTTTCTTTTTTCTTTCTTTCTTTCTTCCTATATTCCGTCAATGCTTTCTTTTTTCTTTCTTACTTTCTTTCTTTCTTTTTTACCTCCAGCCCAACATTTCTTTCTTTCTTTCATTCATTCTCTCTTTCTCCCACCTTCTTTCTTACTTTCTTTCTTTATTCCAATCCTCAGTCAATGTTTTCTTCCTTTCTTTCTTTCTTTATTTCTTTCTTTCTTTCTTCCTATCTTCCATCAATGCTTTTTTCTTTTTTTTCTCTTTCTGTCTTCCTATCTTCCGCCTATGCTTTCTTTCTTTCTTTCTTTCTTTCTTTCTTTTTTTCTTTCTTCCTATCTTCCGTAAATGCTTGCTTGCTTGCTTTCTTTCTTTCTTTCTTTCTTTCTTTCTTTCTTTCTTTCCATCTTTCTTTCTTTCTTTCTTCCTATCTTCCGTCAATGCTTTTTACTTTTTTCTTTCTTTCTTTCTGTCTTCCTATCTTCCGCCAATGCTTTCTTTCTTTCTTTCTTTCTTTCTTTCTTTTATTCTTACTTTCTTTCTTTCTTTCTTTCTTTCTTTCTTTCTTTCTTTCTTTCTTTCATCCTATCTTTCATCAATGTTTTCTTTCCTTCTTTCTTTCTTTCTTCCTATCTTCCATCAATGCTTGCTTTCTTTCTTTCTTTCTTTCTTTCTTTCTTTCTTTCTTTCTTTCCTATCTTCCATCAATGCTCTCTGTCTTTCTTTCTTTCTTTCTTTCTTTCTTTCATCGTATATTTCGTCAATGCTTTCTTCCTTTCTTTCTTTCTTTCTTTCTTTCTTCCTATCTTCCGTCAATGCTTTTTTCTTTTTTTTCTTTCTTTCTGTCTTCCTATCTTCCGTCAATGCTTTCTTTTTTCTTTCTTTCTTATTTCTTTCTTTCTTTCTTTCTTCCTATCTTCCGTCAATGCTTTCTTTTTTCTTTCTTTCTTTCTTTTTTTCTTTCTGTCTTTCTTTCTTTCTTTCTTCCTTCCTATCTTCCGTCAATGCTTGCTTACTTTCTTTCTTTCTTTCTTTCTTTCTTTCTTTCTTTCTTTCTTTCTTTCCTTTTCTTCCTATCTTCCGTCAATGCTTTCTTTTTTCTTTCTTTCTTTCGTTCGTTCTTTCTTCTTTCCTATCTGCCGTGAATGATTTCTTTCTTTCTATCGATCTATCTTTCTTTCTTACTTACTTACTTTCTTTCTTTCTTTCTTTTTCTTCCTATCTTCCGTCCACTGCTTTCTTTTTTCTTTCTTTCTTTCGTTCTTTCTTCCTTCTTTCCTATCTTCCGACAATGTTTTCTTTCTTTCTTTCTATCTTCCGTCAACGCTTTCTTTCTTTTTTCTTTCTTTCTTTCTTTCCACCTATCATCCGTCAATGCTTTCTTTTTTCTTTCTTTCTTTCTTTCTTTCTTTCTTTCTTTCTTTCTTTTTCTTCCTATCTTCCGTCAATGCTTTCTGCTTTCTTTCTTTCTTTCTTTCTTTCTTCTTTCCTATCTTAAGTCAATGCTTTCTTTCTTTTATTCTTTCTTTCTTTCTATCTTCCGTCAACGCTTTCTTTCTTTTTTCTTTCTTTCTTTCTTTCTTCCTATCTTCTGTCAATGCTTTCTTTTTTCTTTCTTACTTTCTTTCTTTCTTTCTTTTTCCTTCTGCCCAACATTTCTTTGTTTCTTTCATTCGTTCTCTCTTTCTCCCACTTTCTTTCTTTCTTTCTTCCTATCTTCCGTCAATGCTTTCTTTGTTTCTTTCTTTCTTTCTTCCTATCTTCCGTCAATGCTTTCTTTCTTTCTTTCTTTCTTTCTTTTTTTATCCTATCTTCCGTCAATGCTTTCTTTCTTTCTTTCTTTCTTTTTTCTTTCTTTCTTTCTATCTTCTGTCAATGCTTTCTTTCTTTTTTCTTTCTTTCTTTCCTTCTTTCTTCCTATATTCCGTCAATGCTTTCTTTCTGTCTTTCTTTCTTTCTTTCTTTCTTTTTTTCATCCTATCTTTCATCAATGTTTTCTTTCCTTCTTTCTTTCTTTCTTCCTATCTTCCATCAATGGTTTCTTTCTTTCTTTCTTTCTTTCTTTCTTTCTTTCTTTCTTTCTTTCTTCCTATCTTCCGTCAATGCTTTTTACTTTTTTCTTTCTTTCTTTCTGTCTTCCTATCTTCCGCCAATGCTTTCTTTCTTTCTTTCTTTCTTTGTTTCTTTCTTTTTATTCTTACTTTCTTTCTTTCTTTCTTTCTTCCTATCTTCCGTCAATGCTTTTTTTCTTTTTTTCTTTCTTTCTTTCTTCCTATCTTTCGTCAATGCTTTCTTTCTTTCTTTCTTTCTTACTTTCTTTCTATCTTTCTTTCTTTCTTTTTCTTCCTATCTTCCGTCAATGCTTTCTGCTTTCTTTCTTTCTTTCTTTCTTTCTTCTTTCCTATCTTAAGTCAATGCTTTCTTTCTTTATTCTTTCTTTCTTTCTATCTTCCGTCAACGCTTTCTTTCTTTTTTCTTTCTTTCTTTCTTTCTTCCTATCTTCCGTCAATGTTTTCTTTTTTCTTTCTTACTTTCTTTCTTTCTTTCTTTTTCCTTCTGCCCAACGTTTCTTTGTTTCTTTCATTCGTTCTCTCTTTCTCCCACTTTCTTTCTTTCTTTCTTCCTATCTTCCGTCAATGCTTTCTTTGTTTCTTTCTTTCTTTCTTCCTATCTTCCGTCAATGCTTTCTTTCTTTCTTTCTTTCTTTCTTTTTTTATCCTATCTTCCGTCAATGCTTTCTTTCTTTCTTTCTTTCTTTTTTCTTTCTTTCTTTCTATCTTCTGTCAATGCTTTCTTTCTTTTTTCTTTCTTTCTTTCCTTCTTTCTTCCTATATTCCGTCAATGCTTTCTTTCTGTCTTTCTTTCTTTCTTTCTTTCTTTCTTTCATCCTATCTTTCATCAATGTTTTCTTTCCTTCTTTCTTTCTTTCTTCCTATCTTCCATCAATGCTTTCTTTCTTTCTTTCTTTCTTTCTTTCTTTCTTTCTTTCTTTCTTCCTATCTTCCATCAATGCTCTCTGTCTTTCTTTCTTTCTTTCTTTCTTTCATCGTATATTTCGTCAATGCTTTCTTCCTTTCTTTCTTTCTTTCTTTCTTTCTTCCTATCTTCCGTCAATGCTTTTTTCTTTTTTTTTCTTTCTTTCTGTCTTCCTATCTTCCGTCAATGCTTTCTCTTTTCTTTCTTTCTTATTTCTTTCTTTCTTTCTTTCTTTCTTCCTATCTTCCGTCAATGCTTTCTTTTTTCTTTCTTTCTTTCTTTTTTTCTTTCTGTCTTTCTTTCTTTCTTTCTTCCTTCCTATCTTCCGTCAATGCTTGCTTACTTTCTTTCTTTCTTTCTTTCTTTCTTTCTTTCCTTTTCTTCCTATCTTCCGTCAATGCTTTCTTTTTTTCTTTCTTTCTTTCGTTCGTTCTTTCTTCTTTCCTATCTGCCGTGAATGATTTCTTTCTTTCTATCTATCTATCTTTCTTTCTTACTTACTTACTTTCTTTCTTTCTTTCTTTTTCTTCCTATCTTCCGTCACTGCTTTCTTTTTTCTTTCTTTCTTTCGTTCTTTCTTCCTTCTTTCCTATCTTCCGACAATGTTTTCTTTCTTTCTTTCTTTCTTTCTATCTTCCGTCAACGCTTTCTTTCTTTTTTCTTTCTTTCTTTCTTTCCTCATATCATCCGTCAATGCTTTCTTTTTTCTTTCTTTCTTTCTTTCTTTCT
>JBAJHW010000018.1:3809861-3811611 GCA_037013535.1 Intellagama lesueurii | reverse complement strand
AGAAAGAGAGAAAGAAAGAAAGAAAGAAAGCATTGACGGAAAATATTAATAAAGAAAGAAAGAAAGAAAGTGGGAGAAAGAGAGAATGAATGAAAGAAAGAAAGAAATGTTGGGCAGAAGAAATAAGAAAGAAGAAAGAAAGTAAGAAAGAAAAAAGATAGCATTGACGGAAGATAGGAAGAAAGAAGAAAGAAAGAAAAAAGAAAGAAAGTGTTGACGGAAGATAGAAAGAAAGAAAGAAAGAAAGAAAGCATTGACGGAAGATAGGAAAGAAGAAACAAAGAAAGAAAGTGGTAAAAAAGAAAGAAAGAAAGAAAAAAAGAGATAAAGAAAGAAAGAAAGCATTGACGAGAGATAGGATAAAAGAAAGAAAGAAAGAAAGAAAGAAAGAAGAAAGCATTGACGGAAGATAGGAAAAAAGAAAGAAAGAAAGAAAGAGGGAGAAAGAGAGAATGAATGAAAGAAAGAAAGAAAGCATTGACGAAAGATAGGAAGAAAGAAAGAAAGAAAAATAGAAAAAAGCATTGACGGAAGAAAGGAAGAAAGAAAGAAAGAAAGAAACGAAGAGGAAAGAAAGAAAGAAAGAAAGAAAGAAAGAAAGAAAGAAAGAAAGAAAGAAAGCATTGACGGAAGATAGGAAGAAAGAAAAAAAAGAAAGAATGTAAGAAACAAACAAAGAAAGATAGAAAGAAAGAAAGAAAGAAAGTTAGAAAGAAAGAAAGAAAGAAAGAAAGAAAGAAAGAACGAACGAAAGAAAGGCATTGACGGAAGATAGGAAGAAATAAAGAAAGAAAGAAAAAAGAAAGAAAGCGTTGACGGAAGATAGAAAGAAAGAAAGAATAAAAGAAAGAAAGCATTGACGGAAGATAGGAAGAAAAAGAAAGAAAGAAAGATAGAAAGAAAGAAAGAAAGAAAGAAAGCATTGACGAAAGATAGGAAGAAAGAAAGAAAGAAAAATAGAAAAAAAGCATTGACGGAAGAAAGGAAGAAAGAAAGAAAGAAAGAAACGAAGAAGGAAAGAAAGAAAGAAAGAAAGAAAGAAAGAAAGAAAGCATTGGCGGAAGATAGGAACACAGAAAGATAGAAAGAAAAAAGAAAAAAGCATTGACGGAAGATAGGAAGAAAGAAAGAAAGAAAGAAAGAAAGAAAGAAAGAAAGAAAGAAAGAAAGAAAGAAAGAAAGAAAGAAAGAAGAATAAAAGAAAGAAAGAAGAAAGAAAGCATTGGCGGAAGATAGGAAGACAGAAAGAAAGAAAGAAAAAAGAGAAAAGCATTGACGGAAGATAGGAAGAAAGAAAGAAAGAAAGAAAGAAAGAAAGAAAGAAAGAAAGAAAGAAAGAAAGAAAGAAAGAATAAAAGAAAGAAAGAAAGAAAGAAAGCATTGGCGGAAGATAGGAAGACAGAAAGAAAGAAAGAAAAAAGAGACAAGCATTGACGGAAGATAGGAAGAAAGAAAGAAAGAAAGAAAGTAAGCAAGCAAGCATTTACGGAAGATAGGATGAAAGAAAGAAAGAAAGAAAGAAAGAAAGAAAGAAAGAAAGAAAGAAAGAAAGAAAGAAAGAAGAAAGAAAGAAAGCATAGGCGGAAGATAGGAAGAAAGAAAGAAAGAAAGAAAGAAAGAAAGAAAGAAAGAAAGAAAACATTGACGGAAGATTGGAATAAAGAAAGAAAGTAAGAAAGAAAATGGGAGAAAGAGAGAATGAATGAAAGATAGAAAGAAATGTTGGGCAGAAGGTAAAAAGAAAGAAAGA
>JBAJHW010000018.1:3799861-3802361 GCA_037013535.1 Intellagama lesueurii | reverse complement strand
GGGAGAAAGAGAGAATGAATGAAAGAGTCAAAGAAATGTTGGGCAGAAGGAAAAAGAAAGAAAGAAAGAAAGTAAGAAAGAAAAAAGAAAGCATTGACGGAAGATAGGAAGAAAGAAAGAAAGAAATAAAAAAGAAAGAAAGCGTTGACGGAAGATAGAGAGAAAGAAAGAATAAAAGAAAGAAAGCATTGACGGAAGATAGGAAAGAAGAAAGAAGAAGAAAGAAAGCAGAAAGCATTGACGGAAGATAGGATGAAAAGGAAAGAAAGAAAGAAAGATAGAAAGAAAGTAAGAAAGAAAGATAGAAAGAAAGAAAGCATTGACGAAAGATAGGAAGAAAGAACGAAAGAAAAAAAAGAAAAAAGCATTGACGGAAGATAGGAAGAAAGAAAGAAAGAAAGAAAGTAAGATGGAAAGAAAGAAAGAAAGAAAGAAAGAAAGAAAGAAAGAAAGAAAGAAAGCATTGGCGGAAGATAGGAAGACAGAAAGAAAGAAAGAAAAAAGAGAAAAGCATTGACGGAAGATAGAAAGAAAGAAAGAAAGATAGAAAGAAAGAAAGAAAGAAAGAAAGAAAGAAAGTAAGCAAGCAAGCATTTACGGAAGATAGGAAGAAAAAAAGAAAGAAAGAAAGAAAGAAAGAAAGAAAGAAAGAAAGAAAGAAAGAAAGAAAGAAAGAAACCATTGACGGAAGATAGGAAGAAAGAAAGAAAGAAAAAAGAAAGAAAGCATTGACGGAAGATAGAAACAAAGAAAGAAAAAAAGAAAGAAAGAAAGAAAGAATGAAAGAAAGAAAGCAAGCATTGACTTAAGATAGGAAGAAAGAAAGAAAGAAAACATTGATGAAAGATAGGATGAAAGAAAGAAAGAAAGAAAGAAAGCAGGTAAGCATTGACGGAAGATAGGAAGAAAGAAAGAAAGAAAACATTAACGGAAGATAGGAAGAAAGAAGGAAAGAAAGAAAGAAAAAAGAAAGAAAGCATTGACGGAAGATAGGAAGAAAGAAAGAAAGAAAGTGGGAGAAAGAGAGAATGAATGAAAGAAACAAAGAAATGTTGGGCAGAAGGAAAAAGAAAGAAAGAAAGATAGTAAGAAAGAAAGAAGAAAGTATTGACGGAAGATAGGAAGAAAGAAAGAAAGAAAAAAAAAGAAAGAAAGCGTTGACAGAAGATAGAAAGAAAGAAAGAATAAAAGAAAGAAAGCATTGACGGAAGATACGAAAGAAGAAAGAAAGAAAGAAAGAAAGCAGAAAGCATTGACGGAAGATAGGAAGAAAAAGAAAGAAAGAAAGAAATATAGAAAGAAAGTTAGATAGAAAGATAGAAAGAAAGAAAGCATTGACGAAACATAGGAAGAAAGAAAGAAAAAAAGAAAAAAGCATTGACGGAAGATAGGAAGAAAGAAAGAAAGAAAGAAAGTAAGAAGGAAAGAAAGAAAGAAAGAAAGAAAGAAAGAAAGCATTGGCGGAAGATAGGAAGACAGAAAGAAAGAAAGAAAAAGAGAAAAGCATTGACGGAAGATAGGAAGAAAGAAAGAAAGAAAGATAGAAAGAAAGAAAGAAAGAAAGAAAGAAAGAAAGTAAGCAAGCAAGCATTTACGGAAGATCGGAGGAAAGAAAGAAAGAAAGAAAGAAAGAAAGAAAGAAAGAAAGAAAGAAAGAAAGAAACCATTGACGGAAGATAGGAAGAAAGAAAGAAAGAAAAAAGAAAGAAAGCATTGACGGAAGATAGAAAGAAAGAAAGAAAAAAAGAAATAAAGAAAGAAAGAAAGCATTGACATAAGATAGGAAGAAAGAAAGAAAGAAAGAAAACATTGATGAAAGATAGGATGAAAGAAAGAAAGAAAGAAAGCAGGCAAGCATTGACGTATGATAGGAAGAAAGAAAGAAAGAAAGAAAACATTGACGGAAGATAGGAAGAAAGAAAGAAAGAAAGAAAGAAAGAAAGAAAGAAAGAAAGAATAAAAGAAAGAAAGAAAGAAAGAAAGCATTGGCGGAAGATAGGAAGACAGAAAAAAGAAAGAAAAAAGAGAAAAGCATTGACGGAAGATAGGAAGAAAGAAAGAAAGAACGATAGAAAGAAAGAAAGAAAGAAAGAAAGAAAGAAAGAAAGAAAGCAAGCAAGCATTTACGGAAAATAGGAAGAAAGAAAAAAAGAAAGAAAGAAAGAAAGAAAGAAAGAAAGAAAGAAAGAAAGAAAGCATTGACGTAAGATAGGAAGAAAGAAAGAAAGAAAGAAAACATTGATGAAAGATAGGATGAAAGAAAGAAAGAAAGAAAGCAGGCAAGCATTGACGGAAGATAGGAAGAAAGAAAGAAAGAAAGAAAACATTGACGGAAGATAGGAAGAAAGAAAGAAAGAAAGAAAGAAAGAAAGAAAGAAAGAAAGAAAGAAAGAAAAAAGCATTGACGGAAGATAGGAAGAAAGAAAGAAAAAAAGAAAGAAAAAAAGAAAGCATTGATAAAAGATAGGATGAAAGAAAGAAAGAAAGAAAGAAAGAAAGA
>JBAJHW010000018.1:3789861-3794861 GCA_037013535.1 Intellagama lesueurii | reverse complement strand
GATAGAAAGAAAGAAAGAAAGAAAGAAAGTAAGCAAGCAAGCATTTACGGAAAATAGGAAGAAGAAAAAAAGAAAGAAATAAATAAAGAAAGAAAGAAAGAAAGAAAGAAAGCATTGACGTAAGATAGGAAGAAAGAAAGAAAGAAAGAAAACATTGATGAAAGATAGGATGAAAGAAAGAAAGAAAGAAAGCAGGCAAGCATTGACGGAAGATAGGAAGAAAGAAAGAAAGAAGAAAACATTGACGGAAGATAGGAAGAAAGAAAGAAAGAAAGAAAGAAAGAAAGAAAGAAAGAAAGAAAGAAAGAAAGAAAGAAAGAAAGAAAGAAAGAAAGAAAGAAAGAAAGAAAAAAGCATTGACGGAAGATAGGAAGAAAGAAAGAAAAAAAGAAAGAAAAAAAGAAAGCATTGATAAAAGATAGGATGAAAGAAAGAAAGAAAGAAAGAAAGAAAGAAAGAAAGAAAGAAAGAAAGAAAGAAAAAAGCATTGACGGAAGATAGGAAGAAAGAAAGAAAAAAAGAAAGAAAAAAAGAAAGCATTGATAAAAGATAGGATGAAAGAAAGAAAGAAAGAAGAAAGAAAGAAAGAAAGAAAGAAGAAAGAAAGAAAGAAAACATTGACGGACGATAGGAATAAAGAAAGAAAGAAAGAAAGAAAGTGGGAGAAAGAGAGAAGGAATGAAAGAAGAAAGAAATGTTGGGCAGAAGGAAAAAGAAAGAAAGAAAGAAAGTAAGAAAGAAAAAGAAAGCATTGACGGAAGATAGGAAGAAAAGTAAGAAAGAAAGAAAGAAAGAAAGTAAGTAAGTAAGAAAGAAAGAAAGATAGATAGAAAGAAAGTAAGCATTGACGGAATATAGGAAGAAAGAAAGAAAGAGAGAAAAAAGCATTGACGGAAGATAGGAAGAAAGAAAGAAAGAAAGAAAGAAAGAAAGAAAGAAAGAAAGAAAGCGTTGACGGAAGATAGAAAGAAAGAAAGAAAGAATGCATTGGCGGAAGATAGGAAAGTAGAAAGAAAGAAAGAAAGAAAGAAAGAAAAAAACATTGACGGAAGATAGGAAGAAAAGAAAAAAAAAGAAGAAAGAAAGAAAGAAAGAAAGAAAGAAAGAAAGAAAGAAAGAAAGAAAGAAAGAAAGAAGAAAGTGGGAGAAAGAGAGAATGAATGAAAGAAAGAAGAAATGTTGGGCAGAAGGAAAAAGAAAAAAAGAAAGAAAGTAAGAAAGAAAAAAGAAAGCATTGACGTCAGATAGGAATAAAGAAAGAAAGTAGGAAAGAAAGTGGGAGAAAGAGAGAATGAATGAAAGAAAGAAAGAAATGTTGGGCAGAAGGTAATAAAAGAAAGAGAAAGTAGGAAAGAAAAAAGAAAGCATTGACGGAAGATAGTAAGAAAGAAAGAAAGAAAGAAAAAAGAAAGAAAGCGTTGACGGAAGATAGAAAGAAAGAAAGAAAGAATGCATTGGCGGAAGATAGGAAAGTAGAAAGAAAGAAAGAAAGAAAGAAAGAAAGAAAAAACATTGACGGAAGATAGGAAGAAAAAGAAAGAAAGAAAGAAAGAAAGAAAGAAAAAAAAGCATTGATGGAAGATAGGAAGAAAGAAAGAAAAAGAAAGAAAGCATTGATGAAAGATAGGATGATAGAAAGTGAGAAAGAAAGAAAGAAAGAAAGAAAGCATTGACGGAAAATATTAATAAAGAAAGAAAGAAAGAAGAAAGTGGGAGAAAGAGAGAATAAATGAAAGAAAGAAAGAAATGTTGGGCAGAAGGAAAAAGAAAGAAAGAAAGAAAGTAAGAATGAAAGAAAGAAAAAGCATTGACGGAAGATAGGAAGAAAGATAGGAAGAAAGAAAGAAAGAAAGAAAGAAAGAAAGAAAGAAAGAAAGAACGAAAGAAAGAAAGAAAGAAAGAAAGAAAGCATTGATGAAAGATAGGATGAAAGAAAGAAAGAAAGAAAGCAGGCAAGCATTGACGGAAGATAGGAAGAAAGAAAGAAAGAAAGAAAACATTGACGGAAGATAGGAAGAAAGAAAGAAAGAAAGAAAGAAAGAAAGAAAGAGGGAGAAAGAGAGAATGAATGAAAGAAAGAAATGGTGGGCAGAAGGAAAAAGAAAGAAAGAAAGAAAGAAAGAAAAAAGAAAGCATTGATGGAAGATAGGAAGAAAGAAAGAAAGAAAGAAAGAAAGAAAGCATTGACGGAAGATAGGAAGAAAGAAAGAAAAAAGAAAGAAAGAAAGAAAGAAAGCATTGACGGAAGATAGGATGAAAGAAAGAAAGAAAGAAAGCAAGAAAGAACGAAAGAAAGAAAGATAGCATTGACGGAAGATAGGAAGAAAGAAAGAAAGAAAGAAAGAAAAAAGCATTGACGGAAGATAGGAAGAAAAAGAAAGAAAGAAAGAAAGATAGAAAGAAAGTAAGATAGAAAGATAGAAAGAAAGAAAGCAGAAAGCATTGACGGAAGATAGGAAGAAGAAGAAAGAAAGAAAGAAAGATAGAAAGAAAGTAAGATAGAAAGATAGAAAGAAAGAAAGCATTGACGAAAGATAGGAAGAAAGAAAGAAAAAAAGAAAAAAGCATTGACGGAAGATAGGAAGAAAGAAAGAAAGAAAGAAAGTAAGAAGGAAAGAAAGAAAGAAAGAAAGAAAGAAAGAAAGAAAGAAAGAAAGAAAGAAAGAAAGAAAGAAAGCATTGTCGGAAGATAGGAAGACAGAAAGAAAGAAAAAAGAAAGAAAGCATTGACGGAAGATAGAAAGAAAGAAAGAAAAAAAGAAAGAAAGAAAGAAAGAAAGCATTGACGTAAGATAGGAAGAAAGAAAGAAAGAAAGAAAGAAAACATTGATGAAAGATAGGATGAAAGAAAGAAAGAAAGAAAGCAGGCAAGCATTGACGTAAGATAGGAAGGAAGAAAGAAAGAAAGAAAGAAAACATTGACGGAAGATAGGAAGAAAGAAAGAAAGAAAGAAAGAAAGAAAGAAAGAAAGAAAGAAAGAAAGAATAAAAGAAAGAAAGAAAGAAAGAAAGCATTGGCGGAAGATAGGAAGACAGAAAGAAAGAAAGAAAAAAGAGAAAAGCATTGACGGAAGATAGGAAGAAAGAAAGAAAGAACGATAGAAAGAAAGAAAGAAAGAAAGAAAGTAAGCAAGCAAGCATTTACGGAAAATAGGAAGAAAGAAAAAAAGAAAGAAAGAAAGAAAGAAAGAAAGCATTGACGTAAGATAGGAAGAAAGAAAGAAAGAAAGAAAGAAAGAAAAGAATGCATTGATGAAAGATAGGATGAAAGAAAGAAAGAAAGAACGAGAACATTGCCGAACGATAGGAATAAAGAAAGAAAGAAGGAAAGAAAGTGGGAGAAAGAGAGAATGAATGAAAGAAACAAAGAAATGTTGGGCAGAAGGAAAAAGAAAGAAAGAAAGAAAGAAAGAAAGAAAAAAGAAAGTATTGACGGAAGATAGGAAGAAAGAAAGAAAGAAATAAAAAAGAAAGAAAGCGTTGACGGAAGATACAAAGAAAGAAAGAATAAAAGAAAGAAAGCATTGACGGAAGATCGGAAAGAAGAAAGAAAGAAAGAAAGAAAGAAAGCAGAAAGCATTGACGGAAGATAGGAATAAAAAGAGAGAAAGAAAGAAAGATAGAAAGAAAGTAAGATAGAAAGATAGAAAGAAAGAAAGCAGAAAGCATTGATGGAAGATAGGAAGAAAAAGAAAGAAAGAAAGAAAGATAGAAAGAAAGTAAGATAGAAAGATAGAAAGAAAGAAAGCATTGACGAAAGATAGGAAGAAAGAAAGAAAAAAAGAAAAAAGCATTGACGGAAGATAGGAAGAAAGAAAGAAAGAAAGAAAGTAAGAAGGAAAGAAAGAAAGAAAGAAAGAAAGAAAGAAAGAAAGAAAGAAAGAAAGAAAGAATGAAAGAAAGCATTGGCGGAAGATAGGAAGACAGAAAGAAAGAAAGAAAAAAGAGAAAAGCATTGACGGAAGATAGGAAGAAAGAAAGAAAGAAAGAAAGAAAGAAAGAAAGAAAGAAAGAAAGAAAGTAAGCAAGCAAGCATTTACGGAAGATCGGAAGAAAGAAAGAAAGAAAGAAAGAAAGAAAGAAAGAAAGAAACCATTGACGGAAGATAGGAAGAAAGAAAGAAAGAAAAAAGAAAGAAAGCATTGACGGAAGATAGAAAGAAAGAAAGAAAGAAAGAAAGAAAGAAAGAAAGAAAGAAAGAAAGAAAGAAAGAAAGCATTGACGTAAGATAGGAAGAAAGAAAGAAAGAAAGAAAACATTGATGAAAGATAGGATGAAAGAAAGAAAGAAAGAAAGCAGGCAAGCATTGACGTAAGATAGGAAGGAAGAAAGAAAGAAACAAGGAAAACATTGACGGAAGATAGGAAGAAAGAAAGAAAGAAAGAAAGAAAGAAAGAAAGAAAGAAAGAAAGAAAGAAAGAAAGAAAGAAAGAAAGAAAGAATAAAAGAAAGAAAGAAAGAAAGCATTGGCGGAAGATAGGAAGACAGAAAGAAAGAAAGAAAAAAGAGAAAAGCATTGACGGAAGATAGGAAGAAAGAAAGAAAGAACGATAGAAAGAAAGAAAGAAAGAAAGAAAGTAAGCAAGCAAGCATTTACGGAAAATAGGAAGAAAGAAAAAAAGAAAGAAAGAAAGAAAGAAAGAAAGAAAGCATTGACGTAAGATAGGAAGAAAGAAAGAAAGAAAGAAAGAAAGAAAGAAAGAAAGAAAAGAATGCATTGATGAAAGATAGGATGAAAGAAAGAAAGAAAGAACGAAAACATTGCCGAACGATAGGAATAAAGAAAGAAAGAAAGAAAGAAAGTGGGAGAAAGAGAGAATGAATGAAAGAAACAAAGAAATGTTGGGCAGAAGGAAAAAGAAAGAAAGTAAGAAAGAAAAAAGAAAGCATTGACGGAAGATAGGAAGAAAGAAAGAAAGAAATAAAAAAGAAAGAAAGCGTTGACGGAAGATACAAAGAAAGAAAGAATAAAAGAAAGAAAGCATTGACTGAAGATCGGA
>JBAJHW010000018.1:3774861-3777361 GCA_037013535.1 Intellagama lesueurii | reverse complement strand
AAGAAAGAAAGAAAGAAAGAAAGCATTGACGGAAGATAGGAAGAAAGAAAGAAAGAAAGTGGGAGAAAGAGAGAATGAATGAAAGAAACAAAGAAATGTTGGGCAGAAGGAAAAAGAAAGAAAGAAAGAAAGTAAGAAAGAAAAAAGAAAGCATTGACGGAAGATAGGAAGAAAGAAAGAAAGAAAGAAAAAAGAAAGAAAGCGTTGACAGAAGATAGAAAGAAAGAAAGAATAAAAGAAAGAAAGCATTGACGGAAGATACGAAAGAAGAAAGAAAGAAAGAAAGAAAGCAGAAAGCATTGACGGAAGATAGGAAGAAAAAGAAAGAAAGAAAGAAAGATAGAAAGAAAGTAAGAAAGAAAGATAGAAAGAAAGAAAGCATTGACGAAAGATAGGAAGAAAGAAAGAAAGAAAAAAAAGAAAAAAGCATTGACGGAAGATAGGAAGAAAGAAAGAAAGAAAGTAAGAAGGAAAGAAAGAATGAAAGAAAGAAAGAAAGAAAGAAAGAAAGAAAGCATTGGCGGAAGATAGGAAGAAAGAAAGAAAGATAGAAAGAAAGAAAGATAGAAAGAAAGTAAGCAAGCAAGCATTTACGGAAGATAGGAAGAAAGAAAAAAGAAAGAAAGAAAGAAAGAAAGAAAGAAAGAAAGAAAGAAACCATTGAAAGAAGATAGGAAGAAAGAAAGAAAGAAAAAAGAAAGAAAGCATTGACGGAAGACAGAAAGAAAGAAAGAAAAAAGAAAGAAAGAAAGAAAGAAAGCATTGACTTAAAATAGGAAGAAAGAAAGAAAGAAAGAAAACATTGATGAAAGATAGGATGAAAGAAAGAAAGAAAGAAAGAAAGAAAGCAGGCAAGCATTGACGGAAGATAGGAAGAAAGAAAGAAAGAAAACATTGACGGAAGATAGGAAGAAAGAAAGAAAGAAAGGAAGAAAAAAGCATTGACGGAAGATAGGAAGAAAGAAAGAAAGAAAGAAAGAAAAGAATGCATTGATGAAAAATAGGATGAAAGAAAGAAAGAAAGAACGAAAACATTGCCGAACGATAGGAATAAAGAAAGAAAGAAAGAAAGAAAGTGGGAGAAAGAGAGAATGAATGAAAGAAACAAAGAAATGTTGGGCAGAAGGAAAAAGAAAGAAAGAAAGAAAGTAAGAAAGAAAAAAGAAAGCATTGACGGAAGATAGGAAGAAAGAAAGAAAGAAAGAAAGAAAAAAGAAAGAAAGCGTTGACGGAAGATACAAAGAAAGAAAGAATAAAAGAAAGAAAGCATTGACGGAAGATCGGAAAGAAGAAAGAAAGAAAGAAAGAAAGAAAGCAGAAAGCATTGACGGAAGATAGGAAGAAAAAGAAAGAAAGAAAGAAAGATAGAAAGAAAGTAAGAAAGAAGGATAGAAAGAAAGAAAGCATTGACGAAAGATAGGAAGAAAGAAAGAAAGAAAAAAAAGAAAAAAGCATTGACGGAAGATAGGAAAAAAGAAAAAAAGAAAGAAAGTAAGAAGGAAAGAAAGAAAGAAAGAAAGAAAGAAAGCATTGGCGGAAGATAGGAAGACAGAAAGAAAGAAAGAAAAAGAGAAAAGCATTGACGGAAGATAGGAAGAAAGAAAGAAAGAAAGATAGAAAGAAAGAAAGAAAGAAAGAAAGAAAGAAAGTAAGAAAGAAAGATAGATAGATAGAAAGAAAGTAAGCATTGACGGAATATAGGAAGAAAGAAAGAAAGAAAGAAAGAGAGAAAAAAGCATTGACGGAAGATAGGAAGAAAGAAAGAAAGAAAGAAAGAAAGAAACTAAGTTAGTAAGTAAGCAAGCATTGACGGAAGATAGGAAGAAAGAAAGAAAGAAAGAAAGAAAAAAGAAAGCATTGACGGAACATAGGAAGAAAGAAAGAAAGAAAGAAAGAAAGAAAGAAAGAAAGAAAGAAAGAAAGCAAGAAAGAAAAAAGAAAGACAGAAAGCATTGATAAAAGATAGGATGAAAGAAAGAAAGAAAGAAAGAAAGAAAGAAAGAAAGAAAGAAAGAAAACATTGACGGACGATAGGAAGAAAGAAAGAAAGAAAGAAAGAAAGTGGGAGAAAGAGAGAATGAATGAAAGAAGAAAGAAATGTTGGGCAGAAGGAAAAAGAAAGAAAGAAAGTAAGAAAGAAAAAAGAAAGCATTGACGGAAGATAGGAAGAAAAGTAAGAAAGAAAGAAAGAAAGAAAGAAAGTAAGAAAGAAAGATAGATAGATAGAAAGAAAGTAAGCATTGACGGAATATAGGAAGAAAGAAAGAAAGAAAGAGAGAAAAAAGCATTGACGGAAGATAGGAAGAAAGAAAGAAAGAAAGAAAGAAACTAAGTTAGTAAGTAAGCAAGCATTGACGGAAGATAGGAAGAAAGAAAGAAAGAAAGAAAGAAAAAAGAAAGCATTGACGGAACATAGGAAGAAAGAAAGAAAGAAAGAAAGAAAGAAAGAAAGAAAGAAAGAAAGAAAGAACGCATTGACGGATGATAGGAAGACAGAAAG
>JBAJHW010000018.1:3749415-3751915 GCA_037013535.1 Intellagama lesueurii | reverse complement strand
TTTCTTTCTTTCTTTCTTCCTATCTTCCGTCAATGCTTTCTTTCTTTCTTTCTTTCTTTCTTTCTTTCTTTCTTTCTTTCTTTCTTTCTTTCTTTCTTTTTTTCTTTCTTTTTTTCTATGCTTTCTTTCTTTCTCCCACTTTCTTTCTTTCTTTCTTCCTATCTTCCGTCAATGCTTTCCTTCTTTCTTTCTTTCCTTCTTTCTTTCTTTCTTTCTTTCTTTCTTTCTTTCTTTCTTTCTTTCTTTCTTTCTTTCTTTCTTTCATCCTATCTTCCGTCAATGCTTGCCTGCTTTATTTCTTTCTTTCTCTTTTTCTTTCATCCTATCTTTCATCAATGTTTTCTTTCTTTCTTTCTTTCTTCCTATCTTCCGTCAATGGTTTCTTTCTTTCTTTCTTTCTTTCTATCATTCTTCCTTTCTTTCTTTTTTCTTTCTTTCTTTCTTTCTTTCTTTCTTTCTTTCTTTCTTTCTTTCTTTCTTTCTTTCTTTCATCCTATCTTCCGTCAATGCTTGCCTGCTTTCTTTCTTTCTTTCTTTCTCTTTTTCTTTCATCCTATCTTTCATCAATGTTTTCTTTCTTTCTTTCTTTCTTTCTTCCTATCTTCCGTCAATGCTTTCTTTCTTTCTTTCTTTCTTTCTTTCTTTCTTTCATCCTATCTTCCGTCAATGCTTTCTTTCTTTATTTCTTTCTTTCTTTCTTTCATCCTATCTTCCGTCAATGCTTTCTTTCTTTCTTTCTTTTTTCTTTCTTTCTTTTTATCTTCCGTCAATGCTTTCTTTCTTTGTTTTTTCTTTCTTTCTTTCTTTCTTCCTATCTTCCGTCAATTCTTTCTTTCTTTCTTTCTTTCTTTCTTTCTTCCATCAATGCTTTCTTTTTTCTTTCTTTCTTTCTTTCTTTCTTTCTTTCTTTCTTTCTTTCTTTCTTTCTTTCTTTCTTTCTTTCTTTCTTTTTCCTTTTGCCCACCATTTTTTCATTCATTCTCTCTTTCTCCCACTTACTTACTTTCTTTCTTTCTTTCTTTCTTTCTTTCTTTCTTTCTTTCTTTCTTTCTTTCTTTCTTTCTTTCTTTCTTTCTTTCTTTCTTTCTTTCTTCATATCTTCCGTCAATGCTTTCTTTCTTTCTTTCTTTCTTTCTTTCATCGTATCTTTCATCAATGCTTTCTTTTTTTCTTTCATATTTTCTTCCTATCTTCCATCAATGCTTTTTTCTTTCTTTCTTTCTTTCTTTCTTTCTTTCTTTCTTTCTTTCTTTCTTTCTTTCTTTCTTTCTTTCTTTCTTTCTTTCTTTCTTTCTTTCTTTCTTTCTTTCTTTCTTTCGTCCTATCTTCCGTCAATGCTTGAGTGCTTTCTTTCTTTCTATGTTTCTTTTTTTCTTTCATCCTATCTTTCATCAATGTTTTCTTTCTTTCTTTCTTTCTTCCTATCTTCCGTCAATGCTTTCTTTCTTTCTTTCTTTCTTTCTTTTTTTCTTTCTTTCTTTCTTTCTTCCTATCTTCCGTCAATGCTTTCTTTCTTTCTTTCTTTCTTTCATCCTATCTTTCATCAATGCTTTCTTTTTTTCTTTCTTTCTTTCTTCCTATCATCCATCAATGCTTTTTTCTTTCTTTCTTTCTTTCTTTCTTTCTTCCTATCTTCCGTCAATGCTTGCCTGCTTTCTTTCTTTCTATCTTTCTTTTTTCTTTCATCCTATCTTTCATCAATGTTTTCTTTCTTTCTTTCATCCTATCTTCTGTCAATGCTTTCCTTCTTTCTTTCTTTTTTCTTTCTTTCTTTTTATCTTCCGTCAATGCTTTCTTTCTTTTTTCTTTCTTTCTTTCTTTCTTTTTCCTTCTGCCCAACATTTATTTGTTTCTTTCATTCATTCTCTCTTTCTCCCACTTTCTTTCTTTCTTTCTTCCTATCTTCCGTCAATGCTTTCTTTCTTTCTTTCTTTCTTTCTTTCCTTCATCCTTTCTTCCGTCAATGCTTTCTTTCTTTCTTTTTTTCTTTCTTTCTTTCTATCCTCCGTCAATGCTTTCTTTCTTTTTTTCTTTCTTTCTTTCTTTCTTTCTTCCTATCTTCCATCAATGCTTTCTTTCTTTCTTTCTTTCTTTCATTCCTTCTTTCTTTCTTTCTTTCTTTCTTTCTTTCTTTCTTCCTATCTTCCGTCAATGCTTGCTTACTTACTAACTTAGTTTCTTCCTTTCTTTCTCTCTTTCTTTCTTCCTATCTTCCGTCAATGCTTTTTTCTTTCTTTCTTTCTTTCTTTCTTTCTTTCTTTCTTCTTTCCTATCTTCCGTCAATGCTTTCTTTCTTTCTTTCAATCTTCCGTCAACGCTTTCTTTCATTTTTCTTTCTTTCTTTCTTTCTTCCTATCTTCCGTCAATGCTTTCTTTTTTCTTTCTTTCTTTCTTTCTTTCTTTCTTTCTTTTTCCTTCTGCCCAACATTTCTTTCTTCTTTCATTCATTCTCTCTTTCTCCCACTTTCTTTCTTTGTTTCTTTCTTTATTCCTACCGTCC
>JBAJHW010000018.1:3716915-3729415 GCA_037013535.1 Intellagama lesueurii | reverse complement strand
CAATGCTTTCTTTCTTTCTTTCTTTCTTTCTTTCTTTCTCTCATCCTATCTTCCGTCAATGCTTTCTTTCTTTCTTTCTTTCTTTCTTCCTATCTTTCGTCAATACTTTCTTTCTTTCGTTCTTTCTTTCTTCCATCAATGCTTTCTTTTTTCTTTCTTTCTTTCTTTCTTTCTTTCTTTCTTTCTTTCTATCTTTCTTTCTTTCTTTCTTTCTTTCTTTCTTTCTTTCTTTCTTTCTTTCTTTCTTTCTTTCTTTCTTTCTTTCTTTCTCCTTTCCTATCTTCCGTCAATGCTTTCTTTCTTTTATTCTTTCTTTCTTTCTATCTTCCTACATTCTGTCAATGCTTTCTTTTTTCTTTCTTACTTTCTTTCTTTCTTTCTTTTTCCTTCTGCCCAACATTTCTTTGTTTCTTTCATTCATTCTCTCTTTCTCCCACTTTCTTTCTTTCATTCTTAATATCTTTCGTCAATGCTTTCTTTCTTTCTTTCTTTCTTCCTATCTTCCATCAATGCTTTTTTCTTTCTTTCTTTTTTTTTTCTTTCTTCCTATCTTCCGTAAATCCTTGCTTACTTACTTTCTTTCTTTCTTTCTTTCTTTCTCCTTTCCTATCTTCCGTCAATGCTTTCTTTTTTCTTTCTTACTTTCTTTCTTTCTTTCTTTTTCCTTCTGCCCAACATTTCTTCTTTCATTCATTCTCTCTTTCTCCCACTTTCTTTCTTTCTTTCTTTCTTTACTCCTATCGACCGTCAATGTTTTCCTTCTTTCTTTCTTTCTTACTATCTTCCGTCAATGCTTGACAGCTTTCTTTCTTTCTTTCTTTCTTTCTTTTATCCTATATCTCGTCAATGCTTTCTTTCTTTCTTTCTTTCTTTCTTTCTTTCTATCTTCCGTCAATGCTTTCTTTCTTTTTTCTTTCTTTCTTTCTTTCTTCCTATCTTCCGACAATGGTTTCTTTATTTCTTTCTTTCTTTCTTTCTTTTTTCTTTCTTCCTATCTTCCGAAAATGCTTGCTTACTTTCTTTCTTTCTTTCTTTCTATCTTCCTATCTTCTATCAATGCTTTCTTTTTTCTTTCTTACTTTCTTTCTTTCTTTCTTTTTCCTTCTGCCCAACATTTCTTTGTTTCTTTCATTCATTCTCTCTTTCTCCCACTTTCTTTCTTTCATTCTTAATATCTTTCGTCAATGCTTTCTTTCTTTCTTTCTTTCTTTCATCCTATCTTCCGTCAATGCTTTCTTTCTTTCTTTCTTTCTTTCTTTCTTTCTTTCTTTCTTTCTTCCTATCTTTCGTCAATGCTTTCTTTCTTTATTTATTTCTTTCTTCCATCAATGCTTTCTTTTTTCTTTCTTTCTTTCTTTCTTTCTTTCTTTTTCCTTCTGCCCACCATTTCTTTCATTCATTCTCTCTTTCTCCCACTTTCTTTCTTTCTTTCTTTCTTTTTTTCTTTCATCCTATCTTTCATCAATGCTTTCTTTTTTTCTTTCTTTCTTTCTTCCTATCTTCCATCAATGCTTTTTTCTTTCTTTCTTTCTTTTTTCTTTCTTCCTATCTTCCGTAAATCCTTGCTTACTTACTTTCTTTCTTTCTTTCTTTCTTTCTCCTTTCCTATCTTCCGTCAATGCTTTCTTTTTTCTTTCTTACTTTCTTTCTTTCTTTCTTTTTCCTTCTGCCCAACATTTCTTTGTTTCATTCATTCTCTCTTTCTCCCACTTTCTTTCTTTCTTTCTTCCTATCTTCCGTCAATGCTTTCTTTCTTTCTTTCTTTCATCCTATCTTCCGTCAATGCTTTCTTTCTTTCTTTTTTCTTTCTTTCTTTCTATCTTCCGTCAATGCTTTCTTTCATTTTTCTTTCTTTCTTTCTTTCTTCCTTCCTATCTTCCGTCAATGCTTTCTTTTTTCTTTCTTACTTTCCTTCTTTCTTTCTTTTTCCTTCTGCCCAACATTTCTTCTTTCATTCATTCTCTCTTTCTCCCACTTTCTTTCTTTCTTTCTTTCTTTATTCCTATCGTCCGTCAATGTTTTCTTTGTTTCTTTTTTTCTTTCTTTCTTTCTTTCTTTCTTTCTTTCATCCTATCTTTCATCAATGCTTTCTTTTTTTCTTTCTTTCTTTCATCCTATCTTCCATCAATGCTTTTTTCTTTCTTTCTTTCTTTCTTTCTTCCTATCTTCCGTCAATGTTTTCCTTCTTTCTTTCTTTCTTACTATCTTCCGTCAATGCTTGACAGCTTTCTTTCTTTCTTTCTTTCTTTCTTTCTTTCTTTCTTTCATCTTATCTTTCATCAATGTTTTCGTTCTTTCTTTCTTTCTTTCTTCCTATCTTCTGTCAATGCTTTCTTTCTTTCTTTCTTTCCTTCTTTCTTTCTTTCTTTCTATCTTCCGTCAATGCTTTCTTTCTTTTTTCTTTCATTCTTTCTTTCTTCCTATCTTCCGTAAATGCGTCCTTCCTTTCTTTCTTTCTTTCTTTCTTTCTTTCTTTCTTTCTTTCTTTCTCTTTCTTTCTTTCTTTCTTTCTTTCTCCTTTCCTATCTTCCGTCAATGCTTTCTTTCTTTTATTATTTCTTTCTTTCTATCTTCCTATCTTCCGTCAATGCTTTCTTTTTTCTTTCTTTCTTTCTTTCTTTCTTTCTTTCTCCTTTCCTATCTTCCGTCAATGCTTTCTTTCTTTTATTCTTTCTTTCTTTCTATCTTCCTACCTTCTGTCAATGCTTTCTTTTTTCTTTCTTACTTTCTTTCTTTCTTTCTTTTTCCTTCTGCCCAACATTTCTTTGTTTCTTTCATTCATTCTCTCTTTCTCCCACTTTCTTTCTTTCATTCTTAATATCTTTCGTCAATGCTTTCTTTCTTTCTTTCTTTCTTCCTATCTTCCATCAATGCTTTTTTCTTTCTTTCTTTTTTTTTTCTTTCTTCCTATCTTCCGTAAATCCTTGCTTACTTACTTTCTTTCTTTCTTTCTTTCTTTCTCCTTTCCTATCTTCCGTCAATGCTTTCTTTTTTCTTTCTTACTTTCTTTCTTTCTTTCTTTTTCCTTCTGCCCAACATTTCTTCTTTCATTCATTCTCTCTTTCTCCCACTTTCTTTCTTTCTTTCTTTCTTTACTCCTATCGACCGTCAATGTTTTCCTTCTTTCTTTCTTTCTTACTATCTTCCGTCAATGCTTGACAGCTTTCTTTCTTTCTTTCTTTCTTTTATCCTATATCTCGTCAATGCTTTCTTTCTTTCTTTCTTTCTTTCTTTCTTTCTATCTTCCGTCAATGCTTTCTTTCTTTTTTCTTTCTTTCTTTCTTTCTTCCTATCTTCCGACAATGGTTTCTTTATTTCTTTCTTTCTTTCTTTCTTTTTTCTTTCTTCCTATCTTCCGAAAATGCTTGCTTACTTTCTTTCTTTCTTTCTTTCTATCTTCCTATCTTCTATCAATGCTTTCTTTTTTCTTTCTTACTTTCTTTCTTTCTTTCTTTTTCCTTCTGCCCAACATTTCTTTGTTTCTTTCATTCATTCTCTCTTTCTCCCACTTTCTTTCTTTCATTCTTAATATCTTTCGTCAATGCTTTCTTTCTTTCTTTCTTTCTTTCATCCTATCTTCCGTCAATGCTTTCTTTCTTTCTTTCTTTCTTTCTTTCTTTCTTTCTTTCTTCCTATCTTTCGTCAATGCTTTCTTTCTTTATTTATTTCTTTCTTCCATCAATGCTTTCTTTTTTCTTTCTTTCTTTCTTTCTTTCTTTCTTTTTCCTTCTGCCCACCATTTCTTTCATTCATTCTCTCTTTCTCCCACTTTCTTTCTTTCTTTCTTTCTTTTTTTCTTTCATCCTATCTTTCATCAATGCTTTCTTTTTTTCTTTCTTTCTTTCTTCCTATCTTCCATCAATGCTTTTTTCTTTCTTTCTTTCTTTTTTCTTTCTTCCTATCTTCCGTAAATCCTTGCTTACTTACTTTCTTTCTTTCTTTCTTTCTTTCTCCTTTCCTATCTTCCGTCAATGCTTTCTTTTTTCTTTCTTACTTTCTTTCTTTCTTTTTCCTTCTGCCCAACATTTCTTTGTTTCATTCATTCTCTCTTTCTCCCACTTTCTTTCTTTCTTTCTTCCTATCTTCCGTCAATGCTTTCTTTCTTTCTTTCTTTCATCCTATCTTCCGTCAATGCTTTCTTTCTTTCTTTTTTCTTTCTTTCTTTCTATCTTCCGTCAATGCTTTCTTTCATTTTTCTTTCTTTCTTTCTTTCTTCCTTCCTATCTTCCGTCAATGCTTTCTTTTTTCTTTCTTACTTTCTTTCTTTCTTTCTTTTTCCTTCTGCCCAACATTTCTTCTTTCATTCATTCTCTCTTTCTCCCACTTTCTTTCTTTCTTTCTTTCTTTATTCCTATCGTCCGTCAATGTTTTCTTTGTTTCTTTTTTTCTTTCTTTCTTTCTTTCTTTCTTTCTTTCATCCTATCTTTCATCAATGCTTTCTTTTTTTCTTTCTTTCTTTCATCCTATCTTCCATCAATGCTTTTTTCTTTCTTTCTTTCTTTCTTTCTTCCTATCTTCCGTCAATGTTTTCCTTCTTTCTTTCTTTCTTACTATCTTCCGTCAATGCTTGACAGCTTTCTTTCTTTCTTTCTTTCTTTCTTTCTTTCTTTCTTTCATCTTATCTTTCATCAATGTTTTCGTTCTTTCTTTCTTTCTTTCTTCCTATCTTCCGTCAATGCTTTCTTTCTTTCTTTCTTACCTTCTTTCTTTCTTTCTTTCTATCTTCCGTCAATGCTTTCTTTCTTTCTTTTTTCTTTCTTTCTTTTTATCTTCCGTCAATGCTTTCTTTCTTTCTTTCTTTCTTCCATCAATGCTTTCTTTTTTCTTTCTTTCTTTCTTTCTTTCTTTTTCCTTCTGCCCACCATTTCTTTCATTCATTCTCTCTTTCTCCCACTTTCTTTCTTTTTTTCTTTCTTTCTTTCTTTCTTTCATCCTATCTTCCATCAATTCTTTTTTCTTTCTTTCTTTCTTTTTTTTTTCTTCCTATCTTCATTAAATGCTTGCTTACTTACTTACTTACTTTCTTTCTTTCTTTCTTTCTTTCTTTCTTTCTTTCTTTCTTTCTTTCTTTCTCCTTTCCTATCTTCCGACAATTCTTCCTTTTTTCTTTCTTACTTTCTTTCTTTCTTTCTTTTTCCTTCTGCCCAACATTTCTTTGTTTCTTTCATTGATTCTCTCTTTCTCCCACTTTCTGTTTTTCTTTCTTCCTATCTTTCGTCAATGCTTTCTTTCTTTCTTTCTTTCTTTCTTTCATCCTATCTTCCGTCAATGCTTTCTTTCTTTCTTTCTTTCCTTCTTTCTTTCTTCCTATCTTTCGTCAATGCTTTCTTTCTTTCTTTCTTTCTTTCTTTCATCCTATCTTCCTTCAATGCTTTCTTTCTTTCTTTCTTTCTTTCTTCCTTTCTTTCATCCTATCTTCCGTCAATGCTTTCTTTCTTTCTTACTTTCTTTCTTTCTTTCTTTTTCCTTCTGCCCAACATTTCTTCTTTCATTCATTCTCTCTTTCTCCCACTTTCTTTCTTTCTTTCTTTATTCCTATCGTCCGTCAATGTTTTCTTTATTTCTTTCTTTCTTTCTTTCTTTTTTCTTTCTTCCTATCTTCCGTAAATGCTTGCTTACTTACTTACTTACTTACTGTCTTTCTTTCTTTCTTTCTTTCTTACTTTCTTTCTTTCTTTCTTTCTTTCTTTCTTTCTTTCTTTCTCCTTTCCTATCTTCCGACAATGCTTTCTTTTTTCTTTCTTAGTTTCTTTCTTTCTTTCTTTTTCCTTCTGCCCAACATTTCTTTGTTTCTTTCATTCATTCTCTCTTTCTCCCACTTTCTGTCTTTCTTTCTTCCTATCTTTCGTCAATGCTTTCTTTCTTTCTTTCTTTCTTTCTTTCTTTCTTTCTTTCTTTCTTTCATCCTATCTTCCGTCAATGCTTTCTTTCTTTCTTTCTTTCTTTCTTTCTTTCTTTCTTTCTTTCTTCCTATCTTTCGTCAATACTTTCTTTCGTTCGTTCTTTCTTTCTTCCATCAATGCTTTCTTTTTTCTTTCTTTCTTTCTTTCTTTCTTTCTTTCTTTCTTTCTTTCTTTCTTTCTTTCTTTCTTTCTTTCTTTCTCCTTTCCTATCTTCCGTCAATGCTTTCTTTCTTTTTTTCTTTCTTTCTTTCTTCCTATATTCCGTCAATGCTTTCTTTCTCTCTTTCTATCTTTCTTTCTTTCTTACTTTCTTTCTTTCTTTCTTTCTTTTTCTTCCTATCTTCCGTCAATGCATTCTTTCTTTCTTTTTTCTTTCTTTCTTTCTATCTTCCGTCAATGCTTTCTTTCATTTTTCTTTCTTTCTTTCTTTCTTTCTTCCTATCTTCCGTCAATGCTTTCTTTTTTCTTTCTTTCTTTCTTTCTTTCTTTCTTTTTCCTTCTGCCCAACATTTCTTCTTTCATTCATTCTCTCTTTCTCCCACTTTCTTTCTTTCTTTCTTTATTCCTTTCGTCCGTCAATGTTTTCTTTGTTTCTTTCTTTCTTTCTTTCTTTCTTTCTTTCTTTCTTTCATCCTATCTTTCATCAATGCTTTCTTTTTTTCTTTCTTTCTTTCTTCCTATCTTCCATCAATGCTTTTTTCTTTCTTTCTTTCTTTCTTCCTATCTTCGTCAATGCTGGACAGCTTTCTTTCTTTCTTTCTTTCTTTCTTTCATCTTATCTTTCATCAATGTTTTCTTTCTTTCTTTCTTTCTTCCTATCTTCCGTCAATGCTTTCTTTCTTTCTTTCTTTCTTTCTATCTTCCGTCAATGCTTTCTTTCTTTTTTCTTTCTTTCTTTCTTTCTTCCTATCGTCCGTAAATGCTTTCTTTCTTTCTTTCTTTCTTTCTTTCTTTCTTTCTTTCTTTCTTTCTTTCTTTCTTTCTCTCTTTCTTTCTTTCTTTCTTTATCCTTTCCTATCTTCCGTCAATGCTTTCTTTCTTTTATTCTTTCTTCCTTTCTATCTTCCTATCTTCCGTCAATGCTTTCTTTTTTCTTTCTTACTTTCTTTCTTTCTTTCTTTTTCCTTCTGCCCAACATTTCTTTGTTTCATTCATTCTTTCTTTCTCCCACTTTCTTTCTTTCTTTCTTCCTATCTTTCGTCAATGCTTTCTTTCTTTCTTTCTTTCTTTCTTTCTTTCATCCTATCTTCCGTCAATGCTTTCTTTCTTTCTTTCTTTCTTTCTTTCATCCTATCTTCCGTCAATGCTTTCTTTCTTTCTCTCTTTCTTTCTTTCTTTCTTTCTTCCTATCTTTCGTCAATGCTTTCTTTCTTTCTTTCTTTCTTTCATCCTATCTTCCGTCAATGCTTTCTTTCTTTCTTTTTTCTTTCTTTCTTTTTATCTTCCGTCAATGCTTTCTTTCTTTCTTTCTTTCTTCCATCAATGCTTTCTTTTTTCTTTCTTTCTTTCTTTCTTTCTTTCTTTTTCCTTCTGCCCACCATTTCTTTCATTCATTCTCTCTTTCTCCCACTTTCTTTCTTTCTTTCTTTCTTTCCTTCTTTCTTTCATCCTATCTTCCATCAATGCTTTTTTCCTTCTTTCTTTCTTTTTTCTTTCTTCCTATCTTCCGTAAATGCTTGCTTACTTACTTACTTACTTTCTTTCTTTCTTTCTTTCTTTCTTTCTTTCTTTCTTTCTTTCTCCTTTCCTATCTTCCGACAATTCTTTCTTTTTTCTTTCTTACTTTCTTTCTTTCTTTCTTTTTCCTTCTGCCCAACATTTCTTTGTTTCTTTCATTCATTCTCTCTTTCTCCCACTTTCTGTCTTTCTTTCTTCCTATCTTTCGTCAATGCTTTCTTTCTTTCTTTCTTTCTTTCTTTCATCCTATCTTCCGTCAATGCTTTCTTTCTTTCTTTCTTTCTTTCTTTCTTTCTTTCTTTCTTTCTTCCTATCTTTCGTCAATG
Organism: Intellagama lesueurii; assembly: GCA_037013535.1. Lineage (NCBI taxonomy): Eukaryota > Metazoa > Chordata > Lepidosauria > Squamata > Agamidae > Intellagama > Intellagama lesueurii. Next base: position 3,721,509 of record JBAJHW010000018.1, on the reverse strand, counting down.
CTTTCTTTCTTTCTTTCTTTCTTTCTTTCATCCTATCTTCCCTCAATGCTTTCTTTCTTTCTTTCTTTCTTTCTTTCTTTCATCCTATCTTCCGTCAATGCTTTCTTTCTTTCTTACTTTCTTTCTTTCTTTCTTTTTCCTTCTGCCCAACATTTCTTCTTTCATTCATTCTCTCTTTCTCCCACTTTCTTTCTTTCTTTCTTTATTCCTATCGTCCGTCAATGTTTTCTTTGTTTCTTTCTTTCTTTCTTTCTTTTTTCTTTCTTCCTATCTTCCGTAAATGCTTGCTTACTTACTTACTTACTTTCTGTCTTTCTTTCTTTCTTTCTTTCTTTCTTTCTTTCTTTCTTTCTTTCTCCTTTCCTATCTTCCGACAATGCTTTCTTTTTTCTTTCTTACTTTCTTTCTTTCTTTCTTTTTCCTTCTGCCCAACATTTCTTTGTTTCTTTCATTCATTCTCTCTTTCTCCCACTTTCTGTCTTTCTTTCTTCCTATCTTTCGTCAATGCTTTCTTTCTTTCTTTCTTTCTTTCTTTCTTTCTCTCATCCTATCTTCCGTCAATGCTTTCTTTCTTTCTTTCTTTCTTTCTTCCTATCTTTCGTCAATACTTTCTTTCTTTCGTTCTTTCTTTCTTCCATCAATGCTTTCTTTTTTCTTTCTTTCTTTCTTTCTTTCTTTCTTTCTTTCTTTCTTTCTATCTTTCTTTCTTTCTTTCTTTCTTTCTTTCTTTCTTTCTTTCTTTCTTTCTTTCTTTCTTTCTTTCTTTCTTTCACCTTTCCTATCTTCCGTCAATGCTTTCTTTCTTTTATTCTTTCTTTCTTTCTATCTTCCTACATTCTGTCAATGCTTTCTTTTTTCTTTCTTACTTTCTTTCTTTCTTTCTTTTTCCTTCTGCCCAACATTTCTTTGTTTCTTTCATTCATTCTCTCTTTCTCCCACTTTCTTTCTTTCATTCTTAATATCTTTCGTCAATGCTTTCTTTCTTTCTTTCTTTCTTCCTATCTTCCATCAATGCTTTTTTCTTTCTTTCTTTTTTTTTTCTTTCTTCCTATCTTCCGTAAATCCTTGCTTACTTACTTTCTTTCTTTCTTTCTTTCTTTCTCCTTTCCTATCTTCCGTCAATGCTTTCTTTTTTCTTTCTTACTTTCTTTCTTTCTTTCTTTTTCCTTCTGCCCAACATTTCTTCTTTCATTCATTCTCTCTTTCTCCCACTTTCTTTCTTTCTTTCTTTCTTTACTCCTATCGACCGTCAATGTTTTCCTTCTTTCTTTCTTTCTTACTATCTTCCGTCAATGCTTGACAGCTTTCTTTCTTTCTTTCTTTCTTTCTTTTATCCTATATCTCGTCAATGCTTTCTTTCTTTCTTTCTTTCTTTCTTTCTTTCTATCTTCCGTCAATGCTTTCTTTCTTTTTTCTTTCTTTCTTTCTTTCTTCCTATCTTCCGACAATGGTTTCTTTATTTCTTTCTTTCTTTCTTTCTTTTTTCTTTCTTCCTATCTTCCGAAAATGCTTGCTTACTTTCTTTCTTTCTTTCTTTCTATCTTCCTATCTTCTATCAATGCTTTCTTTTTTCTTTCTTACTTTCTTTCTTTCTTTCTTTTTCCTTCTGCCCAACATTTCTTTGTTTCTTTCATTCATTCTCTCTTTCTCCCACTTTCTTTCTTTCATTCTTAATATCTTTCGTCAATGCTTTCTTTCTTTCTTTCTTTCTTTCATCCTATCTTCCGTCAATGCTTTCTTTCTTTCTTTCTTTCTTTCTTTCTTTCTTTCTTTCTTTCTTCCTATCTTTCGTCAATGCTTTCTTTCTTTATTTATTTCTTTCTTCCATCAATGCTTTCTTTTTTCTTTCTTTCTTTCTTTCTTTCTTTCTTTCTTTTTCCTTCTGCCCACCATTTCTTTCATTCATTCTCTCTTTCTCCCACTTTCTTTCTTTCTTTCTTTCTTTTTTTCTTTCATCCTATCTTTCATCAATGCTTTCTTTTTTTCTTTCTTTCTTTCTTCCTATCTTCCATCAATGCTTTTTTCTTTCTTTCTTTCTTTTTTCTTTCTTCCTATCTTCCGTAAATCCTTGCTTACTTACTTTCTTTCTTTCTTTCTTTCTTTCTCCTTTCCTATCTTCCGTCAATGCTTTCTTTTTTCTTTCTTACTTTCTTTCTTTCTTTCTTTTTCCTTCTGCCCAACATTTCTTTGTTTCATTCATTCTCTCTTTCTCCCACTTTCTTTCTTTCTTTCTTCCTATCTTCCGTCAATGCTTTCTTTCTTTCTTTCTTTCATCCTATCTTCCGTCAATGCTTTCTTTCTTTCTTTTTTCTTTCTTTCTTTCTATCTTCCGTCAATGCTTTCTTTCATTTTTCTTTCTTTCTTTCTTTCTTCCTTCCTATCTTCCGTCAATGCTTTCTTTTTTCTTTCTTACTTTCCTTCTTTCTTTCTTTTTCCTTCTGCCCAACATTTCTTCTTTCATTCATTCTCTCTTTCTCCCACTTTCTTTCTTTCTTTCTTTCTTTATTCCTATCGTCCGTCAATGTTTTCTTTGTTTCTTTTTTTCTTTCTTTCTTTCTTTCTTTCTTTCTTTCATCCTATCTTTCATCAATGCTTTCTTTTTTTCTTTCTTTCTTTCATCCTATCTTCCATCAATGCTTTTTTCTTTCTTTCTTTCTTTCTTTCTTCCTATCTTCCGTCAATGTTTTCCTTCTTTCTTTCTTTCTTACTATCTTCCGTCAATGCTTGACAGCTTTCTTTCTTTCTTTCTTTCTTTCTTTCTTTCTTTCTTTCATCTTATCTTTCATCAATGTTTTCGTTCTTTCTTTCTTTCTTTCTTCCTATCTTCTGTCAATGCTTTCTTTCTTTCTTTCTTTCCTTCTTTCTTTCTTTCTTTCTATCTTCCGTCAATGCTTTCTTTCTTTTTTCTTTCATTCTTTCTTTCTTCCTATCTTCCGTAAATGCGTCCTTCCTTTCTTTCTTTCTTTCTTTCTTTCTTTCTTTCTTTCTTTCTTTCTTTCTTTCTTTCTTTCTTTCTCTTTCTTTCTTTCTTTCTTTCTTTCTCCTTTCCTATCTTCCGTCAATGCTTTCTTTCTTTTATTATTTCTTTCTTTCTATCTTCCTATCTTCCGTCAATGCTTTCTTTTTTCTTTCTTTCTTTCTTTCTTTCTTTCTTTCTCCTTTCCTATCTTCCGTCAATGCTTTCTTTCTTTTATTCTTTCTTTCTTTCTATCTTCCTACCTTCTGTCAATGCTTTCTTTTTTCTTTCTTACTTTCTTTCTTTCTTTCTTTTTCCTTCTGCCCAACATTTCTTTGTTTCTTTCATTCATTCTCTCTTTCTCCCACTTTCTTTCTTTCATTCTTAATATCTTTCGTCAATGCTTTCTTTCTTTCTTTCTTTCTTCCTATCTTCCATCAATGCTTTTTTCTTTCTTTCTTTTTTTTTTCTTTCTTCCTATCTTCCGTAAATCCTTGCTTACTTACTTTCTTTCTTTCTTTCTTTCTTTCTCCTTTCCTATCTTCCGTCAATGCTTTCTTTTTTCTTTCTTACTTTCTTTCTTTCTTTCTTTTTCCTTCTGCCCAACATTTCTTCTTTCATTCATTCTCTCTTTCTCCCACTTTCTTTCTTTCTTTCTTTCTTTACTCCTATCGACCGTCAATGTTTTCCTTCTTTCTTTCTTTCTTACTATCTTCCGTCAATGCTTGACAGCTTTCTTTCTTTCTTTCTTTCTTTTATCCTATATCTCGTCAATGCTTTCTTTCTTTCTTTCTTTCTTTCTTTCTTTCTTTCTATCTTCCGTCAATGCTTTCTTTCTTTTTTCTTTCTTTCTTTCTTTCTTCCTATCTTCCGACAATGGTTTCTTTATTTCTTTCTTTCTTTCTTTCTTTTTTCTTTCTTCCTATCTTCCGAAAATGCTTGCTTACTTTCTTTCTTTCTTTCTTTCTATCTTCCTATCTTCTATCAATGCTTTCTTTTTTCTTTCTTACTTTCTTTCTTTCTTTCTTTTTCCTTCTGCCCAACATTTCTTTGTTTCTTTCATTCATTCTCTCTTTCTCCCACTTTCTTTCTTTCATTCTTAATATCTTTCGTCAATGCTTTCTTTCTTTCTTTCTTTCTTTCATCCTATCTTCCGTCAATGCTTTCTTTCTTTCTTTCTTTCTTTCTTTCTTTCTTTCTTTCTTTCTTCCTATCTTTCGTCAATGCTTTCTTTCTTTATTTATTTCTTTCTTCCATCAATGCTTTCTTTTTTCTTTCTTTCTTTCTTTCTTTCTTTCTTTTTCCTTCTGCCCACCATTTCTTTCATTCATTCTCTCTTTCTCCCACTTTCTTTCTTTCTTTCTTTCTTTTTTTCTTTCATCCTATCTTTCATCAATGCTTTCTTTTTTTCTTTCTTTCTTTCTTCCTATCTTCCATCAATGCTTTTTTCTTTCTTTCTTTCTTTTTTCTTTCTTCCTATCTTCCGTAAATCCTTGCTTACTTACTTTCTTTCTTTCTTTCTTTCTTTCTCCTTTCCTATCTTCCGTCAATGCTTTCTTTTTTCTTTCTTACTTTCTTTCTTTCTTTTTCCTTCTGCCCAACATTTCTTTGTTTCATTCATTCTCTCTTTCTCCCACT
>JBAJHW010000018.1:3706915-3711915 GCA_037013535.1 Intellagama lesueurii | reverse complement strand
TTTATCCTATATCTCGTCAATGCTTTCTTTCTTTCTTTCTTTCTTTCTTCCAATCTTCCGTCAATGCTTGACTGCTTTCTTTCTTTCTTTCTTTCTTTCTTTCTTTCTTTCTTTCTTTCTTTCTTTCTTTCTTTCTTTCTTCCTATCTTCCATCAATGCTTTCTTTTTTCTTTCTTTCTTTCTTTCTTTCTTTTTCCTTCTGCCCACCATTTCTTTCTTTCATTCATTCTCTCTTTCTCCCACTTTCTTTCTTTCTTTCTTTCTTTCTTTCTTTCTTTCTTTCTTTCTTTCTTTCTTTCTTTCTTTCTTTCTTTCTTTCTTTCTTTCTTCCTATCTTCCGTCAATGTTTTCTTTCCTTCTTTCTTTCTTCCTATCTTCCGTCAATGCTTGACTGCTTTCCTTCTTTCTTTCTTTCTTTCTTTCTTTCATCTTATCTTCAATCAATGTTTTCTTTCTTTCTTTCTTTCTTTCATCCTATCTTTCATGAATGCTTTCTTTTTTTCTTTTTTTCTTTCTTTCTTTCTTCCTATCTTCCGTCAATGCCTTTTTCTTTCTTTCTTTCTTTCTTTCTTTCTTTCTTTCTTTCTTTCTTTCTATCTTTCTTTCTTTCTTTCTTTCTTCCTATCTTCCATCAATGTTTTCTTTCTTTCTTTCTTTCTTCCTATCTTCCGTCAATGCTTGCTTTCTTTCTTTCTTTCTTTCTTTCTTTCTTTCTTTCTTTCTTTCTTTCTTTCTTTCTTTCTTTCTATCTTCCGTCAATGCTTTCTTTCTTTTTTCTTTCTTTCTTTCTTTCTTCCTATCTTCCGACAATGGTTTCTTTCTTTCTTTCTTTCTTTCATCTTATCTTCAATCAATGTTTTCTTTCTTTCTTTCTTTCTTTCATCCTATCTTTCATGAATGCTTTCTTTTTTTCTTTTTTTCTTTCTTTCTTTCTTCCTATCTTCCGTCAATGCCTTTTTCTTTCTTTCTTTCTTTCTTTCTTTCTTTCTTTCTTTCTTCCTATCTTCCATCAATGTTTTCTTTCTTTCTTTCTTTCTTCCTATGTTCCGTTGATGCTTGCCTGCTTTCTTTCTTTCTTTCTTTCTTTTTCTTTCTTTCTTTCTTTCTTTCATCCTATCTTTCATCAATGCTTTCTTTCTTTCTTTCTCTTTCTTCTTATCTTCCGTCAATGCTTTCTTTCTTTCTTTCTTTCTTTTTTTCTTTCTTTCTTTCTATCATCCGTCAATGCCTTCTTTCTTTTTTCTTTCATTCTTTCTTTCTTCCTATCTTCCGTCAATGGTTTCTTTCTTTCTTTCTTTCTTTCTTTTTCCTTCTGCCCAACATTTCTTTGTTTCTTTCATTCATTCTCTCTTTCTCCCACTTTCTTTCTTTCTTTCTTCCTATCTTTCGTCAATGCTTTCTTTCTATCTTTCTTTCTTTCTTTCATCCTATCTTCCCTCAATGCTTTCTTTCTTTCTTTCTTTCTTTCTTTCTTTCTTTCTTTCATCCTATCTTCCCTCTATGCTTTCTTTCTTTCTTTCTTTCTTTCTTTCTTTCTTTCTTCCTATCTTTCGTCAATGCTTTCTTTCTTTCTTTCTTTCTTTCATCCTATCTTCTTTCAATGCTTTCCTTCTTTCTTTTTTCTTTCTTTCTTTTTATCTTCCGTCAATGCTTTCTTTCTTTTTTCTTTCTTTCTTTCTTCCTATCTTCCGTCAATGCTTTCTTTCTTTCTTTCTTTCTTCCATCAATGCTTTCTTTTTTCTTTCTTTCTTTCTTTCTTTCTTTCTTTCTTTTTCCTTCTGCCCACCATTTCTTTCATTCATTCTCTCTTTCTCCCACTTTCTTTCTTTCTTTCTTTCTTTTTTCTTTCTTTTTTTCTTTCTTTCTTCCTATCTTCCATCAATGCTTTCTTTCTTTCTTTCTTTCTTTCTTTCTTTCTTTTTTTTATCCTATATCTCGTCAATGCTTTCTTTCTTTCTTTCTTTCTTTCTTCCAATCTTCCATCAATGCTTGACTGCTTTCTTTCTTTCTTTCTTTCTTTCTTTCTTTCTTTCTTTCTTTCTTTCTTTCTTTCTTTCTTTCTTTCTTTCTTTCTTCCTATCTTCCATCAATGCTTTCTTTTTTCTTTCTTTCTTTCTTTCTTTCTTTTTCCTTCTGCCCACCATTTCTTTCTTTCATTCATTCTCTCTTTCTCCCACTTTCTTTCTTTCTTTCTTTCTTTCTTTCTTTCTTTCTTTCTTTCTTTCTTTCTTTCTTTCTTTCTTTCTTTCTTCCTATCTTCCGTCAATGTTTTCTTTCCTTCTTTCTTTCTTCCTATCTTCCGTCAATGCTTGACTGCTTTCCTTCTTTCTTTCTTTCTTTCTTTCTTTCATCTTATCTTCAATCAATGTTTTCTTTCTTTCTTTCTTTCTTTCATCCTATCTTTCATGAACGCTTTCTTTTTTTCTTTTTTTCTTTCTTTCTTTCTTCCTATCTTCCGTCAATGCCTTTTTTCTTTCTTTCTTTCTTTCTTTCTTTCTTTCTTTCTTTCTTTCTTTCTTTCTTTCTTTCTTTCTTCCTATCTTCCATCAATGTTTTCTTTCTTTCTTTCTTTCTTCCTATGTTTCGTTGATGCTTGCCTGCTTTCTTTCTTTCTTTCTTTTTCTTTCTTTCTTTCTTTCTTTCTTTCATCCTATCTTTCATCAATGCTTTCTTTCTTTCTTTCTCTTTCTTCTTATCTTCCGTCAATGCTTTCTTTCTTTCTTTCTTTCTTTTTTTCTTTCTTTCTTTCTATCTTCCGTCAATGCCTTCTTTCTTTTTTCTTTCATTCTTTCTTTCTTCCTATCTTCCGTCAATGGTTTCTTTCTTTCTTTCTTTCTTTCTTTTTCCTTCTGCCCAACATTTCTTTGTTTCTTTCATTCATTCTCTCTTTCTCCCACTTTCTTTCTTTCTTTCTTCCTATCTTTCGTCAATGCTTTCTTTCTATCTTTCTTTCTTTCTTTCATCCTATCTTCCCTCAATGCTTTCTTTCTTTCTTTCTTTCTTTCTTTCTTTCTTTCTTTCTTTCTTTCTTTCTTTCTTTCTTTCATCCTATCTTCCCTCAATGCTTTCTTTCTTTCTTTCTTTCTTTCTTTCTTTCTTTCTTCCTATCTTTCGTCAATGCTTTCTTTCTTTCTTTCTTTCTTTCATCCTATCTTCTTTCAATGCTTTCTTTCTTTCTTTTTTCTTTCTTTCTTTTTATCTTCCGTCAATGCTTTCTTTCTTTTTTCTTTCTTTCTTTCTTCCTATCTTCCGTCAATGCTTTCTTTCTTTCTTTCTTTCTTCCATCAATGCTTTCTTTTTTCTTTCTTTCTTTCTTTCTTTCTTTCTTTCTTTCTTTTTCCTTCTGCCCACCATTTCTTTCATTCATTCTCTCTTTCTCCCACTTTCTTTCTTTCTTTCTTTCTTTCTTTTTTTCTTTCTTTCTTCCTATCTTCCATCAATGCTTTCTTTCTTTCTTTCTTTCTTTCTTTCTTTTTTTTATCCTATATCTCGTCAATGCTTTCTTTCTTTCTTTCTTTCTTTCTTCCAATCTTCCGTCAATGCTTGACTGCTTTCTTTCTTTCTTTCTTTCTTTCTTTCTTTCTTTCTTTCTTTCTTTCTTTCTTTCTTTCTTTCTTTCTTTCTTTCTTTCTTTCTTTCGTCTTATCTTTCATCAATGTTTTCTTTCTTTCTTTCTTTCTTCCTATCTTCCGTCAATGCTTTCTTTCTTTCTTTCTTTCTTTCTTTCTTTCTTTCTTTCTTTCTTTCTTTCTTTCTTTCTTTCTTTCTTTCTTTCTTTCTTTCTTCCGTCAATGCTTTCTTTCTTTTTTCTTTCTTTCTTTCTTTCTTCCTATCTTCCGACAATGGTTTCTTTCTTTCTTTCTTTCTTTCTTTTTTCTTTCTTCCTATCTTCCGAAAATGCTTGCTTACTTTCTTTCTTTCTTTCTTTCTATCTTCCTATCTTCCGTCAATGCTTTCTTTTTTCTTTCTTACTTTCGTTCTTTCTTTCTTTTTCCTTCTGCCCAACATTTCTTTGTTTCATTCATTCTCTCTTTCTCCCACTTTCTTTCTTTCTTTCTTCCTATCTTCCGTCAATGCTTTCCTTCTTTCTTTCTTTCATCCTATCTTCCGTCAATGCTTTCTTTCTTTCTTTTTTCTTTCTTTCTTTCTATCTTCCTTCAATGCTTTCTTTCATTTTTCTTTCTTTCTTTCTTTCTTTCTTCCTATCTTCCGTCAATGCTTTCTTTCTTTCTTTCTTTCTTTCTTTCTTTCTTTCTTTCTTCCTATCTTCCATCAATGCTTTCTTTTTTCTTTCTTTCTTTCTTTATTTCTTTTTCCTTCTGCCCACCATTTCTTTCTTTCATTCATTCTCTCTTTCTCCCACTTTCTTTCTTTCTTTCTTTCTTTCTTTCTTTCTTCCTGTCTTCCGTCAATGCTTTCTTTCTTTCTTTCTTTCTTTCTTTCTTTCTTTCTTTCTTTCTTTCTTCCTATCTTCCATCAATGCTTTCTTTTTTCTTTCTTTCTTTCTTTCTTTCTTTTTCCTTCTGCCCACCATTTCTTTCTTTCATTCATTCTCTCTTTCTCCCACTTTCTTTCTTTCTTTCTTTCTTTCTTTCTTCCTGTCTTCCGTCAATGCTTTCTTTCTTTCTTTCTTTCTTTCTTTCTTTCTTTCTTTCTTTCTTTCTTTCTTTCTTTCTTTCTTTCTTTCTTTCTTTCTTTCTTTCTTCCTATCTTCCATCAATGCTTTCTTTTTTCTTTCTTTCTTTCTTTCTTTCTTTTTCCTTCTGCCCACCATTTCTTTCTTTCATTCATTCTCTCTTTCTCTCACTTTCTTTCTTTCTTTCTTTCTTTCTTTCTTTCTTTCTTTCTTTCTTTCTTTCTTTCTTTCTTTCTTTCTTCCTATCTTCCGTCAATGTTTTCTTTCCTTCTTTCTTTCTTCCTATCTTCCGTCAATGCTTGACTGCTTTCCTTCTTTCTTTCTTTCTTTCTTTCTTTCATCTTATCTTCAATCAATGTTTTCT